>CM076584.1:1061533132-1061899554 GCA_034641835.2 Pinus albicaulis | reverse complement strand
GTTAGTCATCAATATTTCTCACTTGCTGGTGATGACTAGTTGTAATAGCCAAGTTTTCTAGCAGCTGATCTAAAAATTTGTCAAATTTGCTAGCTGGAAAACACCCTTAAAATTTTTGGCCCTCTTACCTTTCAGTCCGCCCATGACGAGATGAAACCTCATTATCAAATCCTACCTAGCCTCAGCCATACTAGTCTGCCCATCAGCTCTAAAGAAACAATCCAAATCTGTCCAAAAAGTCTCCCCTAAGTTAGGAAGTGGCGCTTTAGGCATTTCTCCCTTGGAAAACTATCCTAAAGCAAAAGAACCTCCATCTGCTATAGACCAGTCATAACAGACCTTCCCATTCTGCAAATAAAGTTGGTTATAGCCATAGGTCGCGCCACTAATACACCCTCAAGTCTCAACAATACATGGACCATAATTCAAACTGATTCTAGGTGTTTTTACAGTGTTTTAATGGATCTTTCAAGGACAGAGGCATACCAGCATCTCAGAAGACAATATTTGGCTCCACATGAGAAGAAAACTGCTTCTCAATGTGATCTTGAGCCTGGGATGCAGCCACAAAGCAGAGGGTTTGAAGACTGAAAAACCTCCTTCATTTCACAAGCAGAGGGTTAAGAATGCCTCCTTCATCTATAAGCAGAGGGAAAATGGACAAAGTCTGTTTTTAAGCTTTTCACTAACTGTAAGGACAAACTTAGGTTACAGTAAGACAGTAACTAAGGTTTTCTGAAGTAAAATGATGATTAAAGGCAGAGGCAAAGCAGTGGGAATTAAAAATGATTTGCATAAGTTCACTATTATTTGAGTTACAATGTGAAGCTAACAGGTTCATCATCGTTGAAGAAATATTTTGAAAGAAGATAGTCAAAAGTGTTAAAGTGTCTTGGTCCCAAACTAACCTCTCCCATCATATACAAGGGAAACCACTAAGAGTGATGACTGCTTTTCAAAAGGTACTATCCTTCCTATTCATAGAGAACTTTCTTTCAAAATTACTCATCATACTGGACATAAGGTGATTTGAGCTTAGTTTTCCAATAAATGCATTGCAACTAAACACACAAGCTCACAAAAATGTAAGAAGGATTATGGCATGAGTTTCAAGGTTCTGAAACAAACATTCAAAATCAATACCCGCATGTCACTGTTACAAATGAAGGCAGTTTCCTTATGAAAATAGGTCAAAGGTGCTTTGCTGTTACAGTTGGAATAGAGAAGAAGGTGATGATGATATTCAGAGGTTTTTCTCTTTCTATCCATAAAGACTTTTTCCAACTAATCAAAAGTGACAGAAGATGAGCCATAGTGGCTCAGAGGAGAACTTCTTTTCACGGCACAGATATCAGAAAAGGAATACAACCTTTCATTCCTAAATGAGAAGCAGTGAAATTTTTAAATTTCTTGAAGAAGTTTGTTTTACTTCAAAAAAGGGGTAAGTCTCACAAAGGAAATGATCATTACCACTATGACATTCACCTAAACAAAAAGAGCCTCGAGTTAGGTTTTAAAAAGAGATAAGCTTCACATTTTGTTCTAAAGCCCAAAGACATTTTCAAAAGTTTTCAAAAACCTCACAAAAGCAAGTGTGAAAGGGTACTTGGCTTTTTACGTTCAAAAGAATAAGAGGACTGTTGCCAAGATCCATTTTTCATTTCCAAAGAACAAACAACTCTGCTTAGCTATTCACGAGACCGGAGAAAGAAGTTTTGAGCAAAAATCACAGGTTTTTCAGGCTTGGAGACCGTGTGGCGCGCCTGTACAGTTGTGCAGCACGTTCAGGTGAAATTTTACAAAGGGAATACATTGTGGCGCGGCGTGCCTGTAGCGGCACATGGCGCGCCTATAAGCTCCGGTCATAGAGGCCCGACAGTAACCCGACACCTTTCCATTTGTGTGGCGCCTTCCCTATCAGACGTGTTGCGCATGTTCAAGAGATCAAAACGCCTCCCAACCAATCTTAGAGCTGATCAAACTCCTCGAACAAGGCTGCCATCGTGTTTCAAGGGCTGTTTGTGCTCACACCAAAACACAAAGATCTTGGTAACCTTACACTAACACAGAAAATCACTTGACTATGTATGCATCTTGTTTTACTATGCACTTGTCATTATAAATATTGGCTATTTGGCATACAAAGGGAGAAAGGGCAGTGTTTTGGGAGGAATAGAGATCAGATATCACAAAAGCATCTCACACAACATTTGAAACAAATTTTCCTTAATCAAAACAGTGATTTACAAAGAAGACAGAGTGTTGTTTGAGAACACATTTCAAGGAATCCTTTTTGAGGCAGTTTAGTTTTGCAGAGAGCATCTATAACAAGATGCCTCCCAAGTAGGATAGTAGGAGTGGATTGCATAAGAGATATTAACCTATTTCCACCGAAGAAGTGAATGCACACCCATCAGTCTTGTTCAATTTCCATGAGGTCGGGTGCTTAGATTTTTGTCAAAGGGTGCAAGAGGTGAAATTTTTTTCTCCTTTGACACACCTTTTCACTTTGAGGTTTGAAGATAAGCATTTCCAGTTGGCAGACCTTGATTTCAAATTCTCCCCAGGATCCATATCCAAGGCTACTAAAATCCCCTATATTGGTGAGAAATGGTTTAAGCAAAGCCATTTGGACTCAGATGATTACAAGCCCTTCCTAAAACCTGAGCACAGATAATCATGTCCTTCTATTTTCCCTTTCTCATATCTTTTAGACAGCTATGCCCCTCTCATGAAGATTATTATGAAGTAATTCACTTGTGAGGGAAGATTCTCCCGAATTTATGCATATCACATTCGACTGCTCATGCATTTCACTAGGGCCCGATTTCTAAATCTTCCTTTCTTCTTACACAAGAGCATTGAGAAAATGGCCTCTACTGTCCAGAAGAAGCCTCTGTCACAGCAAATAGCCTGTCTATTCCATCACTCTCTCATCAAAATCATCATTCTTCATCAGCTTGAAAAGGGAGAGGTCTCTTGGGATGTTTTCATCACTCATCCAGATTTCTCCACAGTCCCTACAGTCCATACATCCCCTACACCTCCTACTCATCGTCCCTCGCCTTCTTCTAGCAGACCTACTCCTAAAAGGCTCAAGTTTACTACAGAACAAATAAAGGAACATGAAGAAGGAGAAGAAAGTGACTAGCAAGAGGAGGAAGGACATGAACAAGAGGAAGAAAGTGTTGAACAGCAGCATGAAAGTGATGAGACTGAACAACAACATGAAAGTGATGAGAGTGAACAGCAGCATGACAGTGATGAGGGTGAGTAGCAAACTCATGATGAGGGTGAATAGCAGCCTTATGATTACACACAACAACATCACAGTGATGATGAACAGTAGCAAGCGGAGGAGGAGGAAAATGCTGAACAGCAGCATGATAGTGAGGGTGAGACAAAACAACAACATAAAGATAATGAAGGGCAGCAGCATGAAGAACAACAGACTCATGATGAGGGTGAGAATACCTTTGATGATATACATCAGACTTATGATGAGGGGAAACAGAGCAACAAGGGCAGCTTAAGGAGACTGAACAGAAAGGTGATGAACAGGGGCAGCCAAAAGATGATACACAGCTGCTACATCATGATAAATAGGAACAACATGAAATTTATAGACAGGGGCAACCACAGCATGTTACACATCAGCCATAGCATGAGGAACAACAACTTCAAGAAGAAAAAGAGCAAGGCGACAAAGGTAAAGGGGCCATGACCTCTTCTCCTAAAAAGGCCAAGCCCCGGACAGCAAAGAAGAGAGTGCCTAAGGTTGTCACTCCAAATGTGACAAGGGCCCTCCGAAGTAAAGGGAAATTGCCAAAGAAGCCCATGATTTATTTTCCCAGGAGGAAGAGCACTAGAATAGCCACCCAAAGCAAAGGGAAGGGCAAGGTAGAAGGAAGTCATGAACATGAGAGTGCATTCGACATCATCCAAGTCCAAAGCGATGATAGTGATAGTGAGGCCCATATTCTAGAAAACCTCTTAATCCATAGAGGAGGACAAATTGATGCTTTGAAGGATGATCTTCATAGAGCTAGGAATTTCAATCAATTTTTGCAAATCCAAAATAGGCAAATGAGTGTCCATATGGCTGTTTATGAGAGACGGGAAACTAAGTATAAGAAGGAGGCCTCCAAAGCCCAAGCAAGGTTGGAAGAACTCATGGGCGAGTTTGATTAAATTGAAGGAGAAGATCAGCCTAGGCGAAAGAGGCCTAGAACCATGGGGCTTAGAAAGGCCCTTGAGAAGCAAAAAGAAGAGGAAAATGCCCTTCTCCAATATACCCCTCTCACTGCATTGTTTGAACAGGAGATAGAGAGAAATAAGGAGGCATGGCTTGAGAGAGTCAATGACCACTTGGAAAGGAAATTGGAGAAGGAAAACAGGGATTTATACCTTCAAAGGAGAATGACGAAGCATTATAAAAAGTTAAATCAGTGTGCCCGATGCAAGTTGAAGGCTGCTCAAGAAAAGCTCAAGGAGGCTAAAGGGAAGTGCCCCGCACGGAAAGTGAGGAAAGACACATCAGGACTTTATATTTTAGCCTCCGCTTCACAACATGTTGCTGAGAACCCCTGAGGGTCATGCTCACCAATTTTGGGCAATTTTCGACATATTTTGGTCTTTTGGCATTTTTGGGTTTTTGGCCAAAACTCATGGGCTTCGCCATTTCAGTTTGGGGGATCATCAAAGGAGGAGAATGGTATCATTGGATGCCATAATTTCAAGAGCACACACTTAGCGATTTTCATGACATTTGAAGATCATTTTCTCCCCCGAAATGGCGAAAAATGTTTGCTTCTTCTACACTCTGCCTGGTCTATTAGCAAAGCTTATTTTCTAGTTTTTTACACACAGACCTATTTTTGGAGGACTTCTAGGCATCAGATTGGGAAAATTCTAGTTGCTCCAGAATGTAGACACTTAGAGCTTTCCAACGAGCTATCATGAGCCTCATTTTGACATCGGGAAGGCTGCCAAAAGTTGTCGGCGAGTCAGGGGACCTTTTACTGATGTAATATTTGAGTATTTTTGTAAAAATTGAACCTTTAAAAACTGTTTTTTCCTCATGTGCGTTTAGCTATTTTTGCACATGAGAAGTTATAAAAAGTCAATTTATTTCCCTCTTTTAGCATTTTTTAGATATTTTATGAGATATTTTGTGCCTTGGGCTTTGCAAAGCCTCAAGGACAAGTTTAGATATTTTGAATAGGCCAATGAGAGTGCAAATTGAACTAAGAGGTTTTCCTCACTTGAGCCTATATATTCCAAAGGCTTTCATTGTAAACAAGTCTGAACTTGATGATAGAAGCAATATATGGTCATATAAGCTTTGGAAGAAATACTTGTCTCATGCTTTTGGATAGTCTCTTGGATGTTCTTGGATGATGAAAGAGGATTGTTGTTGGATTCCGTGACTTGGTAGAATGGTATAATGTCTCTCTCTTTGTTTTGTTTCCTATTTTTCATTCATGAATCCATATTTCTTGCTTGCTATAGAACAGTAGAGAACAAATTTGAGACATGCCCTTGGAGGCACCTCAAATTTCCTGTTTCTTCATAGCTTCCATGTTTTCTTCATCCTTAGTCACATTAAAGAATTCTTGATTGCTCTTTAATAACTTAAGGATATTGTTGCTTATTTCATTCATGGTTTTATGCATTCTAATTATGATTCACGGTATGCCCTGCTTACTCATGGCTAGCCATAGCTCCATCCATGAAATTTCTCTTTGACTGATTAGATTGTCATTTGTTGAACCAAGGAGGTCTTGTTCTGATCTTTCCCTTTGCCTAAGACTATGCAATATTGTTTTCAAAGTGCCCAATAACTTGAAGTACTATTTTTAGGCGTTCCGGCATAGTGATTTGAGTTGTTTGTCTGTCTTAAGTGTATTTCCCTAAAGTCTAATAGCCATTTCCCAAAGTTAGAGAGTGATATATCTCTATGCATGGCTTGAATGTTTATTTCTATGTATTGATTAGCTTATAGTTACATTTCTCATGATTAATGGTTTGCCTTACCATGTTTATGTCAGCTATTAAACTAGTTATGCTTGAAATCCTTTGTTGTTCCCAAACTTGATGTTCATTTTATTCCATTTTTCCCAAATATCCTTTCTACCTCGAATCAAATCGGCCCTTCAACAGCCTTGTATCACCATCTGATAGCTTTCTTGACCTTTTCGACCCCATAGCCTAGTTGATCTGAAATATTTTTACCTATCTTATATCTTTGATCATTTTCATCCCTCACAACCTAAAAACCAAAACCAAAAAACCTACTTCATAACTAGCCTAAAATCAGAACACAATAAGCAAACACACAGATATCCCTTACACATATAGAGAGAGCCCTCTCTGAGTCCAGGAAGGCTAGGTCCTTGGGCTCCAACGATTGGTTTGATGTTACATTGTCATTTGGCTTGCCAATCAGCCAAATCACGAGACACTAACACAAAACATAGATGCAAGATGACCTATTTTTCCAGTGCAGGCGCTACGCCCTTGGACCTCAGAGCCGCGTCCTTGCAAAAAAATTCAAAAAAACACACTTGAAGATATTTTGGAGTTATTTAGGTGCCTCAAAGTTATTTTTTTCCAAATTTAGGTGTTATAAGTTATTTTTCATCTATTACATTATATATTTTGTGCCTTGGGCCTTACATGGTCTTAATGGACAAAAATGATATTTATGAGAAATTAATGGCCTCCAAAACCCTAGCTAGGGTTTTGAGTCACCTTTGCATGATAAATACTACATGAGGGTCTCATTGTTTATGTTGGTTGGCCGTTGGTTGGTTTTCACTTGTTGAATTAAGCATAGGATCTGAGTTGTAAAGATTTTTTTGCTTTGGAGCCTTGTAATCCTTTTGGACTGAATAACAATGGAGCCAAACACTTTGCAGGATTCATGAACATAGCTAATGGTGATGTATTTTTCATTTTTTTTCATTTTATTATGTTTTGCATATTGTTTCATTTTTTCCTTGCATTAGAACATAAATTTTATCTTAAGGTATGTTGTCAAAGACTCATTAAGTCTGTCTGCTTCTCTTGCTTTCATGTTTTCCTCTGCTAGGTCAGTTTAGAGAATTATTAGTTTCTCTCTAAACCCACTTATTCTTTTTTATCTCAAGAATGATTTAATGGAGTCAGTATCAAAGAGGTTTATGGTTAGCTCTGCCCTTTGGAATCATTTTATACATTTTTTTGAGGTCTTTACTTCGAAGTATTGCTGATTAGGTTTAGCCGAAGAGGTTTATGATTTTCCATGCCCTTCTGTTCATCTTAAATGGTTGCTTCAAAGGTATTTGTAGTATGATTAATGAAATTAGGAGTTCCCTGCTTTTTCATCATTGCTATATGTTGCCTTGCATGTTTTCTTTCTCTGAAGGTAGATAGATGGAGAGGTTAGTAGTTCCCTGCTCTCTAGGGTTTACTAGATTGTTGTCTTGATGTTTGCTTGCTAGGGTTTGGTCAAAGAAGTATGGTATGCCCTGTCTTTGGTTTTTTATTCATGCATAGTATTCTTAGAGGCCTTTCTTGTTTTAGTATTTGAAAAAGGATTCTTAACTGCCCTTTGCACCTACTTTGTTCACAATTTAATGTTCACTTCACCCACCTAAGCCTTGAAGATCCATTTAGCCCTATTAACTTGCCCTTCGAAGCATCCTTGACCTATTGTTGTACCTTTTGAGACCTTTTGCAGACTCCATAGAAAAATTTTCTAAACCTATCCTACCCTATCTATTTCTACTTGACAACCTACCCAACCAACCAAACAAACAAACAAACCCTAAACCTAATAACTAGCCTAAAATCAAATCCTAAAAATCAATCAAGTTCACATACTTTACACACACATAGAGAGATCCCTCTCTGATTCTAGGAAGGCTAGGTCCTAGGATTCCAAAGACTGGTTTGATGTTACCCTTATTAATTTTCCCTTTCCAATCTGATAAATTACGGGGACCTAACATCTTCTACATGACATGCATGTTGAGAAGATGATTTCTTGCCATAGGTGGTGGAGATGCCTCGAATGGTGAGAACTAGGAAATATGATAAAAGGAGTTTTACCCTAGGATAATTTGGATCAAATGGCATACCTTAGGGGGATGATAACTTAAATTAATGATGCTTCAATTGAGAGCACATTACATGGGATTGATTATGGACCCAAGATACACGTGTTGAGGAGCATGGGATGAGTGTCTTCGAAAGCAAGAAGTCTTGTGATGAAGAGCGCTTGACACTTGCAACCCATGCTTAGAGACTGCACCACCTGAAGATCGTTCTCTTGAAATGTATACCTTGGAGAGAGAGCACTCAACTTGGATGCCTTATCTTGTCCATTAAATTAGCTTTCTTATGCAATTAGTCCACTTTACCAATGTTGGAATCCTTCACCTACTTTTTATAAAGGGGAGAGAATGTATTTGTCTACATAGTACACAATATTCCATCTATATAATTGTCATCGAGAGTTTTTAGTGCTTGAGTGATGCATTAGAGGAAGACCTAGATTTTGTGATGTAAAAACTAGAGAAGAAATGAAGATGGATGCTAGCACTAGGGATGATCTTGAGTCTCAACACTTTTCTTATCAATTATTTTCATTATGGTAGGATTAAGGGTGTATTGAGGTATAAAGAATTTATTTTATAGTGATATATATATTGAATAAATTAAGCATATATGTAGGGACATCGTTATCAGAATAGGACATTTAGGATGTAGGCCCGTGTTGGATCATGTTTGAACTTTGAAGGTTCGGTTAGAAAGAATGGACTTGAAAATATATATGACACTTCCCTTTCTAGTCCTATGGGGAGTATGATTAGAACATAACTTGGTGATTTTTAAAAAGAGAATTCTTCCTACATTCTAGACTACAACATAAGTACGTAGATTATTCCAGCTCTATCAGGCCCTTGTTAATCCTAAAACAATCAGACAAGTGGGGAATTCATGATAGACAATTCTAAATCATGGGAGTTCTTTAGTGGGGAATTTCAAGGGTTGGATTCACATTGTAGTTATGGTGGTGTTATACATATGTCTCACACTTCTTCAGGTTCAAATCCAATCTGGGAAAGGATACCGATAAATTTGGAGAATTTATGGGTTTGAATCATTTATTAAAGTTGGAAATAGAAAAATTGAAATACAATATACACATTTTTAGTAACTTGCATTAGTTAGCATTTAAGAATTTCATGCATGTATAGAATATTTTATTACATCCTATATAAAAATATGTAAATGAGAATTCAAGATTGTTTAATCATATTTCCTTCACCCGTGTTTATAGAGAATCAAACTCAACAACTAAATATTTGTCAAAAGACAATATTTTCTTATCTGAGGAACAATTCCATATTGAGGAAGTGTAGGATGGCACTATTGCTACTATAACTCAATAAAATTAGTTATCTTAGTAATATAGTATTAATCTATGGGTTCTTAGACTTCCTTTTCAGATTGGAATATGTCAATATAGTGATTTTTTATATTGTTTTAGGAGGATAGTTATATTATTTGAACTTATTTGAAGAGACTTATAGATTTTGAGTATACATCTGAATAACTATATGTTGATATGTTTCACTTCAGTTGGACACTATCTATTCTATGTATTGTGCCAATAGGACCTGCAGAGTGCGTTTTTTTCAATGTTACATGGGGGCACATGATCGAGGTAGGATACATGTTCCATGAAATACCCACACTCCTGGGACATGGGTACTTCAAGCGGTATGTTTCCCACATCCAACCTCATCAGACTTCATATGGAGATAGTATACTTTATATCTCATTCACAATTCAATGGAGCTAACAATTTTCAAGGTTTGAGAAGATGGTTTCTTGGCATAGGAGGTGGAACTGCCTTGGATGATGAGCATTAGGAAATAGGAGGAAAGGAGGTTGACCCTACGAGAATTGGGATCACATGGAATACCTTAGGAGGATGAGAAATTCACTTTAGGATTCTTGGGTTGAGATAATATTACATGGGATTAATTATGGAACTAAGATACACGAGTTGAGGAGGATGGGATAGTTGTCTTGGAAAGAAAGAAGCCTTGTGATTGCTAGATCTCTAAGCCTAGATCCCTATCAAATTCTGGTAATTCCTAGATCTTTTAGCCTGTTATCACATTTAAAGTCTTGAGGTCAACTTAATTGGGACTTTAGGGTCTAAGTTCTACTAAATTCTTATGGGCGTTGTCATTTATTTTTTGCAGTGTCAATGCTAATGATATAAAATAATATTCTTCCAAAAAAAATGGTAGTTAATACTATGAAGTTTTGTAAGGTAGGTGTTTTAAAATGTTTCGACACTGTGTGGTGTAAAATATCTCACCCGACAAGTGGAATTATCAGATTCACACGCTATAATCATAATTTACCCCTCAAATCAGATTTCCCAACATAAAGTGTTCATGACCGAAGTAAAAATGGGCATGATGGGTATGATGGATGCGCAAGGGGTTTTTTCATTTTATGTCCACCCACCAATTTGAATTTCCATATTTTTACAGCTAAGATTATAAGTACTTTGTGTTTCTTGTGCTGGGTTTCGTGGAAGAGGCTGATCAGGAGATCATGTCCAAGTTAAAAAATTGCTCAAAAATGGAAGTGCTCAGAAATGGTTGCAATTTGAACGACCAGAAAGGCCTCCTCACTGCGATTCTGGCACCGCAAACAAGACTCAAAACCAAGGTCATATGTGAAAGTTACCAAGGTTTGAATTCATCTAGTGACCTCCAAAACAAGACTTTTTTACTATGATTTTGTCATTTTTTTACAAAAAAAAGTTACATGGAAAAAAATTGGTGTTTATTAAGTTTTTATAAGCCTATCAGTGGGTGCCAAGTGGCATGCCCAGACCCTGCCACGTGGCCCCAGGCCATTGGGCTAAAGATCAAGTTAAAATTTTGGAGGGCATGGGTTTCGAACCCTGACCTGACTACATGGGCAGGGCTGACCCGACCAACATGCCACGGGTAAGACTTATGGAATGGGCGAGTCAGGAAGTGGTTGAACAACCATTTGGATTGTTGGAGTAAATTAACGGCTAGGAAATGGTTGAACAACTCGTGCAATGGTTGAATGCCAAGTCGGGTCGATGTTGTGTTGAACGTTGGGTGAGTCAGGCAGAGTAAACGCATGTTCGGGAGTTGAATGGGTGGAGAGTTGGGGACCAGCCCCTTAGGTGCCAGCTCCTATCCACATACAACCTCCAACAAAGAACCGGGCACCTAAAATATTTGAATCGGCGAAGTTTGAAGGGGGCTAGCCCTAGTAATAAGCCACCTTCCAACGTGACCTTCAAGTTGTGACCATGGGCACAGGTTTAAACTTTATCTGCCAGCGTATAAACCATCCGGAAAATGCACATGTGAGCGTGCCAAAATAAACTGACAGTTAAATTTAATTTAATCCCTAAATTAGCACACATTTTTTCGATTTCTGTCTGCGCACCTATTTTGGAGAGTTTAACTGGAGTTCCTCCAGTTTTGGAGGAGGTTTTCTAGTGCCATTGGGTAGAAACTTGTTTGGGTCATAACTTTCTCAATTTGCGACCACACAAGATGAAATTTTAGTCAATTTTGGCTTTCTTGAGCATTTTGGAGAGTTTGGAATAGGTTTCAGAGTGAACAGAGGTGTTTTATAGAAGATTTTTCTTTAGGGAAGAGAAAAGAGACATTAGGGCCATCAGAGAGATGGAGCTATATTGGGTTGTACTTCACTGTTTAAGGTGAAACAAAAACCATTTTAAGCTTATTTCTAGCTTATGAAGTCAAATGTATAGATTCTTTTGCCTGCTTATGCATATTTTTCACTATGTAACCATTTTGAGAAAATTAATAGAGCAAGGACATGCCATTGGGGAGCCTTGGACCGACAGATGTAGTCCAGGAGGGGTGAAATGCCTCATCATTTTGCTGTGTTATGATATGGTGAAGTTTAATTGTTGTGTATTCTGCTATGATATATTAAAAAATAAATTTAAATAACAAATCCTCACACATAAAACTCCTAAACATTACCAAAACTACTTTTTTTAAGTTGCAAAACATGGAGAGCAATTTGCACACTAAATTAAATGTAAATGGATACTTTGCATAGAATTACAAATAGCTCCATTTTCAGATCAGTTGGTGTCAGAGCAATATTTTTACTCTGCATTTGTTCTTGTGCAAAGATATAGTTGAATATTTGTAAGTTTTGATGCTTACTAGGCTTAAACTCAAGAGAGGGGAAGGACAATTGGTTAGAGCACAAGTTAATCCTCAACTAAGGAGGGCAAGAGTGCCTTTAACTCCACCTTATAGTTTACCTCCAAGAGCCATAGAAGAATCCTCAAGCATGTATTCAAGAGAAGGAGAAGTTCCTAAAGACATTGATCCCAAAGAAGAAGAACGAGTGTTCTGAAAGGCTTTCTTGGACATGACTAAGATGGTGAGGATACAATACCAAGAAAGGAATGATAGGCTTGTAGGAGAAGGGTGAAAACATCAAAAATAAGGATAGGGTTCTTCAGGAGGAAATAAAAGTGATGACAAGTCAAAGAAAGGACAAGGAGGAAATGGTGATCCACCATCCCCATCTTCATCCTCTTCCTCCACATCATCATCCTCTACTTCGGTGAATCAATCTCACAAGTCTAAAACCACTGGTAAAAGTCCATTTTTAAAGCTTGACATTAAATTTGAGTTTCCTATGTTTAATGGTGAAGTCAATGCAGAGAAACTTGACAATTAGATAAGGCAGTTGGAGGTTTACTTGAGGATACAGAACCTTCATGATGCCGACACCAAGATACAGTTAACCTCTTTGAGAATAGATGGAGTAGCATTGGTATGGTGGGAAGCCAAGACCAAGGATGAAATTAAAAAACATGGTAAGATCAATTTAGCATGGGCTGAATTGATTTATGCAATTAAACAACAATTTTATCCATTAGCTCATTTACAAAAGGCTATCATGAATTGGCAAAGTTTTAGGCAACTTAAGGGACAAAGTGTTCAAGATTAAACCTAAGAGTTTAGATGAAGGGCTCTATTGTTAGGAATTTATTTGAATATCCAAGAGATTTTGCTGAAATATATAGGTGGTTTACACAACTATCTTATACATACTATCCTTATGTTCAATCCTACTAGTCTAGACAAGGTTTGTGTCCAAGCCATGCATTTAGAGGCTAGAGGTAACCAATATTTTGATGGGAATGAGGATATGGAATTTAAAGGCAAAGGGAGAAAAACAAATGCAAACTTTAGGAAAGAAAAAAAAAATTATTTTGTAAAAACTGTTCCAAAACAAGCCACAATGAAGACCATTGCTGGAAACTTCATCTGGAGTTGAAGCCAGAAAAATTTAAAACCAAAGATAAGGCCAAAGAAAAAGGCAAGATGGTTGCAATAGTTGAACACGGATTAGGGTCTAAATCAAGAGATGAAACTAAAAGCATAGCCATGGCCCTAAAGAACATAAAGGGGAAAGAGATTGTAAGTGAAACAAATCCCGGTTCTAGCACTTTAAACTGTCACATAGAAACTCCAAATGAAGAGAGGAGGATAGAGTTGTTTCATTTGAGGATCATTTCCAAACACACAAAGATAGACACACTATTTTACAGTGGGTCTCAAGAAAACCTCATCTCAGAAGACTTAGTTAAGAAGCTAAATCTTGAAACCATTCCACATCCTAAGCCATATCCACTTGGTTGGATTTACAAGGATGCTAATTTACAAGTTTCAAGGAAGTGCATGTTACGCTTTTCCATAACAGCTCATTATGTTGACATGGTTTAATTAGATGTGGTACCTCTTGACATTACAGGTGTGGTGTTGGGTAGTCCCTACTTATATGATAGAAAAGCGATCTTCCACCACAATGAGAATAAGTATCATCTATTCAAGGATGGCAAGGAGTTTATTGTGAGAGCACATCGGAAGAAGCTAGAATCTACTTTAGTAAATGCAGGGCTATTGAAAAGGATTGTCAATGCAAGTAAAAATTTGACTTTGTTGATGATTAAGGAAAAATAATTTGTACATAATCCTTTTCATGTTATTGCTGATATAAATGATGAGATGTTTCAGTCTGAAAGCAAGCCGTCTTTGGAGGAAGATGACAAGCAGTTGCAGCATGTTTCTTTGGTGTCGATCAGTGAAGAGAAAAAAGTGTCGGTGAAAAGTGGTGAAAGAATCCAAGAGAGGGTAAAGCATGCAAGAAAATAGGGCACAAAGTTCAGCATGGATCAATGCTGGTTTCAGAATGGCAGGGTACTATGGCGAGAAAACTTGGTTGGGAATCGACACAACTACATGGCTGGAAAAAATTCACCATAAGGACAGTTGGCAAGGTGAATCTTATTTTTAGTTTTCTTTGAAGGTAGAACATTGTAGGAGCAGTATTTTTTCTTCAAATTTTAGTTGCTGTTATGCAAATTTCAAAAATTTTCATCATGACACAGTCAAGGTTAGCAACAGTCGGTCAGCAGATTCAAGAAAGAATTTATCTTTTTATGAGAAGCTCAATTTGATGAAATCATGGAGTTTTCAGTGGTTTAAGGTTGGAAGAGTGGAGAATCAGTCTCCTCATCTTCAGTTTCTATGATTCAGAGAGCTTTTGGGGTCCAAAAGCTTCCCATTGGGGAGGTGTGATCAGGAGATCATGTCCAAGTTAAAAAATTGCTAAAAAATGGAAGTGATCAGAAATGGTTGCAATATAAATGACCAAAAAGGTTTTTTCGTTGCGATTCTGGTGCCATGAACGGGACTCAAAACCGAGGCCGTATGTGAAAGTTACTGAGGTTTGAATTTGTCTAGTGACCTCCAAAACATGACTTTTTTACTATGATTTTGTCATTTTTTTTCAAAAAAAATTACATAGAAAAAATTTGGTTTTTATTAAGGTTTTATAGGCCTATCAGTGGGTGCCATGTGGCCTACCTAGAGGCTTCCAAATGGCCCCAGTCCATTGGTTTAAAGATCAAGTTAAAAGTGTGGAGGGCATGGGTTTCGAACCCTGACCCGACTATAGGGGCAGGGCCGACCTGACTAACATGTCACGGGCAAGACTTGTGGAATGGGAGAGTCGGGTAGTGGTTGAATGACCATTCAGGTCATCAGAGTAAATGAACAGTCAGGAAATGTTTGAATGACTCGTGTAATGGTTTAATGCCGAGTCAGGTCAATGCTATGTTGAACATTGGGCGAGTTGGACGGAGTAAACGCATGTTCGAGAGTTGAATGGGCAGAGAGTTGGGGACTAGCCCCTTAAGATCTAGCTCCTATCTGCATACGACCTCCAATGAAGAACTAGGCACCTAAAAGATTTGAACCGACATAGTTTGAAGGGGGCTAGCCCCAGTACTAAGCCCCCTTCCAACGTGACCTTCAGGTTGTGACCATGGGTGCAGGTTTAAACCTTATCCACCAGCGTATAAATCGTTCGGACATTGCGCATGTGAATGCACCAAAATAAATTGATAGTTAAATTTAATGTTATCCCTAAATTAGCACGTGGTTCTACCATTTCTGTCTGCCAGCCTATTTTGGAGAGTTTAACCAGAGTTCCTCCAGTTTTAGAGGAGGTTTTCTAATGCCATTGGGCATACACTTGTTTAGGTCATAAATTTCTCAATTTTTGATCAAACAAGATGAAATTTTAGTCAATTTTGGCTTTCTTGAGCATTATAGAGAGTTTGGAATAGGTTTCTTAGTGAAAAAAGGTGTTTTACAGCAGATTTGGCTTCAGGGAAGAGAAAAGAGCCATCATGGCCTTCAGGGAGATGGAGATGTATTGGGTTGTACTTCACTATTTAAGGTGAAAAAAAAGCCATTTTTAGCTTATTTCTAGCTTCTGAAGTCAAATTTACAGCTTGTTTTGCCTATTTAGGTATAGTTTTCACTGTGTAACCATTTTGAGAAAATTAATAGAGCAAGGACATGCCATTGGGGAGCCTTGGACCGGGA
The DNA here is from genome assembly GCA_034641835.2 of Pinus albicaulis. Classification (NCBI taxonomy): domain Eukaryota; kingdom Viridiplantae; phylum Streptophyta; class Pinopsida; order Pinales; family Pinaceae; genus Pinus; species Pinus albicaulis. The sequence goes on along the minus strand of CM076584.1, from coordinate 1,061,883,547 downwards.
GATGTAGCCTAGGAGGGGTGAATGGCCTCATCATTTTGTTGTGTTATGATATGGTTAAGTTTACTTGTTGTGTATTCTGTTGTGATATATTAAACAGTAAAATTAAATAACAAATCCTCACACGTAAAACTCAGAAACATTACCAAAACTACTTTGTTTAACTTGCAAGACATGGAGAACACTTTGCACACTAAATTAAATGGAAATGGATATTTTGCACAGCATTACAAATAGTTCCATTTTCAGATCATAGGATCTCAATTGTTTTTTCCAAAAATAATTCTTGATAAAATGTCGATTCTTTGACCATTTTGTGATTTCTAGATCCATTCACAAATATAGGAAAGGGCAGGCCTTTGTGTAGGGATGAGCCAAATGGAGAAGACATTATTGAAGCTTATTAATAATAGTATGAGTGGTTTATGCAGCTGGGTTGAGAAGAGTATTGTCACAGGCTCTTGGGGTTCAATTACAATGTTGCTAGGTCCTTCGCAGAAGGATTTGATGGGAAGTTGGTTATTCTTATTGACTTTTTGTTCCCCATTATGGAGGAATTCATTGCTAAGTAAATATGATTGCCTATTGATGGAGATAGATGATTTAAAAAACAAAACATTTTGGGTATCAACATCGTATTTTTCCTGAAGGAACAACACCAAAATGAAAATTAGAGGAGGAATGTAGAGAGAATGTGGCTCAAACCCACTTGAAATGATGCACTGATGTTCATACAGGGCTATTTTATGTGTGAGGGAAGGTATGATAGGATTTCCATGTATCACTTCAAGTTTTTGGCTCATTTAGCTGGTCAACTAAGAAGGAAAATGTCATTTTTCTTGTTAAAGAGTCTTATGAAAATCTATGCAAAATTTAGAGCAAAACCTAAGTGTTCCTCCCATTTCATTTTTCATGATTAAAATATTAGTTGTCAATCATTTGAGCAAGATAATAATAAAAGAGATCTTTTCTTATTTTGGGGAGGGTTTGTTGAATCAATCACTTTAAACTAAAAGTTTTCAAGGGTAAGAAATAGAGAAAGGCCAAGAACCTTATACAAAACCATGAAGCTAAAAAAAAAAACAATTTCCTTTGTCCTTACCAGAAGAAGGAGAAAAACCTCCCTGGGTAAACAAATAGAAGACCCTATTTCTTTTCCTATGGTAGGAAATGTGTATCTAAGAAGGAGTAGGAGGGTTCTTGAGAAAAAAAACTCAAATGTCCCCTCTATAACAATTTCTATAGGTTCTAGAAGATTATCATATAAATAAGGCTAGTAGTAATAAATAATAAAGGGGATTAGTAGTTAAACTCAGTGAGACAAAGGACTTAAAAGATCAAACTCAATCATCCAAAATAACACAAATGGAAGAGGAGAAAGATATTACCCTAGCTGAGATGTATGGGATGAGAAGACCTCATGCAAGGACCAAAAATAAGCTAAGGATAAACTCTAAATTGTAGAAGAACCAAACTTTAAAATACCAAGTCATTGATATTGATAATATACCTATGAGGGATTTTCTTATCAATAATGAGGAAGCTTCAATTTTCTCTAAGAAGAGAAAACCCCAGATCTAGAGTAAAAGAGAAAAATAGGGCCCTAAGGCCAAGAAAATTAAAATTACAAAACAAATCAAAACAAGCAACATGTGCCTTTTATTAGATGCAGTATAAAAACATAAATAAGTATCCCGAAGGTAGCATTATTAAATGTTCTAGAAGCTCTAATTTTAGATATTTTTTTTATAGCATTGTGAAATTTTTTGGAAGCGTTGACCTTTGATCTATTTTTGACAGCACTACCAAATGTTTTGGTAGTGCTTTCACTATTTTTATTTTGACAACATATATACCCAGATATTGTGTCAACACTTAAATCATACTCCCTAGAAGAAAATTTTTGAAGGCGATAAGGATATGGATTATGTAAAAACCTTTTTAGAGAATATATATTATACAACAAGCACTATATTGATAAGGACATAACAGAGATAAAAGGAAAATTTCCATTTTGAGCAAATCAGTTAACATAAAAGTGGGATTTTGAGGCAAGAAACATGGGATTATCCAGATTATGGGATTATCCAGATTTTGTTGCAGGTTATTCGTGACCTATTTCGATCGACATATTCAACATTCTTCGCAGCTTCAGGACCACGTTTTGTTGTCATGAATTATCAATGCATCAGTTTTTCCTTTTAAATGTATTTCCAGTTTTAGTTTTAACAGGTTAGAGATATGTACATATATATTTAGTATTTTGTAATTAAAACTACCCAAAAACTACATATTTCAATTTGTAAACTTCTATAAAGATGTGAAAAAATGAAAAACCAAGGGTTGGTTTTTTTTTTTAAACATACTTATATTGTGTATGTTTTATTTTTTAGATTAATAATATTTTCAAGGAAAAAGTATTAAATATTTCATGTCAAAGATTCCTTTTGTGATGTTTATCAGACTATTTCCTTAGTTATGTTTCTTTCTTGTGCGATATTTCATGGATTTTAAGTCTTCATATTTGATCTAAATTTAAGTTTCATGGAGTTCATATCTATTGAGATGTGCTACTGTTACGAGATTCAAATTTTTTCACCATTTCTGCTAAAGTTGCACACAACTCATTATGATTCTCTTTTGTAATGAGATCTTGGAAGTATTTATTAAAATAAAATTGTGAACTCCATGCCCAATAATCCTTTTCCTTAATCCCCATCCCCAACCATTTTTTTTAATTATTACAATATATTTGGAAACTAAGCACATGAATGAATTATTACAAATTTATCTTGAGTAATTGAGGCAAAGGGAGATCCCTCTCTAGATTGGAAAGGCTAGTGTCCAATCTAAAAGTCTGGTTTGAGATCACATTCGTAATTTTCTCCTTCAACTAAGAAAATTACAAAGTGATAACCGAGCCAATCCACCTCACGTGTCTATTTATCCACGAACATATCCTAGATGATACTTTGTGTATCCTATTTTACTAGTGATCTAATGCATCTTATTAATATACATCATATGATAAAACTATCCTAAAACTCAGTCCTCCAACTGTAGTGGGGTTTTCATATAATTCCCTTTGCGTAATGATATCATATAGGCTTCTGTTGGAGTGGGGTCCCCTAAGTCCAAAGACAAATTTTTGCTATATTTTTGTAATATTTTTTTAAAGTTTAATCATGCACAGGGGCTTTGGGCTGGCTCAAATCCCCTCGTAATTTGTAATGGGTAAAACGGGTAGATCAAGGGGCCGCAAAACATGGTTTGTGGGTGCTAGAGTAGTGCAGGCTAAAAGTATAAATAGAAGTTTGGATCAAGTCTAAGAAATCAGTTTTGAAGAAGTTTGAACATTGATGATAGATCTTGATGACTTGTGATAATTTGTGAGGTTTTGTCTGGGTATAAGGCTCCTACTGGCTATGTGCACAGAGACCCTAGTCCTACTATGTGCGGACCCCACTAGTTTTTTGCACGGTTTTTTAAAGGGTTTTTTATGAAGGATCTAAACTGATATTAATAAAGGAATGTTGTTGCAGATATCTGAGTCTGAAATGCATCTACTATTTATGTTATGAATGTTTCTGCATCTTATTTTTTATTCATGTATTGTCTGCAATTATATCTCTTGCGCAAATTTATTTTGGGATATATGATTATTGGATGGATATGATATTATAAGGTTTTGTTATTATGTGTTAAGGGTTATTACTTTGATTATAGATGTTGTGTTAACTTGTAAAAGTTATTGTGCATAATTGACCTAAATCTGTCCATAAGGGTTTCCTGGTTAGGGCTTCTGTTGCAAATGTTTGTTTATGGTTATTTTGGATCTTAAGGCACCCACATCATTCAAACCTATCTCAGGGTGTGGAAACCTAGTTCCAGAACCCCACCATACTACTTCAGGTGAGACTTTGACTTGCGCAAGTAGGGCACTGCCAAAAGGGATAGTAGTAAGAGGGTTTTGTTGGTTAACCTCAACTCCAAACCTGGATTAGTACCCCTCAAGCCAAAAATTGGTTCTGTTTATGGGAATGGGAACATTTTGAGAGAGGTTGGGTGATGTCAAGAGGTGGGAGCCATTAAATCCTGAACTTGAGGACTGGTTTGAAAAATAGATTTAGGAGTTTTCCCTAAAAGAAAAAAAAAGTAAGAAGCTATCCGCTGAAGAGTGGAAGAATAAGTATATTTTCACTGAGGTGCACGAGATCTTCTTCGTAACCTTTCCACATGAACTACAGGAGTGATTGGCAAGGTTAGAAAAATTCCAAGCCTGTTGGAAGGATGACCAGGTCACGTAGTGGACCCTTGAATTGATCCAAAAGTTGGAGAAGACTAATAATGCCATTACCCGAACTGTAGTTGATTGGGTTGACAACATCTTGGGCGGGTTTGTAACAGAGTTTGCATTCGATTAGTTTTTGTCATAATATAAATCTGAAAGAATATTTTTCAAGATATTGAGTGGTAAGTTCTTACAAACCTTTTCCCTGTTGATTAAGATGCTATTGTGCGAAAAGGGTATTTTGTGCAGCCACACTGAGTGAATGACCCCTGATCAGAGTGAAAGAACTACGCACAACAGTAAATATTATCGGGTCAATCAAAGACGCTATAGATCTATATACAGTCCTCTGAGAAAATCGATTGATATAAACGGAAGTGAGGCTACGCATGTTGAAAATAGCCCTCCTGCTACGCCACCATCAAATTACCACAAGGGTAAGAATCCTCCTACCCTACCACTACCCCCACCTACGGAAGATATGGCTACGCATATGAAGCTACCCACCTTTAAGGGTATAGGGGATGAGGATATGGACCAATTTTGGTTTGTGGAGAATGCGATGTGGACTGCGCATAATGTTAATACTGATGTTGTCAAGAGAGCACAGCTGGCTATGGCCTTTGAAGGTCGTGCTTTAGATTGATTCATAGGATACCTTGCTCAAAATTTAGATCCCACAGTTCAACATATTAAGGATGCCCTGAAGCAGTAGTTTTGAAAGCCAAAATCCTATTCTCAATGCGTAATAGAACTTAAATATATTAAGCAAGAACCGATGGAATCAGTTTGGGAAGCTGACCAACGACTGAAGCAAACCATCATCGATAGAGGATTTTCTTACGATGATAAGCAACATAAGGAATGGTTCATTTCCATGCTATTTCCAAATTTGCATGGGCCTATGAGTCAGTAGAAGATTGATTCTTAGGAAGAAGCTCTAGAAATTTCTATAAAATTAGAAGTTGCACCTAGGGACGATGCCCAATTTGGAGCACTACAGATTCAAAGCCAATTAGAAGATATACACCTAGAAATTTAGAATTTGCAAAGAGACGAGGGTAAAGACATTGGCACAAATTTTTGGTGCATACGCTGCAAGGGAGCTGGCCACACCAAAGATTAGTGCCCTCTGCTATCGAATTATAAGCAAGCTGGGGGACCAAATCCACTGCACCCTAGTGATTTTGTTGGGCCTAGTAACACCACACTATGGTGCATTGATTATATGGTGGTAGTGCGACATGATATAGACCAATGCTCGCGGTTAGGTATCTATGTAATAGAATTGAAGCAACAATGGTGCATATTCTGCTTTTCTGTTGGTCACGATGAGCACCACTGCAGAATGTATGACCTAATGATAGAAAATGCGAACCTTTATAGACTGCAGGATGACCCTTCATCGCCAAAATTTCCCTCTGGATGAGGAGGATCTCCAGTAAGAGGACGGGGAGGGGGGAGAGGTGTCGGCGCAGGTCGAGGGAGAGGGAAACTAATTTGTTACAACTATGGAGACGTTGGACACTATGCACATTACTTCTTGAACCTTGCACGACAATCTTGTTCGTACTGTAGGAAATTTGATCATGTAATTGAATATTGTCCCATGTTAATAGCTAAAATGAAGGAAAATAAACTGACACCAATGCATAACATACAGATGGTTAAAGTTGAACCGCACAATGATGGCCCAAGTGTAAACATAATTACAAGCAGCGGTGTTGCCACTAGAGGAAATGAGGAAAATGATACCACAGAGCCACTGATCAGAAAAGCATCTGACAATATGGAAGGCCTCAACCTGCAGAAATAAAAATATATTTTCATTAAGGCTAGGAAGGATTTTGCTGATACAGGAGCATCCACGTCAAGGACTCCCATGGAAACAAAATTTTATGATGTAGTTAAACATTCCTACAAGCTTGCATCAAGCTACTTCGCAATCAGAAGGTATTAGTTAACCTCCAAGCCCTGATAGATAGCTGCATGGAAAAAGAAGTGCCTTGAACAGAGACCAAGGCCGTGAACAAGGTTTATAAGCAGAAGAAGAGAACTGGTAGGGAGATGCGCATGACTGTGTAGATTGGAGAGTATGAGATGGATCAAGTAATCTTGGATATTGGGTTTGATGAAAATTTCTTACCTAAGAAGACCTGGCAGAATATGGGATAACCAAAGTTGGAATGGTCTAGCATTTAGCTACGCATGGCTAATCAGAAAAATATCATTCCACTTGGAAGGCTTCCACAGGTTGTGGTAGACATTTTCGGAGTGAAGGTATGTGCGGATTTTGATGTAATACAAATTGTGGATGCTGAAAACCCCTACCCTGCACCATTGGGATTGGGTTGGGCCATTTATATGGGAGGCATCATTAACTTGAAGCGTATAAGTATGATTTTTGATAATAATGGTCCACGAGTGATAGTCCCACTGGATACAGCAGAAGGAGAACGATATACAGAGCTAGTGCATGATGGGGATGATGTCGACCATATCTACAAGATGATTGCACGGGACGAAGACTGGATCAACCCTACAATTGATGGAATGATAAACTAGGAGAAGGGTAGCTCATGTTTCTTTGATTCAGATGGCGAGATGGAGAACTAGAAGAACTGGTGGCACGATGTCTCAGCACTGCGCTGCCTCAAGATCACAAAGAACTTCTGATGCATCTCCTCAGAGGTAAGAGAACTACCCTAGTTTGATGGTTATGGTAGTGTCAAAGAATTTTTTGAAGCATTTGAAAACGATGTCCCAGAGGAACGAAGGTTCTGGGCTCTTGATTTGGGTATGCACACAACTCCAACACATTAGTGGGAGACGCACAAGGGAGCTTTCTAGGACTGGGAGGAATGTAGAAAAATGATGACGTTGCACTTTGAACCTCCAGCCACCCAACCAATTTAGATCTTCTATGGTCGAGTTGATCCGCGTAAACACTTGACCATGTGGATGGAGGTATGGGATGAAAACACATGGAATGAGTGGGTTCATAGGATTGTCCACTCGTTAGGGCTGGTACCCACCACCTGGTATCTAGAAGTTGAGCTACACCGAGGTAACCGAAACTAGTTTACAAATACTGAGGATTTCATGGTAACCTTTGGCTCAGTTGGGGGCTCGGAAAAATTGGATGAAGCCCTACAGGACATAGATGCCCTAATCTTTGACGAATCCCGACCCTAAAAGGAATGTGTTGCGCTGGCCTAGGATGCACATATGAAAGACATCGTTAAATGTAGAAACCTTTCAATCAAGGATAATGAAGATGACCCAAGGAATGTTAATATCTTAAAATTTTAAGGAGAGCACGTAGTTGCAGGGCCCGTATTTGGGATGGTGGATGTCACTAAGCCGCTAAAATTGAAGGAAATCAACATTGGGATGGAAGAAAAATCCAAGTTGGCCAAAATTGGGGATTACTAGGATGATGATAGAGTAGGAAAGATTATAGAGCTACTCACAGAGTATCAGGATCAGTTTCCTACAAAGTTCTTTGAGCTCAAGGGAATTGTAAGGGACCTAGGTGTTATGAAAATCATATTGAAACCAAATTCAGGCCTTGTCAACTAGCGCCCATGTCGATTGAACCCAAAATATTAGAAGAAATTAAAGGAGGAGTTATAAAAGATGGAAGCTGTAGGAATCATGGAGCCAGTCAAATAGTCTGATTGGGTAAGCCCAGTGGTGGTTCAAGAGAAAAAAACCAAAGCATAAATAAGGATTTGTGTAGATTTGCACAAGTTGCATGATGCCTGTGTGCATGAACCCTTCCCTGCTTCGTTTTCTGAGGAAATCCTTGGTAATTTAGGAGGACAAGAAGCTTATTTATTTACTGATGGATTTTCGGGGTATCATCATATCAGAATTATGCCAGAATACTGCAACAAGACCACCTTCACCATTGAATGGGGTTATTTCCAATATAATGTCATGCCATTCGTATTGAAAAATTCACCTACAATATTCTTACGCATGGTAGTGGCTGCTTTCAAATAATTCATGCATATATTCTTGGAGCTATATTTTGATGACTGGACAGTTTTTGGATTGGTAAAGAAACGTGTGTCGAACCTGCGCATGATGCTTAACACTTGTAGGAAGCACCAAATTTCTCTCAATCTGAAGAAGTGTATATTCTGTGTGCCTTTTGGAATTTTTTTGGGCCATATAGTATGTCAGCAAGGATTGATGGTAGACCCAGCCAAGATCACGGTCATCATAAACTTAGAAGTTCCTACCAATGAGAAATAGCTACGCTCCATATTACGACACACTCGTTATTACAGGAAGTTTATAAAAATGTATGCTTTGAGAACTGCACCAATGGAGAAGCTGCTAAAGAAGGATGTAGAATTTTTCTGGGATGGCAAGTTTCATAAGAGCTTTAAGTTGCTAAAGGACAAAATGGTCACTGCACCTATTTTGATATTCCTAGACTAGTCTAAGGTTTTTCATGTGTGTGTGGATGAATCTGGACCACCCAATCTCTTTTTCCAGTAGGAATCTCTCCAATGTAGAGAACAACTACTCAACTACAAAAAGGGAAGGATTGGACATGGTACACATGTTGCAAAAATATAAACATTATATGCTAGGAGGTAATTTCAAAATTTTCACTGATCATTCTTCTTTGAAATACCTAGTCAATAAGCCTATGTTGGGGGGGGGGGGAAGGTCTGAAAATGGTTGTTTCTTTTTTAGGAGTATGACTTTGAGATTATTGTGAAGCCTAGAAGACTAAATTTTGGGCCTGATCATCTGTCATGAATTGAAAATGGGGAAGAATTGACCAGTCTGGAGGAGGGGCTACCTGATGCGCAACTCTTCACTATCAAGGTGGTGGATGAGAACTTTGGTGATATTATTAATCTTCTAACCATGGGAACAATTCCTGTGGAATATTCAGTCTATCAAAGGAAGGAGTTGGTTGCATGTGCATCTGATTTTACCCTGATTGCAGGTCAGTTGTATAAACTAGGATCAGATGAAGTATTAAGGAGATATGTATTGGAACATGAGAGATGGGATATATTGGCTAAGGCTCATGGAGGAGTGGTAAGAGGCCACTATGCTGGGAAATCCACTACACAGAAGGTGTTACGTGTTGGGTTATGGTGGCCCATGCTACACAGTGAGGCATAGGCATACTGTTGGGCCTGTGATGCATGTCAGAGAATAGGAAAGACCTCGTGCAGAGATGAAATTCCCCTGCAACCATAGATGGCCTTGTAGTCATTTGATAAGTGGGCAATATATTTCATTGGACCAATCAACCCTCCAGTTTTGAAGACTGGAGCGCGTTATATCATTATTGCAACTGATTATGTAACCAGATGGGCTAAGGAGAAGGAAATTAAGGACTGTACTACAGAAAATGTTGCGCATTTAATCTTTGAGCACATTTTGACTTGGTTTGGATGCCCGAATATTTCGATGAGTGATAGAGGTATGCACTTTGTTAATGAAACAATTGAAGATTTGACAAAGGAATTCCAGATGCATCACAAAAAGAGTACCGCTCATCACCCACAGGAAAATGGCGTAGTATAAGTTTTCAACAAGATTTTGTAGAATGCACTCACAAAGATCTGTAATTCCAACCAAGATGATTGGGATGTGTGCATCCCTTCGGTGTTATGGGCTTATAGAACAACATGAAAAATTTTGACTAGAAAAACACCTTTCAAGATTTTCTATGGGCATGAAGCCATCATGCCAATGGAGTATATTTTCCAAGCCTGCACATCACATATTTCACTAATATGGCCAAGTTTGACATTATGGAGTAACGATTGGCGCAACTTGTTTCCTTATAAGAATATCGGTTCATCGCTAACTTCCACCAGCAAGTGCAGAAGGCACACAAAAAATCCTGGCATGATAGGCACATCAGGTAGAAGGTGTTCAAGGAGGAAGAATTGGTCTTACTATATGATAGTAAATTTGCACGCCACCCAAGGAAGTTCAGAAATCATTGGTTGGTGCCATATATTGTGAAAGAGATCATTAATGGTGGTGCAATGCACTTGGCCACACTGCATGGAGAAAGCCTTCCCGGGAACTTCAATGGAAGTCATCTGAAGCCATATAGAGACAATTCAGTGCCGACCAAATGAATATATGGCTAGAGTATCAGAATCAAAGTGTCTACGTGCAGTAGAGAGGGAGGGCACAGTCAGGCGTGACAAAAGCGCAAGGGTGATGCACATGACATGAAACTAGCCATTGGAACAATGAAACTAGGTGAAAAAGTGAAATTACTGGTGGATGGAGCAGATTTATCACATTTAATGAGGCAATATTGGAGGATGTTTTACCATTTTCTCGAAGGTAAGTGGAAATTAATGATAATCCAACCGTTTTTACGATGGATGGCTTATAAAAAGGCAGGCATGGGTCTCAATTGGTTCCTTTGCTATTTGAATATTTGGCGCTCTGTGATTGTCTCTAATTTCTACTGCTCTGATGTCTGTGAGTTTTTTATGTCTAGCCATGAATATCCATCTAACATCAGTAATCCCGAATTCATATTCCACACGAGAATGATAGCCACCATTCCTGTGGAAGAGCATTCTGTGCCCCTCACCGCCTCAACAGAGATGGGGTTATATATTGTTAGAGAATTCATTCCGGAAGTCGAAGAAGTCATTTCGATGCCGATGAAAGAAAAAGGAAAGGGGAAAATGTCTAAGTGGGCTACCTCTAAGTTGTGCACCTCTCCATGGAATGTAACGTCCCCACGACAAGCCACTAAGGATCGATCCCCCATCGACTATCCGTCGAAGTGCCCAATGAGTGCCATATAAGAAGCTGTGTTTGTTGAACCCATCTCGCGGTGGCTGCCCTATGTCAAGCTACGCAAGCCCTCTTCGCACAAGCTATAGAACATTGATATTGTTCAGGAATACTTGCAGATGCTCTTGATCCCTCAGGATGTCCCTTTGGTTGGTGAAATGTTCGGCAAGATTCCACAGATCAAATTTGATGATTATGACTTAGCCAATGAAGCAACGTTCCCTAAGGTCGCGCTGGAAAACTACCTGGAATGGGTGTTGTATGAAAATTTGCCAAAGGTTGAGCCAATTCCTTGGGCATGTGAGCTGCACAATGTGAGAGTCCTGAACCTGCTCAAGATTCCACATTTTGGAAGGTACCCCATCACCAGCATTTATGTGTGCCAACTACTAGCCTTAGTTCACGAGGGATCCCTATGGATTCATGGGTGAATTCCCATAGATTTTGCGCTAATCCATTAGATCACCGGCATGCCGAGGAAGGGGCCCCATCCGATGAAGGGTTTCAAGAAGAGAAATGAATTAAAAGTGGTGACTGATGTGAAGAATAAGTTTAAGGTGGGAAGGGACAAGAGCGGATTTCTAGTCCAGACCATTATTGACCCGGTGGTGAACTTGGGCACCCTCGTCCTCAGAGGAAAGCACATGAGGAAGTGCTAGCCAAAAATTGTCCCCGCACACGTCATTGACCTAGCAGAGCAATGTGAAAAGGGGGTTTTCTATAACTGGTCGCAGTTTTTGTGCGAGGAGTTTCTGGAAAATGTGTGCAAGGCGCAGGAACTAGGGAAGAATTTTTGCTACTCATGGCTACTCTTGTTAATTGCACTAGTGGCATGGGAGACTATAGCATATGCAGGCCTCCCTGAGATCAATTTAGGCATATGTGAAGGGGCACGCTACGCGAAATTATGTGACTCATCCAACCCCCAGTGAGTTGAAGATAATAAGATATTTTGGGTACTTTTTGAAGGCGCACTGGCTCAAGCCATCCACTCTAGACCAAGAATCTCGTTGGTGGTGCATGATAAGTACAAAATTGTCATGGAATTCTAGGTGACTATGCACAATGTATAGGTTAAAGCACACAATGCCTCAAACTGATACGCCTTGCCCTATATGGTCATGGAGGCGGAGGTCGACCAGGTCATGTCAATTAGCCAAATGGATGGAAGATTGGGCTTGGCTCCACCGAGCCCATTACGCTGTCCACTTTAGGTAAGGATACACCTCCAAAAGACACAACAAAGCCACGCACAGAGAAATATTCTTATAAGACCGATGGGAAAGATACTGGGGCCGAAGTAGAAAACGAGTCAGACACAGAAATAGATAAAGATCAGGAGTTGGGCAGGGACTAGGAGGAGGTGGACCTCAGAGGTTTGGACGGGCTAAATGGGGATGGTGCAGAATCACTGTGCGACACCAAGCGACGCAGAGAAACATCAAAAGGGCCATGCAAGAAGAAGAAAGGGTCCAAGGCTGGAGGAGAGGAAGAGGTTACTTAACAGAAGAGGACCTTGACAATATTACTGATGCATTTTCTTCAGCGTCAGAAGACCATTTTAAATCTATAGAAACACAGTACAAGGACACGGTGAAGGCCTTGCGATCGAGCCTGTAGGTTCTCTAGTTGAAGACTGATACTTTTCAAGCGAGCGTAGATCAAGCGAGGCCGATGCAAGCGAGTCTGCCATCCACTTTGATAATTGCGACAAAAGAAAGTAGAATCTTCCCCTTCCCGAGTTCAGTGGTGTCCATGGAAGAATCAGAGTTGTGCGCGCAGGTGAAATCCTGACCTGAGGTTGGCATTGACCTTATGAAGCTGCCAAGTGGGAAGCTACATGCTCTCCACATCTTCATATCAGTAGAACTGCAGAGCAGAGAGGCTCGCACATAGCAGCAGCTCAGTGAGGATAAGAAGATTGCAGCAACAAAGACAACAAAGTCTATCCAGGCTCAAACAGTGTAGCAGGAAACCGTAGGTCAGCACATGGAGCTAGAGAGCTTCATTAATAGATTATGTGGCGAGATCCCCGATGTAGTCATCCCAGCCTCCACCGCACTGTAGGAAAAAATTGAGAGCCTAGTTGCAACACTCAAAGCTTCCAGGTCTGAAATACAATGAGTTAAAGCAGATTTTAAGTAGAAAATTGTTGTACTGTAGGTTAAGATGCAGCCTGAGACCCCTCTAGAGGTGCACATGCTACGGGCTTCCCTAGTAAAGACAAAATCCACCAGCATCTCCTGTAATATTCCAAAAATTTAGCTTTCAGCTAAATGGAATATTATAGTTTTTTTTATCACTAGGTAGGTGAATAAGTGGGTGGGGAGGCCCATAAGTCTCCTTAGCAGCAATAAAAACACTTCAAGTGTGAAAGGAGACCTTTTTCAGTAGCTAAATAAAGCACCTCCAAGTATGAACAAGGATTAGATCATGTTGATTCAGTCAACTTTGACCAAGTCAATAGCACTGTTATGGAGGAGTGGAGATTAAATGAAGAATAACATAGTTTTGGAGGGAGATTGATATCATGGAGGAAATGACCTAATTTATTGGGTCCAAGAGCAGGTAAGCTCATAATATATATAAGGAAGAGGATGGCAGCCATATGAGGATATGTTTTAGAGTATCATTTGATATTGGTCTATTTAGACTTTTGCTTCCTCTTGTTGTTTAACACAAGGGTGTTCCTGATCGGGAATCCATACCTCATCCTCAAGGAAGGAAAGGTTCTTTGAGCTACATTTCCTCATTCCAACATTCTGGCCAACCTACCTCCTTCAGCTACAACACAGTTTCTATTTAGAGTTGGGTTGTGTTGCAGGGTGTAACAAAGGAGGATCACTTAAAGCTATTTCTGGGCTTGTTTTCAGTGGAGAGGTAGCATATCCATTGGAGGATCAACAAGGAGGATTCCTGGGAAAATTTCCACATATTTGGCATTTGGCCAACCATCTACCATCCCTGTCACAATTCTAAACTGCATTATTTTTGGAAGCAATTGTTGGGAGGGTTCATTGAGCTCATCAGGAGGGTCTATTTCTGAGTAGAGGGATTAGCCTTCTATTTAGAAATAATATTGGAGGAGGATATCATAATTTCAGATATGTCATAGCCTCATTATATTCAGATCCAGTTTGAAATGACATCTCAACCCCAGGGTTATTTGTCACATTGTATATTTCTTAGTATTTCTAGCAATCTTTTCTAGGTTAGCTAGAAGTCATGTATTAGAGCCCACATCTCCTTTTTTGGGCATTTATTTTGTTTCCATCAGCCATATTCCATTTATGTATGTTTATAGTAGCAGCTACATAGGTATATACAACGTTCTCACTGCTCTTCGACATTCTATATAGTTGCAGCAACTCATGTGCTGATTGTTCCGATCATTGAAGGATTGTTCTTATTTATTGAGTGGCTTGTCCCTAAAGATATTTTGTATATTGTTGCAGATATATTAATAAAATTATGGTTGTAACTTGATCCCTCTCATTTCATGATCATATTTTCTGTGTTTTACATTATTATGTCTTGTATTGCTATTATTTCCAATTTGGAATATTCCAGTGGTGTCGGAGCATAATCTTGTCTCAACCTGTGCATTCAGCCAATATGTCACCATAAGGAGAAGAATTTTTACAAGAATAAGGAGATATACAGAAAGAAAAAAAAGAAGACTCCATTACTTGGAGGAAGAGAGGAGGAGGAGCTCTCACAAATTTGCTTTCAAACTATGCAGAGTATCAAGGGAGATCTCAAGAAGATGAGGAGAGAGAGAGAATATCCAAAGGAGTTTGGATCTAAAGCCAACTCTAGATTTTCACATGATGATTGTGAGCATGCAACTACACACCATGATTCACAGCGTAGTCATATGCCCAGATTTTCTATGAGGGAGAGGGAAGAAGAAGAAATGCCTAGGAGGGAAGCTCTTAGTGATTATCTACAAGAGTATGAATCTTAAACTAAGAATTTTAGAGATCATATCACTTTCCAAGAGTTTTGCAAGATCAAGGTGGAGAGGACCAAGCAACATGACATGGGTAGATTTTTCCTATCTACTTTTTATGGATCACCAACATGTTCAGCTAGAGCTTGGGTGTAGGAGTTACACACCTATTTGCAATAGCACCAAGTTTCTGAATATGAAGCCATAAAGTTGTAGCGTTGCATTTTGAAGGTAAGGCCTATGCTTGGTGGATATTTTAGTCTTTTTCATTAAGAAATGAAAATACTACTTCTTATGCAAGGTTCACTAAGAGATTAGTGGAAAGGTTTTATGGAAAACATTCTGAAACATCATTGGTGGAACTAAATAAAATAAAACAAACAAAACCTTTGCATATGTTGGAGGAATCTGTACACCCAAATCAACTTCAAAAAACTGTTGAAGAGGCTAACATCTTGCATAATACCTTGCTTGAGGCAAGACCTCTATCTCATATTCTTGAAGAAGAGGACATGGAGATCCCTTTTCCAAAAGAGGATCCAGTTATTGGAAGGTTTCCCATTCATATTGAAGAGGGAGATAAGGTTGAGGGCAACAACACTATCACATCTAGAGAATATCTAGTACCTCATGCAGAGGAAGGAGGGGAACATGCTCCAACAAGAGGAATTCTTGTATCATTACAAGAAGTTCCCAAGGATCTCTTATTTGGAGGTCAAGATACAATCAAGGAGAAGGTAGGGGGGGTGACCTACATCATATGATGAGGAGCACACACCCCTATCTATTTCAGAGAGTTAATGAAAATAATAGGTAGACTAATTTGCATTGTGAGGGTGGAGACAAATTTTTCCATCCATATGTGAAATCTACTCTTGACATTGATGTCTCATTACATGGAGGCATTCCATCCGGGAGAACACCAGATTTGGAGATTATGAGAGATGATTCACATGGGGTTGCACCACTCTTAGATCCTGGAGGGGTGGATACTTTGGAGGGGTCTATTACAACACAAAGATTTTGGGATAGACTCAAGGAGGAGGGAGACATTCTCCCATTTTCAGCATTACCCACTCTCACTACACATGCCGCGCTCACAGAAGTTGCTACAGTGATGGAGGATGACACCTTCATGGTGCAAGGGAGATGCTCCATGGATTTGGAGAAATAGAGGGTAATTCCTTTGAGGAAGTAATCCTCCATACATTGGAGTAGATGGAGGCTACTCATGCTTACATTGGCCAAGATCAGGAGATTATTTTTGGATGGTATCTTCTCATGGGAGACCAACTTCCAAAAGTCACCACTTTTGTTTGAGCATGAGCAGCTACATGATGGGCATGGCAGAATTTTGGAGGATGAATTTGGCATGAGGGATGCGAAAGGAGAAGACAAAAACATGTGGGGAGCTTCACATTTCAGATCTTCAGCACTGTCTCTTAGGAGGATTGATCCATATTGGAGATCTCAACTCTTGGTAGAGTACTCCAAGGATCTTGGTGCTTTCATGATACTTGATGACCCAGAGGGAGATGATAGATACATGGTGGTTGGAGAGGTCATCTATTCTTGTGTCAGAGTCTTCTTGACTAGAGTTTCTAAGCTTAAGAGGAAGCCACTACATCCAACACATGTGGACTTTCTTTCCATGCACTTTGATGCATTTCATTCTTTGATGGAGGATATCACTTGGGAGGGCATCCATCAGGATATATATCAGTATATGGAGAGATGCATAGCCCATATGGTGATGGAGAGGATGTAAAATCCACTTCCCTACTCATTGGGGGTGAGGGAGAGCTTTCAGTTGAGCCATTTTAGCTCAATAACCAAAGTACATGGTAGAGAAGGTACAAATTTTCATTATGATTTGAACTCCTTTACTTTATGTGAGAAACATGTTGTACCAAGGAGGATTATCCCTTCTTGTCTATTATGTTTTGATGTACTTGAGGTCATTTGCAGCATTGATGTTGGCCATGATATTGGTGGTTTGCGGGGGAGGCCACATGATTCTTTTTGTGCACCATTGGCACCAAATTTTACTTTCATGATCCTATCTTGCAGGATGATTGTGGAAGAAAACACGTGGCTAGAAAGCCACATGTTATTATTTGTTTTGAGGTAGGCAGGGGATGCACTACGTTGGTTCCATGTGTGGAACTATGTTCCACTTTCCGGTTGTCATATGGAAACTTGTTTTCATTGGTTTTTGCTTCCATATGTTGGAGATGTTCTTATGTTTATGGGAAGCTTTGTTTGGAGAGTGGCACAAGAGTTGGAGGTGCACATTGGGAGTAAGATTCTCCCTATTTTATATGTTGTATGTTTCAGGAGAAACAATGGGAAAACCATGATTTCCACACTATATCTCTTGTGTTCATGTGGAAGGAGCCATTTGGAGAACTGGAGTTTTTGGGGAAGGCACTTCATGTATGTTTTGTTTGGTGGGGTAGCTTGGGCCATTCTTGGAGGCCATAAAATTTCAGCCCAAGATCAACAGCAGCCCCATACATACCATAAATGGAGAGAGAAACAACTTGGGTGGAAGAATTTAATCTCTCCATGCAACCCCAATACATTGCATGAAACGGGGGTTGAGGATCCTTTTGCTGAGCTACCTAGAATGGCTCATTTCATTTGGATGATAGCATGGGTTTGGGAGTCTATAATTGGGAATGAGGTTCCCCATGTTTTTCATCACTCCTACCTTGAGGAGGCCATTGGACAGTAATAAGGTTTCCACTTACACCTTCCACCTTTTCATGATGTGAGCCATTTGGTTTTGCATACTTGGGAGGAAACATTGGAGGACAGATTTATTGTAGATTTATTTGAGAAGTGGTGGGGACTATTGATGAGGAGGCCACAAGAGGAGGAGGGAGGATTTGTTCTCCACCTTTATAGTTTCTTGAGGACAAGCAACATTTGGAAGGGGAGGACTATAATATTCCAAAAATTTAGCCTTCACCTAAATGGAATATTATAGTTTGTTTTATCACTAGGTAGGTGAATAAGTGGGTGGGGAGGCCCATAAGTATCCTTAGTAGCAATAAAACACTTCAAGTGTGAAAGGAGACCTTTTTTAGTAGCTAAATAATGCACCTCCAAGTATGAACAATGATTAGATCATGTTGATTCAGTCAACTTTGACTAAGTCAATAACGATGTTATGGAGGAGTGGAGATTAAATGAAGAATAACGCAGTTTTAGAGGGAGATTGATCTCATGGAGGAAATGACCTAATTGAGTCGGGCCAAGAGAAATTAAGCTCATAATATATATAAGGAAGAGGATGGAAGCCATATGAGGATATTTTTTTGGATTATTATTTTGTGTATGGTCTGTTTAGACTTGCATTCCTTTGCTATTTATCAGGGTTGCTGTGTTGTTTAGCACCGGGTATTTCCTGAGCGGGAATCCCACCTCTTTCCTTGAGAGGCCTCTTAGAAGAGTGTTGTATTCATTTCAAAATTCAGGTTTTAGGCCAAGCTACATCTTTCTTCATCAACACAGTTTCTGCAGGATATTGTGCTGTGTTGCAGGGTGCAGCAGTGGAGGATTAGATCGGGTGTCTTCAAAGCTAGTTTTTCAGTGGAGGAAGGTTTACATCCATTGAGAGGAATGTAAAGAAGCCCCTTGGGCTTATTTCACACATTTGGAACTAGGCCAAGCAGTATTCATCCCCTATAGTGAAATTTCAATCTTGATCTGCGTTACTTTAGGGAGGAGTTGCAAGGGTAGTTGCAGTGATTGTTTTGGGAGGAGATTTCTTTAGTGGAGGAGCCACTCTTTCAGCCAAAGGGTCTGTTGGAGGAGGGTTGTAGAGATATACATCATATTCAGCCATATATTCTCATTTCTATTGTTGAAACATATCTTCATCCCTAGGGCTACAACTTACATTGGCACATTGTGTGCATTTTCCAGAAACCCTCTTAGGTTGTCTTGGAAAGCTGATCTAGTGCCCAGATCTGTATGTTTAGATTCTATTGGGGGCCTATATCAGTATTATTTTATCATTGTATCATCTCCATATATATTTGTGCATAATATAACTGCATTGTAGCAGCTCTCTGGCATTTTGTGTTGCAACAACATCTTACTTTTAAGAGCGTTTATGTATTGGAGGCTTGTGTGACCACTTTCTATGATTGGTGCCTCATTTTTTTGTACCTATTTGTTTCATATATGATCAATAATATGGATTTATATTGGTCTCATGATTTTATGTGTTAAATACTTGTAGCTTCTTTCATTTATGAGCTATATTGGTGCTATTTCCAATTTGGAATATTACATCTTCGTCAATGTTGATAAGGGTTCCAAGCTTCTGGAGACTTCCATGGGACTGTGGACCTCTGTGCAGATAGATCCACTAGTTAAGAAAATTACCCAGGAGTTGCACGTTAAAGAGCAGGAGTTCGAAGATTTGGAGAATGCTTAGCCTGCATTCATCCCTGCCCAGCGAATGCCACGCCTTCAGACCAACTTGGCATTGCACGACGAGGATGAGGAGCTCCATCGCAAGAAACAAATTGTCATCGATCACATGAATCTGTGGGAGGATAAGGCCATGAAACTATCTCAGCACCTTAGTGTTGCAGTCTAAAACCTAAACCATACTTTACAGAGTGTAACTTTGGCCACAGAAGGGATGACTTTAGAGAAGTTAGTGGAGACCATGCAGAGCGCAATGGACTAGAGTGTGGGTGCCTTTGCACCATTTTCAGCTTCTATCGAGGATCTCCAGAACAAAATTAAGAATCCAGTGCCAGTGTGACTTGGGACGAGTCACAATATTGTGTTGAGGTCCTATTGGAGTGGTGTCCCCTAATTCTGAAGACCACTTTTTGCTATATTTTTGTAATAGATTTTGCAATTTTAGTCATGCGCAGGGGCTTCGGGACTGGTCAAATCCCCACATAATTTTTAATGGGTAAAAAGGGTAGATATAGGAGGCGCAAACCATGGTTTGTGGACCCTAGAGTAGAACAGGCTAAAAGTATAAATAGAAGTCTAGATTAAGTCTAAGAAGTTAGTTTTGGAGAAGTTTGAACGTTGATGATAGGTCTTGTTGTCAAGTGATAATTTGTGCTTATTTTTCTGGTTAGAAGGATCCTGATGGCTATGTGCGTGGAGACCTTAGTCCTGCTATGTGTAGACCCCGCTGGCTGTGTGTGTGGGTTTTTAAAGGGTTTTATATGAAGGATCTAAAGTGATATTAATAAAGGATTGTTGTTGTGGATATCTGAGTCTGAAATGCATCTACCCCGATATTCCAGGATTGTCAGTGCCAACCGATGTTGTGCCTACTACAAATATTGAGACCCTCACAACCACACTTAAGGCTTTCAAGATAGAAATTGAGATAGTGCCCGCTGACCTAGAGCAGAGGATTATTGACCTGCACACCAAGCTATAGTCGGAGACACCACTAGTGGTCTGGGAACATCGAGCTGCCATTGTTCAAAAGGAAATGACCAGTATTACTACAGTTGTAGATGAATTCAACACTCTGTATGAAGACACCATGGAGATATGGACCATCTAGGAGAATCCATTAGTTCAAAAATTTTAGGAAGACATGTGGGATAAGAAACAACCATTTGATGAGATTTGGGTTTCTGCGCAAACCCTGGTTCCCGCATAGATATTGGTCCAGTTGTAAGAAGGCCAGAGCATTCAAGGAGAGATTGATGAGTTTCGTCACAAGGAGAAGCTCTTGGTAGCAAGGATCCAACCTTGGGAAGATAAAACACTTTAGTTGTCACATACCATTGAGGGTATGCTCAAGGGACTCTGCCAAACTCAACATAGCATCATCTTGGAAACGAGGGGCCTACTATAGAGAAGTTAGTTAGAGAATTTCAGAACGTTGCAATGCAGAGTTTCGAGGCCACCTAGAGTCTACATGAAGAAATCCAGGTGCTAAAGACCAATATTCAGGAATCAGGCGTAGAGTGACTCGAGGACGAATTACGGTTTTGTGTTGGGGGCTTGTTGGGCTAAGGTCCCATAGGTCGAGTATTAATCTAATTTTTGTTAACTTTTATGGTAAACTGCATCACACAGAAGGTCAAGGGGCTTTGGGGCAAGTCAAAGCTCCTTCATTTTGTAACGGGTAAAGGGTTAAAACATGGGACTCAAACCATGGGTTGGGACCATTTTTTTTGCATGTATAAGTAATGTAAATATGAATGCATGTGTCAAGTCAAGATATATCTCGTGATTACATAATGTTGATGTGATTTTACGCAAGTAACTGTTGATTAGTCTGAGTAAGAGACAAGCTCCTATGGTTGTGTTTGCAGAGACCTAAGGAAAGTCCTAGGCTATGAGAGAGGACTCTGCGACTATGTGTGTAAAAGAAAGAAGTGTATTCATTGAAGATCTAATTAATAAAGAAAAGTCTTGGAAAAATCATTGGTTTACGTGCATGATTTCTATTCTTATGTGCTAATGCATTTATCTTTATGAGTTAATTATTTTCTTCTATATATGTTGTGTGGTTTATGTTATTTGATGCGGATTTTTCTGGGTTGATTACATAGTAGTAGATCTCTTTGTCTGTGCAATAACTATATCAGTGGTAAGGGTTTCTGTTAATTTTAGATCTGAATTGGCTTAAAAGCAATTGTGTAGCACAATAGTAATTAGATCAGATTATCAAGGGTTCGATCCACATCACAATCCTCCTCTGGGTGTGGAAACCTCGTTCTAGGACCCCCCCATGCTACTTTAGGTGAGACTTGATCCATCTAAAAGTCTCATATTTGAGCGATTAAGTGCATCTCTCACCCAGTTCTTCTTTTTTTCTTTTAGATTTTGTTGACAACCCTTTGTTCCATCTGACGTTGTTCTTTCTCAGCGCAATTATCAATTAATGTTTGAAGGTTTTCTGTAGCCTTATTATTGTGCATAAGCTTGGTACAAGCCTACAGGTTCAATTTCAGTTCAGCTAGATCAGTCTCATCTGTCGTATTCACAACAGTTCTAGTCAGTATTTTTGATGTCAATGCACCAAGGTCCATGAAATTATTCTTTGCTTCAATAAAAGTATCATTTTCCCTTTGCAACTTAAATCCTTCCTTCTTCTTAGAGGTCTACATAAGTTTCCTCTGGTTTCCGAGTAATTCAACTTAATTGTTCCCTCTGTTATCTCTTATGTCTGCATCGTGGGAACCACTTGAAGAAACGTTGTACCAATAGGGTTTATGGTACTTTTTCCCAGAGACCATGACATCTACCCTAGCCACCCCTACTACGTTGCGACCCCCCAGAGCAGCCACTACTAGTAGCACATAGAAGCAAAATAAAAGACAATCGTCAGGTACCTAGAAGTCCTTGCGCAAGATGACCCCGAAACAAAAAGCAGGCTTCTCACACAGAAAGGTAGAATAACCAATGGAAGAAATTGAGTAAGAACTTGGGGTAACTACGCCAAAAGAAGGGTTTGTTGGGGAATTTGAGCCCATATCATAGCTTCCTCTATATATGCCTCTAAGGAAGCCGCCAGTGGACATTTCCAAGGACCCTGATAAGATCAAAGAAATAATCCATACACCCCTACTGCCTGAGGACGTTCTGATAGAGGGTGACTTACCGGGGTGGGTCCCTTCTCTAAAACTAGAGGATTGGGATTCGGAGGACCAGAAAAAGTTTCCTGAGCTCGTGTTGTCATTGTGTTTGAAAAAATTCACTTATGAATAATCTGACACAAATAAGGTGGAGCCTGTGAAATGGGTTATGTGACTGTGTGATTCCAGTCTCCTCAACCTTTTGAATATCCCCCACTTTGGTCACAACAATATCAATGATACATGTCTGTGCCAGTTGCTGGCTCTGGTGCACAACAATTTCCTATGGTTGGGAACGCGGATCCCCATTGATGACATTCTCATCTATCACATTACAGGCTTACCATACTAAGGATAAAACCCCATAGAAGCCTTCAAAGGGAAGTTCTAGGAGAAGAAAATCATAGATGACATGAAGGAAACCTACAGAGTGGTCAGGAAGACATGGGGGTTTTCTGTTAGCACCATCAATGACCTCGTTGTCATATTTTCTGTGCAGATCTTGTCTTTCAAGATTATGCGGAAGTGTTGCGCTAAAGAATTACTAGCACTAGTCATTGCGTTAGTTGTGCAATGCACCAAATGGTTTCAGTACAACTGGGAACAATATTTGTGCCAATAATTTTTGGAGAATGTCTGGGAGGCATAGGAAGAAGGGAAACTGTTCCACTATGTGTGTCTCTTGTTTCTCGTACCGCTCATTGGATGAAAGGTATCATTGTAGGCACAATTCCCTACAATTAACCATGATCTATGTGAAGCTGCACGTGATGCATCGTTATGGGTGACAAAGGATCCAACACGGGTTACATAAAACAAGATTTTTTGGGTTTTAATCCATATGGATCTTCACTAGGTTATTCAGCTGAAACCGTGCCTCTCACCAAAATTATATGACCAGTACAAGAACATAACAAACTTCGAAGCCTCATTCCATGATGTGCACTTTCGCCCAATGACATACATGTTTTGGGTATGGTATGACCTACCTTACCTCATCACAGAAGATGACCTCATTACAATAACCGCCAATTAGCCTCCCTCTTGGTTGGATGCAGCAGCATATATCGGTTCCACCTAAACCGCCTATCCCAAGTCATCCGTGGTGAATCCATGCATGAAGAAATACACTTAGAATTATATGCGATGATGAAAGATATGGAAGAACAACACAAGGACAATATAGAAATTCGCAATGACGAGGAGCTACAGGACCTCGATGCAAGGTGTATAGATGTCCCTTCAACGTAGCCAGAAAATCATCGGGGCACCAAGAGAGAGCCCTAATCCTTGGAAGGACATCACCAGAAGAGGAAAGCATCAAATAAGGCAAGGATTGAGCCCCTCATGTTGATAGAAGGTGACTATGATGATATTGGAATCACTCTCAAGACAGTCACCAAAGAAGCTTGGAGCAATATCGGGCACCAATACAAGGTTTTCCTTGATGAGGTTCAACAAGGCATACAATAGCTACAAGTTTAGGTGAGTGAGAATCAAGCGAGCACACTTCCAATCAACACCCTGGCCATATAATCCACCACCGAGAGCAAGCTAATATAGATACTTGGCATGGCACTTCATTCCTCTCATCCAGTGTAGTACATAACCACTCGATATTGGTAAAAAATTGAAGTCAATTTGGTCATGCTCCCTAGCGCCCACTTGCACCTGATTCATACCATGATTATGGAAGAGTTGCAGTATCATGATTACCTTAATTCTCACACCAACACTGAAGCAGAAAAATAGGTTGATCAGTTATATTAGGAGAATAAGCAAGCCGAACAAGCACGAAATGCCATAGAAATTCAGTGAGAGCAGCTCGAAGCACTCATGACTCATCTTTACACTGAGATTCTAGGATTTTCAGTGCCAAATGACGATGCACCTACTACAAATATTGAGACCCTCGCAACCACACTTAAGGATTCCAAGACAGAAATTGAGATATTACGCACTGACCTAGAGCAGAATATTTTTGACCTACAAACCAAGCTACAGTTAGAGACACAGCCAAAGGTTTGGGAGAAATGAGTTGCCATTGTTCAAAAGGTAATGACCAGCATTATTGAAGTTGTGGATGAGTGCAACACTCTATTCAAAGACACCATGGAGATATGGACCTCAATCTAGGATAATCCATTAGTTTAGAAATTGCAGACAAACATGAAAGATAAGCAACAATAGTATGATGATATTCGGGTCACTGTGTGGACCCTGGTTCTAAGATAGAGATTGGTCTGGTTACAATAAGGAAAAATAATTTATTGTGAGATTGATGAGTTGCGCTGCAAGGATCAAATCTTGGTAGCAAGGACCCAACCTTGGGTTGATGAAGCACTTCATTTATCAAAGACCTTCAAGGGTACGCTCAAGGGACTTCGCCAAACTCAATGCAACATTAGCTTGGGAGTGTAGGTGCCTGATAAAAAGAAGTTAGTCATTGAATTGAAAAACATTGCAACGCAAAGTGTCAAGGTCATCCAGGAACTAAAGGACAAAATGTAGGAATCTGACGCAGAGTGACTCAAGGATGAGTCACGGTTTTGTGTTGGGGGCCTGTTGGGCTAGGCTCCCCTAGGTCAAGTCCCAATATATATTATTTTAACTTTGATGGTAAATTATAGCACACAGCCCTGGATGCGGGTGATTAGAATTACAAAGCTAGAAGGACACATGGCTCCTATGCAGATGTGTAGCAGACCTCACCTCGAGGTTGCACCTACCTCCAGCGCGAGAGCCATAAATTAACCTTGCTGGGTTTCAGCCTCATTCATTCCATGGCACCTGATGCATTCACTCTGGTGTATTAAGCATTCATTCCTACTCGACTGCAATGTCGCATTCTCTGGCCTTTTATGGCCAATGGAGCCGACTCCTTCCCACATTCGATCTCCACCTCCCTACATTTTTCTCTCTGGCTTGCTATGAAAGCTCTTGCATTCAGCTCTACTTGCCACAGTTTTTCTTATGTCCTTCATGATGTTGCTCCTCCACCCACTGCTCATCTGCCTCCCTCTGCACATTCATTCCCTCCTCTACATCCCCAGCATTCCATCGAAGCTATGTGTCGGTGCTACCACATGCGCTACCGTAGGGGAGGAGGCAGAGGTTCTCCCTTCCACCCTCGAATTCCATCCATGGCGAAGTGCACAATGGCCTTCTCAATTTTTATGGATGTGCCGGAGGTCTTTAACACCCAAATGCTCTAGGCCCATCTCTCAATTCATATTTTGGAGATTCATCTAATCCATTCTAGCTCTGTTTCTAGGAAGCGGCCTTGAAAATTCACTCTCTCTCGCTCATCCACCCTACTGCTTAGGAAAATGGTGGCTCTTCTAGTCAAAAGCATGGAGGAAACTTTTGAAATCGGGGGTAGAAGCCCTGTTTAAGGAGCCCAGAAAATTGACAATGCAGAAGACATAGAGGCTCACTCCACCCCCTCTCCAGAGCTGGCTCCCCAACTTTCCAAGAAGGTGGACACCTTCTTTTATTACGGGTGCTACATTGTGGAAGAACATCCTTGTATGCAAAAACATGATGGAAAGAACCAGCAACTGTAGAGCCATGGATCTCCTTTTTCTAGTATTTTCATGCCTCACTATATTTTCTATGTTTATTTTTCTTCTGCACAGCAAACTCAGAATTTTTTATACTCTGTTAATAGCTAGTTTCCAATGAAGGGAAGCTCATTCTATGATTTGTTGAATTCTCTATGGGCTGGTTTCTCCCCAAGGGGAAACCTCATTTTAAAATTTTTGAATTGTATCCTTCTGACAAGGTTTGGCTAATCTAGCAACCCCTGTCATAAAGCTTGAATGTACTCCTTTTTGTACCATATAATAGAAAATAGCCTTATGCAGGAAAAAAAAATTAAAAAAATAAACACAACACACAGAAGGTCAAGTGGCTTTGGGGTGAGTCAAAGCTCTTTCATTGTGTAATGGGTAAAGGGGTAAAACATGGGACTCAAACCATGGGTTGGGACCATAGTTTTTGCGCATCGAAGTAATATAAATAGGAATGAATGAGTCCTATCAAGATATATCTCATGATTACTTAATGTTGATGTGATTTTGGGCAAGTAATTGGTGATTAGTTTGAGTAAGAGACAAGCTCCTATGGTTGTGCACGAATACCTAAGGAAGGACCTGGGTTGTGTGCGAGGACTTTGTCGTTTTGTGCATAGAAGAAATAAATGTATTAATTGAAGATATGATTGATAAGAGAATTTTTGGAAAAATAACTAGTTTACTTGCATGATTTCTGTTCTTATGTGTTAATGCATTTATATTTATGAGTTAATTATTTTCTTATAGATATGTTGTGTAGTTTCTATTATTTGATGTGCATTTTTATGGGTTAATCACATAGTAGTAGATATATGTGTCTATGCAATAAATATATTGGTGGTAAGGGTTTCTATTAAGTTTAAATCTGAATTTGGTTAAAAGAAATAACACAGTGCAGTAGTAATTAGATCAGATAAAAAAGTGTTGGATCCACATCATAATCCCCCTCTAGGTGTAGAAACCTAGTTCCAGCACCCCCCCATGCTACTTCGGGTGAGAATTTGATCTATGCAAGTTGATCATTTCCAAAAGGGCCAGTAGTTGGATGGTTTTTTTTGGTTGTGCAGTACACTCTAAACCTAGGTCTGGACCCCTTGAGCCAACACGATTGAAATAGAAGCTGAACACACAGAAAACCTAGAAACAGAGGAAGGAAAAGAGGATGAGGAAGAGAAATATGAAAAAGGATAAGGAGATGAAAAGGAGGGTGAATAGAAAGAATAAGAGAAGGAAGGAAAGACAGGAGAGGAAGAGATACCAGAACCCATGATGAGAACTGATACCTCTCCTCAATAAGACAAATAATCACTAGGAGCCTCATAAAGGGAAGTGGCTGCCACCTTAGCCACTCTAAGCACCCCTATAAAGGAAAAAAAAAATACATACCCCCATGTACTTCAAGACCAAAAAGAGTGTCAGGGTTCTAGGGTGAAACAAGGGAGACCCCAATCTCCAATTAAGAGCCCTATCACAAATGAAGAGTCATGCAAGAAGGAAGATGAAATGGGCCCAGAGAAGGAAAGAATTCAAGAGGTCACCTCACCTGAGAAGACACATGTGACCTATATATGGATACACTCTTCAAGGTTAGCATCCCTCAAAGAAGTACCAACCCTCACAGACCTTCAAGAGGTAGAAAAGGAGGGGCAACAAGCAAAAGAGGGTTTTCTAGAGGAAAAATAGATTTTGGTACAAGAAACTCTAGAGGTTCTACAAGAAACTCCAGATGTGCCACAAACTGAGAAAAAAGTCATGGGGGAGGAAGATAAGGAAAATTTGGAAGGGAAAGAGTCACAAGATGTTGGAAAGAAGAAAAAAATGGAGGGGTAGGATGCCAAAGGGAAGGAAGAGGAGGAACCAAAGGAGGATCCTGCATCTCCAAAAATTTTCCCAAAAGACATAAAAACATTTCCTCAACCTAGCCCACAGCCAACCTGAGTTCCTACTAAACATTCATTGAAGGAGGAAGGATGATCCCTCAAAATCTCTCAGTTCGCCTATTTCATCAGCTAGAGCAAGAGAGGGAATGCACACACCACTCGGTAAAAATTTCCAAAACAAAGAGTGTGCAAGATGTAGGGATCATGGAAGAGAAATTCACTGATATGGGGAGAGATTTGGCTGATGTTAAAATCAGGGAAGAAATGTTGAAGGAGAAACTACAAGAGGTACAAGCAAAAAATGCAAGATTAAAAGCCAACTACAGTAGAAGGACAAGCTAATTTCCACCATGGTAGACCTCTACATGGAGGAAATACATCACAGTCATCCCTCAAATTCTCATGCCATATACCTAAACGAACAGTGGTTGAAGTTTTATATAAAACCCTAGCATCCTATAAGTCATTACCTTTTCAAAATTGCAAACAATTTATTGAATTTTGCAATCAGTACAATATAGCAGATAAGGTCGAGTTGGAAAATTTTTATATTCATAATCTCATCTTGACTCATCTAAACATTTGGGACCCTAACCCTTGGTTGGGGGATATGCAGTTGATGGCCTCAGCCTCTTAGATGACCAATGAGGAGGTCAGGGTGGAAGAGGTGAAAAAGGTGATGAGAATGGAAGGAAATGATCCTCTCCATATCAGGGAAGAACAATGCACCCTAGAGGGGTCATTAGAAATCACCTAATGATAGAAATTGATGCCAAACTTGCAGATAAATACCTCAACACCCAAGCACGATCCATTGCACACTTTGATGACATTTATAGACTGTTGGGAGAGGAATGTGTAATGGCAAGTCAGACAAGATGGAATGAAATCCCTCTTAGCCTATCAAACATGGAGTATCATACTCCAGAGAGATTGATAAATTCACTAGAAAGGCCACCTTTGTACAAGAGGTCTATGTAGACAAGGAATATCCAATGGCTTGCCTAAAACTTAGTCCACCTTTCTTGTTGGGATTGGGTGAAGGGAAAGATCAAGCTAAAGAAAATAAAGAATGGGAGGAGGAAAAAAAGAATGTAGGATTCTACCCTCCTAAGGGGACTCTTTCCATAATTCCTTGGGATGTCAAAGCGGCCACTAAAGCACTAAAAGAGATAAAGAAAGATTACTAAGTTTCTCAAAGGATGAGAAACCATTTTGCAGGCGGGTGATTATGAGCACCATCATTAGGTACATTTTAAGGGGTTAACTGTCACCTTTTTAGCCTAATTATTCTCTCTTTATCATATTTAATTGCATTGTGGCCACATGTTTCTTAGTGTAGATGGTGTGTTAAGGGTTTTCATACTTCCAAGGCCTAATGTGGGTTAAATGCAGGAAAATCAAGAGAATATGCCATTTTTTAGGAAGATTGCATAATCAGGGCTCAGAGTAGACAAAAAGGAGTGATTTTATGCGAGTTGACCTCCTCCTTAACTCCTAAAGGAAAAAAAGATATCCTCTATATTCTCCTCGAACAGCTCGAAATCAAAGGCAACCAAGCAAGTGGAAGATCAAAGGGAGCCAAGCTCCACTTCTCTCGAGTTCCAAGGAGACAAACCACCTACATTTTCGGAAGTGGTTGGTAGTTACCCTTTAGGATAAATAGGGAAGAGTAAGAGCTCACTAGGATTCATTTTTTAGAGATAGATAGAGCACTCTTAGCTCTTTTAATAGACATTTGTGACTTTCATATGTTATGTAACAAGACTGGTTATGAAATAAAATGAGTATTCAAATTCTTCTTCACTAAGTTAGTTTCAGGGAGTTAAGATTTTGGGTTAGGGCCCAATCTAATGGCCTCAGTCTCTCTTATGTATTTTTGTTAACATTTCATGGTTGTTGTAGTTAATTTTCTTACATTTCATGTTGCATTAGTTAGTCTCATTACATTTCGTGATTTTTCTACTTAATATTCTTGAGTTCATGTTGTAGCAACATATAAAACTTCAAATTTGTGTCTTAAAGCCTCCCTCTCTCACCTCTTCCATTGTAGATTTAGGAGGTTAGATCTTCACAACAGACCCAGACATGCTTTCAGTTTATGATTTCTTGGAAAATTTAGATATGTTTCTTTATTTATCATGAACATGTTGTAGATTCAGAGTTAGTTTTATGTTTCAAGTGAATAGGTATGTTTCCTTAAATTCAACTCATCTTTTCCACCATTTTCATGATAGATTTGTATATGATGAATGCATGAACATGTATTTTTCTTGCAAGTTTCAGTAGAGTAGAAAATGAGGACTTCCCCAACACCATTAGCTTCATTTTCCACCCCTCGTCAACTAGCTTCCAACAATCACCTTCAGCCATGTTTTTTGAAAGCTCCACCACAACACTGAGAGCCACCTTGGAGGTGCAAGACATGATTTGTGAGAAGTTTTTAGCTTGAAAAAGAGGTTGGCTACCCTTCATCCACCTATATCAACCTTCATTCCACCTCTCCTACCCCTTTCCTCACCATTTCTGGCCTCAAGATACCCTCGGCCTGTTTCTTGTAGCATTTGAGGACATCCTTTACCACTACAAGAGATTTTGTAGCACCACCAACCAACCACTTCTTCATCCCAAAACCTCACTTTCACCTCATCTAGACCTAAGATAGCCTCCAATACACCTTCATCTTTGAAACCATGAGTCCAAGACCCTCTTAGGTTACCTCAGTGCCTCCTTCTTTTGCTGCAAAACGGAGTTATTTAAAAGCATATTTAGTTCATTGATAGATGAATTATTAAGCATAATAGTTAAACATGAGATATATAGAGCTCAATCAATTATTTGGTTCAGCATGTGTGCCTAGATTAGTATCCCTTTCTCCAAGTTGAATTTAGCAATTTACAGCATGAATGCCACTTAGTTTAACTTTATTTCTTGCATTAGATTAAGTGTGAATTTCTCTTTCTTGCAAATATCTAGATGAGTCATTGTGATAAAGAATAGTTTCTTTCCTTGCCGATAGAATAATTTTCATGAGTTGTTTTCAATCTTAGATTTCATGCATAATTGTGGCATATTCCTTTCCTAGAACCCTCATAGTAGTTCCTCATAATAGAACTGAGAAGAGGATGGCATGAGTAGATTTTATCTGTTGTATATATAGCATTGTCACCTCCAAGTTTGTATGAACCCCTGGTTGATAATGTAAATTTGAGTAGACTATAGGACTTGCAACACTCTTGGTGCAATACCAGGGTTTCACCACCAACTCTGGAACCATCAATGTAGTTCCTTGAACAATTCTAAATCTAGAAATGTTGGTTCACAAACAAAAAATTTAGTAAAAAATGAAGTCTCTCTGTCTCTAACTCGTACAGGTTGTGGCTCAGGCTCACTTATCGATCTCTGACTCAAACTTTCTTGAAAAATATTTGAACCTGTAGCAGACCATAAAAAATTATGCCCTTGTATATAAGGTGAAAAAATGAAGTATTCCTCATCACTGCAAGGCTAGTCAACACTCTCGAACATATCCTGTTGTATGAGATGTAAAACACCTTGGTTATTTTTTACCAATCCCAAGAAGAAATCTGTAATGTTCCTTTTTCAGGAAATTGCTACAACAATGACAATATCTCAAGATATTATAATGTTGGATCTCCAGTAATCAGCAAACACAATAATGGTGTAGAAGCAACACTCAACTCATATAAATGTGAGAGAAATCCATAGCCTTCTTATTAAATAATAGCAGCAAAAATAGAATACAAGATCTTGAGGAAAATGATACTCAATATGAGCAATGCTCAGCCTCAAAGAAAAAGTACACAAATCATGATGAAAACACTGCTATACATATGAATTCAAGCTATGACTGCATAGTCCATGACGGGAAACTGTTGCATAATAGTGTCAATACATAGATATATCAATATGTGGCTCAAATACAATAGGGGCAGCAAGATCTCAATCCCTGGAAACAATAATGCACAATTCATACAAGGATTGGCTACAAAACATACAAAATGGAAATTCTACAGAGATGTCGGAGTTGCTGGGTAGCTGCAGCAACTTAGAAATAGAACTGGATGGAGATGGTTGAATCTGATGCTCAAACTGAATATGCCTTCTCTAATGGATCTTTCAAGTGAAAGGCTAATCCCTTCACCAAATACATTCCCCTCCAAATGTATCTGCAAAGCCCTACTGCAAATGATCCTGTAGAATAACGCATGGATCTTTCAAGTGAAAGGCTAATCCCTTCACCAAAGACATTCCCCTCCAAATGTATCTGCAAAGCCCTACTGCAAATGATCCTCTAGAATAACGAAGTCACTGGATGAAACTACGCTTTAGGGAAATGAAATGAGTTGGACTTGATGCCAAAGTCTACAATGAGCTCCAGAATGCCTCCAATCTGATATCTCAAAGAGAACAGAGACTCCTCCTCTAAAAAATAGCTGAAGGAGATGGTGTAGTGAACCTTCACTGCAACACCCGGCAACACAACATTAATCTGCTGCAGAAATAATGCTGTCTTGATGGAGGATGCTTGGCCTCAAGCCTGGATGTGAGGAAAATGAAGAAAAATCCCTCAAGAGACCTCTCAAGAAGGATAAGGAATCCTAAACAGGAATTCCTCCGGCAATTCTTGCTAAGCAACAAAGAATGCACAATTGTCTAATGGACAATTGAGATGAATAATACAAGCATGAGAAACAATGGTTGCCTTGTCCTCCTTTTAAACAAATGAAAGCCCCTCTCCATGGGTCCCACTCCTTTTAGGGTTTCCTCCATTAAATGACCCTTTCCTCATTCATATTGCACTACTTCTCTAAGTGTGATCCACCTCTTGGCCCAGCACTGTTGACTTGGTCAAACTTGACCTTGTCCACTTGCAAATAACCCTGTTCACACATGAGAGTGTGAAAACCAGCTGCAATGATGATCCCCATTCATAATATCAGGGATTTTACTATGATTATCACTATGCATGGGCCTCCTTACCGATTTATTCTCCTCCTAAGTGAAATCAGCAAAAATTAATGTTCCAAATTATTGTCGGAAAATTTTGGAACATTACAATCCTCCCCTCCCAAATGTTGCTTGTCCCCAAGCTACTACAAGGACAGAACTGGAAAGAATTCTCTCAAGGCAGGGAGTCTATGAAGTGTTTGAGGAACATCTTACTCATGTGGATCCTCCATCCCCCAAGCAATCATCCATGCAAAATGAGTTACCTCCCAACATGGCAACTCCTGAAAGTCATCTTCCACCTCTGGCTCCGGCAATGTAGGTGGGCTGAAAATCTGATCCTGGTATACAATGTAACCTACCCCATGCCGTCCATCTCGCCACTTATGATAAGTGTAGAGAAAGTGTTGATCCTGGGCTGCAAAGTAATTTCCCTCAAGTGGCAAGATGAATACTAGATCTCCAAGGATCTCTCCTCCAACGCTACAAATCATGCTGGCCCAAGTATCTCCATATATGATGAGTTGGAAGTCATCATCATATGGCATCTCCTCCATCATATGGCTCACCTCATAAGGAAACAAATGAGTTGTTGTAGTGGCCATACCCTCTCCCATGCTCCCTCTAGAACATGTAGTGCAAAGTGTATGGGAGTTTCCTCCCTCCAAGGACACACCCACCCAATGTGTCTCTCCTCCAATCATGCTCCCAAGAAAAGATCTAGCAATATCAATCAAGGGAACCATAAGGAGAATCATGCTGGCTTCCATGTGAAGTAGAGGAGAAGGACAATGGTCCCTCAAATGTAGCCAACATAGTTTGATTCTCCACTGCCATAGAAAATAAAATGATGGGTGGCCTCCCCACTATTTTCTTGCTGCCCCAATATCCTAGAGAAAGTGAATGATGTCATGTGAAATGTGAGTATGTTCTCCACAAGAAATATCCTCCCCATATTCACTTAGGGAGTGATCTTCCATAATGGCCTTATTTAGACCATCAAATCTAGAAGGAAGAATATCCCTCCTTTGAGCAAATCCCTGAACATATATGGTTAAGAGATGCATATATAAAGAAAAATCATCATGCAAATCAACAACAATCTCACCATATGTTTTTCTCATATAAATGGAGTGGCTCAAAAATGAGTCTCCCCTCATCCTCAAAGGGAAAAGAGTTGACTATGCTAACTCCTCCATCTCCTCATGATCTATGGAATGCCTCCTCAGGTTCTTCAATTGGTTCATCCCACGAGAAGTAAAGAAATGTAATGTGGCATTCATGGTTAGCCCATGGTTC
Source organism: Pinus albicaulis (assembly GCA_034641835.2). Taxonomy (NCBI): domain Eukaryota; kingdom Viridiplantae; phylum Streptophyta; class Pinopsida; order Pinales; family Pinaceae; genus Pinus; species Pinus albicaulis. Next base: position 1,061,849,192 of record CM076584.1, on the reverse strand, counting down.
CTCTTGAAATGTACATCATGTATAGTAGGGAGAATCATGCTCCCAATGGGCCTCCTCAATCTCAAGCCCACTCTCCAATAAAAGCTCCCCATGAACATAAACATATAAGCAATACATGGAAGCATAGTATGATAAGAACAAGTTGCCAAATGAAAACCAGAGAGTGAATCATGGTTCCACCCATGGAACCAGCGCAATGCATCCCTTGCCTGCATCCAATCAAACAAAAACAAGTGCTCTTCCAGCCACTTGTTTGCTTCCACAATCATGTTACAAGATATAAACATGGAAGTACAAAAAGATGTCAATGGTACACACCAAAAATAATTTGGCTTTCCCCACAAACCACCAATGAGATAGCTAATATATATGCTAAAAATGGCTTCAAGTACATAATCATACAATAGACAAGAAGAAATAATCCTCCTTGGGACAATATGCTGCTCATAAGGAAACAGGAAGTACAAAACATAAGGTGAAATTGTACATCCTCCATTGTGTACTTGAGGACTCGAGCTGAAATGGCTCAACTGAAAATTCTCCCTTACTCTTAATGAGTAGGAAGGTGGCTGTGTCATCCTCACCATCATCATCCAGGCTATGCATCTCTCCATATGCTGATGTATGTCCTGCTGGAGGCCCTCCCAATTGAACTCCTCTACCAAGGCAAGATATGCATCAAAATGCATGGAAAATAAGTCCTCATATGCTACATGCAACAACTTCTCCTTGAGATTGGAAGCTCCAGTCCAGAAGACTCTATCATGTGAATATATGACCATATCATCCACAATGTATCTGTCATCTCTCTCCGGGTCCTCAAGATTCATGCATGCATCAAGATCCTTGGAGTAATCTACCAAGAGTTGAGATCTCCAATAAGGATCAATCCTCCAAAGAGATAGTGCTGGTGATCTGGCATGTGTAGCTCTCCTCATTTTGTTGTCTGCTACTTTGACATCCCCCATGCAAAAGTTCTCCTCCAAACTCTTCACCTCTCCAAAATACAAGAGCGGTGAATCCAAAGACAAAATGTCTCTCATCAATGATAGATCTAGTGGCCTCCCTGGTGGAATGCCTCTATGCAATGAGACCTGGGAAAATTTTAAGGATGGAAAATTATCTTAAAGTTTAAAAAATTGGCGAATCTGACTAGTCCCTAATATGCAAACTATAAAATGTTTTCTAATGCATTTGTAAAATTATTCAAATTTATAATGATTTTAGATATACTCTCTATATAATGTTGGCGAATTTTAACATAAAATAATTTTATATTGTAAAATTTGGGCTAATCATTTTTATAAAAAAATAGAAATTGGCGAATCTTTTTTTTGGAAAAACCATGGAAAATTAGCCCACCTGCGAATATTATCCCCTAAAATTTTCCATGAATGAGACATCAATGTCAAGAGTGGACTGCATATATGGTTGGGAAATCTTGCCCTTGCTCTCACAGTGCAATACAGTCTGCCTCCTCTTTTCACTAGCTCTATGAAGTAGAGAAGGGTGTGTGCCTCTCATCACATGATGTTGTTCTTCCTCCCTTCCTCCTTCTTCCAGCTGCAGTGCTTCACAATCATGCTGCTCATTGATTGTGGCTGGATCTCCATGTATGAGATCTTGGGGACTTCCTTGCAAAGCTACAAGAATCCCTCTAGTTGGAGCAAGAGCTCCTCCTTCATCTGCATGAGGTGCTAGATCAACTCTAGAAATGACAGCGTTGTTTCCCTCAGCCTCCTCAATATGAGTGGGCAACCTTCCAATGATTAGATCCTCTTTTGAAAAAGAGATCTCTTTGCCTCTTTGTGCCAAAAATGAATATCTTTCCTCCAATAAAGCATCATGCAAGATATCAGCCTCCTTCATGGTTCTCTGAAATGTTTTTGAGTCTATGGTTTCCCCCATCACATGCAAGGGTTTTTTTTGTTTGAGTGTGTTTGTTTCCTTCACATGTGTTTCAGAATTACTAAATCTCTTCATCAAAGTTCTAATAAAAATTGCATAGGAAGAGGTATTTACATTTTTCAAAGTAAATGACTCAAATAACCACCATGCATAGACCCTACCTCCCAAGTGCAGTGCTGCTACTCTGATGGCTTCATCTTCGGTAATCTGATGCTGCTGCAAAAAGGTGTCTAGCTCTTCTATCCAAGCCCTGGCTGAACAAGTAGGGGGACCATAAAAGATAAATAGAAATAATCTATCCTCATCATGTTGCTAGCTCCTCACCATAATCTTGCAAAAATCCAGGAAATTAATATGATCTCTAAACTTTTGAGTTTGAGATTCATATTCATGCAAGAAACCTCTAAGAGTTCCTCCCTTCGGCATTCCTTCTTCTCTCATGGCAAAACTGGCCATGTGACTACGCTGTATATCATAGGGTGTAGCTGAATGCTCACATACCCTACAAGAAAATCTAGAGTTTGACTCAGTTTCAAACCCTCTTGGAGATCATGTACCAATCTCCCTCATTAGCTCCTCAAATTCTTCATGAATGCTCTGTATAGATTTTGGAAGAAGCTTTGTAAGCTCTTCTTCCCTCTTTTCTCCATATAATGGAGTCTTCATTTTCTCTCTCCTTGATAGCATGATGGCTGAGATCCACTTGCTGGGCTAGAGATCTTGCTCTGATACCACTGTAATCTTCCTTTTTTAGGAAATTGCTACAACAATGAGAATATCTCAAGATATTCTAATGTTGGAGCTCCGGCAATCAGCAAACACAATAATGGTGCAGCAACAATGCCCAAATCATATAAATGTGAGAGAAATCCATAGCCTTCTTATTAAATAATAGTAGCAACAATAGAATACAAGATCTTGAGGAAAATGATACTCAAAATGAGCAATGCTCAGCCTCAAAGAATAAGTACACAAATCATGATGAAAACGCTGCTATACATATGAATTCAAGCTATGACTGCACAGTCCATGAAGGGAAATTGCTGCATAATAGTGTAAATAAACAGATATATCAATATGTGGCTCAAATACAATAGGGGGAGAAAGATCTCAACCCCTGGAAACAATAATGCACAATCCCTTGAAGGATTGGCTGCAAAACATACAAAATGGCAATTCTACAGAGATGCTGGAGTTGTTGGGTAGCTGCAGCAACTCAGAAATAGAACTGGATGGATATGGCTGAATCTGATGCTCAAACTGAATATGCCTCCTCGAATGGATTTTTCAAGTGAAAGGCTGATCCCTTCACCAAAGATCTTCCCCTCCAAATGTATCTGCAAAGCCCTACTGCAAACGCTCCTCTAGAATGACATAGTCACTGGATGAAACTGTGTTGTAGGGCAATGGAATGAGTTGGTATTGATGCCAAAGTCTACAGTGAGCTCCGGAATGCCTCCAATATGATATCTCAAAGAGAAGAGAGACTCCTCCTCTGAAAATAGCTGAAGGAGATGGTGTAGTGAACCCTCACTGCAACACCCAGCAACACAACATTAATCTACTGCAGAAATAACATTGTCTTGATGGAGGATGCTTGGCCTCAAGCCTAGATTTGAGGAAAATGAATAACAATCCCTCAAGAGACCTCTCAAGAAGGAGAAGGAATCCTAAACAGTAATTCCTCCGGCAATTCTTGCTAAGCAGCAAAGAATGCACAATTGTCTAATGGACAACTGAGATGAATAATACAAGCATGAGAAACAATGGTTGCCTTGTCCTCCTTTTAAACAAATGAAATCCCCTCTCCATGGGTCCCACTCCTTTTAGGGTTTCCTCCACCAAATAACCCTTTCCTCATTCATACTGTGCTGCTTCTCTAAGTGTGCTCCACCTCTTGGCCCAGTGTTGTTTACTTGGTCAAACTTGACCTTGTCCACTTGCAAATAACCCTGTTCACACATGAGGGTGTGAAAACCAGCTCCAATGATGATTCCCATTCATAATATGAGGGATTTTATTGTGATTATCACTATGCATGGGCCTCCTTACCCATTTATTCTCCTCCTAAGTGAAATCAACAAAAATTAATGTTCCAAATTATTGTCGGAAAATTTTGGAACATTACAAAATCCATCTTAGTTTCTCTCTTGTAGTATATAATATTTATGGAAAATATGTTTAAATGGTGATTGTGCTTTCCAAAATATTCACATGGGTGAAGATCAAAACATCGATATTTCATATGTCCAATTCTGTCACAATGTTGGCATCAATCAACTTGTTCTAGAACAACACCATCCAGAAATCCAGTATTACGAAATTGTATATGTTTAGAAAAATCAAGAACATGAAAAGATACATCCAGGACATCTTTGTTATATCCTAAACCTGTTTTTGTTTGATATGTGTAATCTCTTCCCAAGATCTTAGAAACATTTGTGGAATTGTAGGTTTTATAGTTGTATGCAAATGACTCTCGCATAAACTTGCGTGAACATGAATTATTACTACACCCAGATTTTCTCATGAAATATCTTTAAAGGTTTGATTAAACTTTGACTGTTGATGAGAGAAAAAAACAAAAAGAAATTTCTGAATAGAAAGAAGTTCAGAATCACAATGCTTCTACTGATGTTCATCTCTCTCGAATTGGGATTCAAGTTGCGGAAACTTGATCTTCTCTTATGAATTTTGCAAACAACTTTTAATGTCAGAAAATATGTCCTTACTCATTTAAACAATTCTATGAATAGTATATGACATTAGACTTATTAAATCTCGAACAAACCATCGACTCTCATAATTTTCTCCAGCGTCCTATCAGAGAAAAACTTGCAATTAACTTTCAAAAAGGTGTCGAATACCACTGAAAATGCACCCATTTAAAATTAAAATTCAACAAGAATTTATCAGATAGAAAATAGTAACATACTAAAATAAAAATGGAATTGTTTCAAACTAAATGTCCTCTTCTTGTTGCTTTCTTCCCAATCAGTGTAGTGAGTATCACACCTCCCAAAATTAACTCCGCTTTGGTAAAAATAAAATTATGAACAATTATTTGAACTTGGGACTTCACGTATTTTAACATACCAAATGAACTATTCTAACCTCAATTCCATTTCCCTTTCTTAATTTTACACTCCTATATTTGATAATTTAACCAAATCAAAACCAATGATCAACAAAAAAAAATAAAAAAATTAAAACCTGAAATTAAATTAACTTTCTGTGCAGTGCAACACAGTCTTCAAGAAGAAAATAGGAATTTTGAAATTCCAAGATTTTGTCCTTGGAAAATGCACAAGTTATCGTGGCATTCAAATTGAATGTCAACTTCATTCTCCCTAAGACAAGCACAATTTCATCAAACAATCTCCATTCTCCAAATAATAAATTTTTCCATGTGTCAATCTCATAATGCTTCAGGTCATTGTGTACACAACCGGAGCAGAACACACTGTTCTGGATCACAACAATAGTACCACAATATTGGAATAGTTGCAAGTAAAATCTCATTTATTTCTAGCTGACCTAGAATGAACAAGAAATTGTCATTGGTTCAATTACTCTGTCCACAAACTGTTATTGAAATCTTGACAAAATCTTACTCTTTGATGCATTTATTGGAAAAATATTAAATTTATTTTATCTTTCTCTAATTTCTCAACTATTTCTCAGTCATAAATGCAACAACGACACCAAATTCGACATGCACCATTTGTTCTACAATCAAACGATTTCATATAACACTGTAGTTTCTAGTTTCCAGTCTCAACAATCAGCAACAACAAAATGTGTAAAGGTGGAGAAACCAAAGTATCTAGAGAACAAATATTTAAAAAATGTGCCAACAAACAAACTTAGATATAAATTCACGTTAATTTTGATCCACTAATATTTCAAGTAAGTATTGTATGCTAAATTATTTATATTATTTTCAAATCTTAAAACTTTTGTGATATCACCTCCCTCTGCCAAATCCAATTTCTTTCCAAAAAAAAAAAATATGAACGGGTAAAGGAAGACATGTTGGCATTCTACATCAATCCGGAAATATTGCTGGGAGCGGCTCCATCGTAACTCCCGCTTACTCTTGGCACCTCTACACCGGCCCCCTCAGTCTCATCAGCAGCAATGGCATGCTAAATTTCAAAATTGCTCATCCAACAGACACCAAACACGTTAAGTTATTTTCTCTTTCTCTTGAATTTCAACAAACTAATGAAGAAGTGTTGATCTTTGTGATATATGAATGGTCTCTAGATCAATAGCGTGATTCTGAAACGGAATCAATAACTTCGTTTGATGTCTTGCTTCAATCCTGGCAAAGAAATGGAGACCCTACTAGACTTCATTAACATTACAACATTATGATAAATCTCTGCCATCCTATGAATATATTCAAACATGAAAGGGAAGATGTGCTTAGCGTAGCCACATGCACATATCGAATGAAAACAATAAAAAAACTTCAATTTTCCAGACCAACTTCAATATAACTTATTACTATCTATATATCCTCTAAACTATTTACATGACATCTCAATCTATTTTCAATTCAAGTGAGTCACAATTTCATACCAAGTGAATGTAATATTGATGTTTCCATATCCGAAACCATCGATCATCGAACTTGTTTATTGTATGAATCTAAAAAGAAACTTTGTGAATCCTCCGAGTGGGTGCAATATTCTCTTGCAGGTTGAGCTAAAACATCACTTCTCCAATACATAATTCTACAACAATCGATCCTCCTCCTTCAATGCATAGACTTTCTTGAGGCAAAAAATTTGTGACAACATCTCATCTCCTTACCATCTATGCAAACTTCGTCTGGTTGCGCACAAAACTAGTTGTTTACATCAATCAACAGGTGGATGAATGTTTACTCTTATACCACTGTAAGACACACGATGTTGGAAACCAAAATCAACTATATTAAATATTGATCTTAGTGAATGATATACACAGTATACAAATTAATACAACAAAAAAATCCTTGATTCAGTTTCTCTGTTTTTTTGGACTTTAATAACTACTTAACAAAACTAACCCAACCTTAATCCCAAAGATTAGTTGTCTAACAATAATAATATATATATATATATATATATATATATATATATATATATATATATATATATATAATTATTTTAATTTTTAATTATTATATTTTAATTTTTTTTAATATTTTTAATATTTAAAAGATTTGAAAGTGAGATAAATTAAAGTTGGAATATTATTTTTTAAATAATTGTAATATTTTTTTTGAAAATACAATTTTATATTTTCATGTATGTATATATATTTAATATTTTCAATCTCATAAAAAAATTGAATAAAAACTACGAAAAATGTCTAAAAAATTAAGGATGAGGTGTGTGGAGGGAATGCATGTGTGGAGTAAAGAGCACAAATTTTCCTTTACACACATGAAATTTGTAAGCGAGAGAATTTATATTTTCTTTTAGCCAGTATAGTGACTAAAAATAAATTAGACACAAATTATGCATTCTCTCTATAAGACTAAGAAAACATAAAATATTTTCTATTTTAGAAAACAAACTTAGATATAACGGGGACTTTTGTGGCTTTAAAGTCCATAAATAAAATAACTAAATAATTATACATTATTTCAATAAGATTAGAAAAACATAATATATTTAATACTTTAACATAAACCTAAATAAAATGACAAAATAATAATAATTTGAAATAAATTTTTAAAAAGTTAAAAAAAAATATATAAAATGAAAATTTGCAATCATAAAATTATATTATTTTAATATCAGTTATATATGTCAGAATTTATTAATATCATTTGTAGATGTGCAATTTTATAAATATTCAAAATTTAAAAAATATAAAACGAAGCAAACTTTAAAATTAATAGAATTGAAAAATAAAAATTACTGCGTATAATATATATATATGAATTATAATTTTAAAAATTATATATATATATATATATATATATATATATATATATATATATTCAAATAATAATTAACATATTCTTATTTGTTTTAATATGTTTTTACATAATTTATATTTTTTTAAAGTAAATGTATTCAAGTTTTTCACTCACACAAATAGAAAGAATTAAAACTAAGAAAAGTGTCTAAAATGTGAAGCAGGGAAGTGTGGGAGAATGGGTATGCGGAGAGAATGCATGTGCAGAGCAATGAACACAAGCTTTATTTCGTATACATGAAATTTGTCTTAGAATATATAGATTGTTTAGTAACGACAACTATGCATTCTCTCTGTAAGACTAAGAACGCATTAAATATTTGCTATTTTAGAAGAAAAAAAAGATTGTTCGAAGTTTGAACTAGCTTTAATGTCCAACAATAAAATTACCAAAAACAAATTATAAAGAAATTATGCATTATCTTAGTAAGTTTAAGTAAATTTAAAATATTGGGTTCTCTAAAAGAAAGCCAAATTAAGTTGGGGATTTTATTTTAGCAAGAAATTAGAGAAAAAATCTTTATAAAAATAAAAATAAAATATAGCTTTTTTGCAAGTTTCAAAGAAAAACTAAAGAAATCAAGGTCTTTATTCTTGGAAGCTTTAAAGTCTAGAGACAGAATGACATTGATAGGTGTAATGTGTCTTCCTTGTAAAAATTAGTATATAAAAAAAATAGTTAGATAATAGTTTTCAAGCATAAGATATATGGGGTTGTGACTTGAGAATTGGAGAAAATTGTAATTTAATTGCTACTTGCAAAAATGTTTTCTGCCTAGTCATCAAAGTTTCTGGGGACGATGCTAAAGAAGAAATGATTAACTTAACAAACAAAAAGCATATTAACTTAAGTAAATTATTCTTCAAGTAACATGAACGAATGGATAAAATATGTGCAGGGTTCCAAATTCAATTCATGTATGTTAAAAGATTGAAAAGTTTAAAAATAAATTTCAAGATGCAACAAAGTAACTCATCTACCTCCATAAGTGCTTCCATGATCAATGACCTAGCTATTATGGTTTTCAATACGACATCAAAATTTGAGATCTTCCAAAAAGTAATATTAAGAACTAAACACATCTTATCTAGAACCCCAAACAATGATAAAAGATCTATGGCAGTTACATACAAAATAAATAAAGTCATCTTAAATAGAAGCCCAAAAGGATGAAATAGATTTCCACTAAAAGATAATACTTTAGGGTTTTCTCGAGAAAATAAAGCACTGAAGCAAGTGCAACATTAAATGTAATAACTCTAAGACTAGAAGAGTATATGGTACCCACCAAAAACATTGAACAATGATAGTGCAAATCAAGGACAGAGAGTCTTTGAAATTAATGAATTGATATTATAAGTACATGACTTTGTATTGGTATAATAAACCCATACTTTTGTACAATAAATTTGAAACCTTTGTAACCAATAAAAAATAGATTTTTTTATTTTTGAAAATTCCAAAAAATATTTTTAAATTTAATAAAAAATTATCCAAAACATTTAAAAGCATTAAACAAATGTTTAGTCGGAAACAAAATTCAAAGCAATTTGTTTGGAAATCGATTTCTAGACTCCCTGTTGTGTTGTGGTAAGAACTAATATCAACAACATATTTTATATATTTTTTATAAATTATATGGATAAAATTGAAAATATATAATCTTAATTTTTCAAAAAAAAAAATCATAAAAATCCAACTATATAGTAAGATAAATATAATACTAGCAATTGCACCACATAAGAAATGCCATAAGGCAATATTATAGGAAAGAGTAGCCTAGAAGAAATAAGTTGTTGCAGAGAAGGAGCCATCGTGAAGGAATGAAAGGCAATTTTTGCTTCCATGGAAGTAGGTCATGGAGGTTTCAAAAATATTGATGATAAGAGTTATCAACCAGAAAATTTTGTAATAGATATTGAAATAGGAAATTGTGGGTGAAAGCATATATATAAACCAACATAATCTTCTTCTTTTTTTCTTGGTAAAACTAATTCTATTTATGAAACAATATAGTACAAAACTGCTCCAGTCTCAGCTATGCAAGCCTGAGAGCTGGGCTTGATGTTCATGTTTTTGCAGAGATAAATGAACTGCCCTAAGTGGGAAACCAGTTCTTGAGAAATATAAAATACCACCCTTAACTGGGAAACCAGTACATAGTGAAAACATAAGTAATTACGTAAAGACTGAAAACTAAAGAAACCTACAGCTGGGTCAGCTGTTAATAGCAACAAAAACCAAAAATTTCCAACTGAGATGTGAACTTGGACCATTCTGGGCTGAGGAAGAGCAAGATTACTGATCTGGAGTTGAGGATTTTGGTTCTTCCATAATTCTGCAACCAAAATCATCAGCTTCCTCCATCTTCGCATCGCTAGGGGCGCTACCTTTGCTGAGGAAGCCTTCCTGTGTAGAATCAACATCACGGTTGGAGAGCCCAATGTCAATAGGAATAGTGGGATTAGGCGCATCAGTTTGCAGCTGAGTCTGGTGAGGACGCGACAGAGTAGTAGCAGAGCTGGGGGTAGGATCAAGACTAGGACGCACAGAGCTTTCACAAACAGAAATGGTCACAAATGTAGTGAGAACCGGTTTGTCAAACGTGCAGTTAAAGTGGAATTTCGCGTGCTGAGAGGACTGGCGATGAAACGGACTGGCGGGAGTCTGGTGAGCAGGGGACGGGGAAGGAGGAGGGGAAGGCAGAATGCGAGGCTCAAGAGGAACAGATTGAGAGCCTCCGAAATGCATAGGGTGATTTCTCTGTTCTCTGGAACCAGAACGATGAACCCAGTCATCGTCCTCCGCCGAAGAGCCAGAGGTTGGACTGGGAGAAGGGCGAGGGCGGGAAGGGCAGCCTCTATTGGTTCCTCTCCTACATCTTAGCCAATGCCTAAGACGAGGAATTTTCGCAGAGCAGAGCGGGTGATGCTTGAGGCAAGGAGCGCTGGCAGAACACTGCAAATCAGAGGAAAGAGTACACTGACGAGAAGAGAGAATACAATGGCTACTCTGCGTGAAATGGTACCCAGGCAAATTTTCAAGGCAGCCTAATAAATTGCAGCGTCGACCTGTGTGGGTGCGCGCATATGGCACAACACAGTCGACTGGGCATGCTCCTCGAATAGGTGATGGAGGGCAGCGATGAGCACAGGAACCAAATGAATTTTATGGAATGAAAGCTATATCAACATAAACCTCCAGCGAAGAGTAATGAACCAGGGTGGCGGGCTGAGTAAATGCATTGCAGGCAGGTGAATTAACTTCATGTATAATGGTAGTGCAGAGGGCCATATGGCCACTGCGTGCGAGTGCCCTCGGGACTCGCCGAGGGACGAAGGTCCCATCAGTTCTAGCTGTCAACCACATCCGGTGAACCAACATAATCTATTCACTTATATAAAAATTTTGTTATAGATATTGAAATAGGAATTTGGGGGTGAAAATCCTTTGGTGATTAATAATCCTCTGAAACAAACATGAAATGAGCATGTAACTCAAATAATATATTTTGAATACATTCAAGTACAATCTATCTAACATAGATGTAAATAAAGAGAATTTTTATTAACAGAAATAGAGTTTACTCCAAGTTCATCTACATATCCCAGCGCTAATGTCATGCTTGTCAGAAATTGTATATTGTATATGAATAACAATAGTCTTGGTATACAAGAAAGTGAATGTCATTTTAATATGGAGACATTTTTGGAAGGAGATATTGTTCTTTATGTTATGGTTTATTTTCTTAAACTCCAAACTTGGTTTTTTCTTTCTCTATATACATAAGAAACAAAAAATACAAAGTAATTTCACAATTTTAAGTTATAGTTTTATATTTTATAATTACAAATCTAGTTTCTTATTAAACTATTTTATAGACATATTTATTCAAATAAATTATATTGTGAATATGTTTTCTCTTATTATTTGATTACAAAATTATTGTACTCCCTACTCAGTAAAACAACTTTATTAATAATGAATTGAATGCCAGATTGAAAAATTGCTCAAGCGAGAACTACTATAATATATAGAATTGATTTTTTGATGTATAAATTATTTTTTTGATAGTCGTTGAATTTCCATTACCTATTATCTTCAAACCCCATGGGGAGGTATGGAACATAGGAGCCAGCTTTAGGTAAATAAACATTCACATTGTCAACTTGGAAAAAAAAGTTACAATCCTAAAATTCTCTTACCTAATCATATTTTTAAATATATAATCGAGTTCCATTTATTAAAAACAAAGGCAATATTAAGAATCTCATAGAGTTATAAAAGGTAATTAACATGAAAAATAAAAAATCTCCTCATGACAACATACAAATGTTAATCTTAATTGAATCATTAAAAAACTAAAAAAGAATAATAAACACTATCACAATTTTCTTATCAGAACTAAATGCTCATATATGAAACAATGATGGATTTCATCAGTTCAAGAGCAATAAAAGAAAGTTTATTGAGAAAACAACTCTAGCACTGAGAGAGATTTGGAAGCAACTGTTGAATTGGTGAACATGTCTTGCTCTATGGTGTTGGATATTGGGCATAGGAAACTGTTCAATTGGTGAACATGTCTTGCTCTATGGTGTTGGATATTCGACATAGCTTTCTTGATCTTGTATACAAGACTGTAAATTTTCATGTAGCTTATACTACATTAACCATGAAATTGTCAACATTTAGAGCACACTTGCCATCAAATTTGGAGAGAAAATTACAATAGAGTATCACATTTTTCTTACCATATATAAATGTTTCTATATGCAACAACTACCTTGTGCCTCATAGTTTAAATAGGGGGGAGGAGAGGAGTGTCAAGGTGCAAGCTAGTAAGAAGAGAAAGAAGAATATTGTTTGGGACATGAGAATCTTGTTTGAGAGTTGAGATAGATTCATTCTTTGCATATCTAGACTCAAAGCTCAATAAAACAAAAATCACCATAATTTTTAAATAAATACCCTAAAAATTAGAATATCAATTTAATACATTTTACTCAATTACAAATTTAGAAATATTCATTTAAAAAAATAAAAAAATAAATATTATTTTAAATAAAAATATTACAACATATTTAACAATATTCATTTAAAAAAATACAAATACAAATTCTATTTCAAATAAAAATTGTACAAAGAATCACATTAATTACCATGGCCCTTGTGTACCTTCCTCTTATTACTTTTTAAATACCTTTTAAAATACCTAATATTTGTAATTTATTCTTAATCACATAGTGTCAAATTTGTAAAACTATAATCTACAAGTCTCACTTTTTATAGCTTTGGTGGAAGGATAGAGTATCTAAATCCCCTTACCCTTTAATAAGCATCCTCAATTATTGTACCACCCACCTCAGCATCGAATCTAGACATCTTAGGTTATTCTAAATTGATCAAGAGTATATAATTTTTATGGTGGTGTTTTATGTTCACTAAAATTCCCATAATGTCCATCTCTATGTATGGGGTTCGTTGCAACCTTGGATATATCATGTGAGTTGATGTGATTTTTTTTCTTATTGCTAAAACTTATTTCTGGTTGTTACCTAGTTATCATGATTCAAAACATTGTTATCATCTCAGATCCTCATGCCATTAGATATATTTTGTGAGTTAATGTGATGTAATATTTTTTAGCTACAATTAGGTAATTAAAGATATGTATATAGTTTTTTTTCAATAGAAGAAATTTGATATTCATTAGCAAAAAAAATAAATGGAAAGGCTATTTTTATAGCTTATTATTATTTTATTTTATTATTTTTATTTTTATTGTATTTTGACCTAATTAAAATTTTCATTACATTATGTCAATCTTACACCACATTATAAAAAAAATTATAAAACTATTTACTTGTGGATTTGATGGCCTGAAACATTTCAACATCTAATATTTAATCCAATAGCTCACACATGGACACATTAGTAGCTAGGGAAGTTGTTTTCAAATAAGAACACCTTACGACATAAACATAACAATATATAGATAAATATTCTTAATGTAAAATCTTAAAAGTCCAAATCATCACACAGTTATAAATGATTAGTAACTTGTAAAATTGAACATTTTTTCAATGCTATCTTAAAACTAACTAATAATATTGAACATAACAAATTCTCAACTGTAAATCTTTATTTTCAGGAGTTTGACATTATCCTTAGACATCAACCTCCTTTTCAATTAAGTCTATTAGGTCTTCTATGTCCATTGGTTCACCAAATTGGTCATTTCTAAAAAATTTCAATGTTAAATGAGGCTCCTACGAATTTTTCTTGATGTAATGTGCTAAAATCAACATCCTCCTCTTCTTCTATTGTGTCTTTTATGTCTAGTAATTTGTCCAAATTGATCATTTTTAAACCCTTTTAACGTTGAATGAATCTCATTTGAATTTTTCTATATGTCATGTGCTAAAATCTCACGTCTTCAACCAAATTCTTACATTTGAAATAAATCTTGTAAAAAAAATAATTATAAAATTTAAAAGAAAAAATAATTCAATTAAAAGGTAAAAAGAAGAAAGTATGAATTTTTTTTTGATAATATCTTAATTTGATAAATAAATAATAATAATAATCTAAATATAAAGTTAAAAAAAAACAAAAATATAATATTAAACATAGGAAAAAATTAATAGGAACTAGAATAGGGTTTTGCACGTTATAGTTAAGAAGATACTATAAGTTTTACACTATGGAGAACAAAATTTAGCTTAATCAATACAGTGAGGGGGGGCTATTTTCCCTATATTTATCTTTCATAAGGAAGGTGTGGAATGTCGGAATTTTCCAAAGTTTTGAAAGATATTCTAACATTGTAGGTTATGGATGAGTTTTAGTGTTCGATCAAGCAAGTGGAAATTAGATTAAGAAAGTGTGATAAGGTTTGATAGAAATCCCATAGTACAGCCAAGGATAATTTTGTAGGATTCTCCCATGTCAGCATTGAATCATTAAGGGAATCCTTAGTCTCAATGTAGTGGTGAATTAAATGCTTGATTATTAATTTCAATTACTCCTTCTCTAATGGAAATTAACCACTTTTTAGTCTCACATTTGAAAGTGTTGAAAATACATAAAGATGGGGATGAGAAGAGTTATCTTCATGATTTTTTTGCTAGATTTTTGAAGAGTTGTGAGGATATATAGGTGTCAATAGCCAATTTTTTGGTATAAGGAGGAGAGATTTTTGGAGACTCAGTAGGGGGAAATGATGAAGGCTTTAGACTAGTCTGTAAATCAAAAAGTATAAAAGTGCGACCAAACTACATCAAAATGATGGTAGGTCATGATTTGTAATTGAGAAAGTTATAAGGTTTGATGTTAAAGTTTTTCATTAGAAGGTCCATGGGAAATCTTGTAAAGGGAGTGACCCTAAAGTGGTGGTTGGGTTATGTAACTACACTTCATATACTAGTACAAGGATAGATTTGGGTGTTGGTTGTGGAGCCTGGTTATCTTCCTAGTTTAGAGTTATTATTTTATTTAAGCCATGTTTGGACCCCAGTTCCTAATGGGAGGTGTAGGGGGGATTAACCCCCTACTAGTGTCACTAGGGGATATGGGGGGGGTGGCAATAAATATTTGAATTCCCTCAATTGTGGAGGTTTATGGCAAATACCCCAAAGATAATTTTTTGGAAATTTATTTTTATAAAATATTGTGATTCCAAAGTTAATTTGGATGGTTCATCATCAGATCATGGAATTGATGGTATATTTTATGTTAGTATTTCTTTCCCTAGACGAAAACCCATGCCCTTTTACGATGGAATTGTATTGTGGTTGTGTATTATTGAGATAGCATTGTAATTGAGAAGAATGAGACCGTGAGAGGGAGAAAAGAGGTTGTATTGGATTTGTTGTAGGTAGCAATCCCTCCATTTTTCTAGACATAAAAAAAAAGGAAGAACTACCTATTTTTTAATGACATAGCCTAAATTGGGTGAACCACATATATGGGTGTCTCCTTTGTATTGTTTCATTGTATGTTTTATTCTTGAATTCATTGGATTTGTTTCTTTGTGATTTTATTCCTAACAACCAATATAAAATCGAAATGTTTATTTGGTTGACAAAACTATGAGGGAATGAGAATTCTTAGTTTGAGTGGGAGAAATGGAAAAATAATGTTTTAGGTAAAGGAGTTTAATGGAAAAAAATATTAGCTATGGAACACATAAATGGAAGATCATATATATCATAAAAATATCATTCTACCATTGGGTGGAATAACAAAGAGGCCAATCACTATGAAATATTAAGAATGGGAGATTACTGACAGAAAGGAACTGGGAATAATATAGTTGTGCCTAAAAGAATTATTGATTTTCAACATTTTGAAAGAAAATAAAACAAATGTCTTGATGATGGAAATGGATAAAATATGTGAAAACCTTGAACTTCTAACAAGGTAATTCTTATGAGATTTTTATTTAATATCAAGATGTCGAAAGGTGGATCTATTGTTGATAATCTAAATGAATTTAACATGGTTTCTAGTAAATTAAGTTCTATAGGAGTAAATTTTGATAATGAGGTTATGACACTTTTTATTGTGTGTTCATTTCCAAAAATCTGGAATGGCTTCATCATGGTTGTTAGTATTTTTTTATCCATTTCAAACACTTTAAAGTATGATGATGTTGGTGGTGGTATCCTTAGGGGGAAATGCAGTAGAAACCCACATGTGAGACCTCAAGTAATTATTTAATTGTAGAGAATATGGGAAGACAAAAGGATAGAGGAAAGCACCTAGGGAATCATGGAATTTCTAAGAACGGTAGATCCAAATCCAGAAAGAGGATGGAATGGTGAAATTATGCGAAGAAAGGGAACATGCTGAAATATTAGTGGTATCGAAAAGGGAAAAATAAAAGAGAGATATACAAGAAAAGAATATAAGGGACAAAAATCCATAGGCGATGTGTTACAATATGCTTTAATCATTTCAATAGATAACACTGCTAATTCTTGGGTGATAGACGCAAGGGATTCATTTCATGGTCCACCCCATAGAAAATATTTTCAATATTATGTTCAAGGTAAATTTAGATATATTTATTTGGGTGATGATGAACCATGTAAAATTGTTGGACAAGGTAAGGCATGGATAAAATTATAGAGTGGAAATAAGTGGTTGTTGAAAGAGGTAAGGCGCATCCTTGATTTAAAATGAAATCTAAGTTCAATAGGGAAAGGGTGAAGTGAAGTTTGTATACCACATTTATAGGAAATTCATGAGAGGTCACTAGAGGATCTCTAAAAACATCAATGTAAGAGAATTAAGGTACATTGTATTTATGTATTGGTAATGTTGTACTTTCCATTACTTTAGCTTCTACTAGAGCAGATATAACATTGGGGTATCATAGGCTCGGTCACATGAGTGAAAAAAGGATGTTGATTTTCCACTCAAAGAAATTATTGTCATATTTGAAGAAGGTTGATTTGGACTTCTATGAACATTGTGTTTATTGAAAGCATAAAAGAGATATATTTCTTAGAGTTGGAAAGGAAAATAAGAGTGAAAAGTTAAATCTTGTGGATACATATGTATGGGAACTATCTTGTTTATCAACTCTTGGTGTCTCTTATTATTATGTTACTTTTATTGATGATGAAGCTATATAAATATGGGTTTATTGCATTAGAAAAAATATGTTGTCTTTGATACTTTTAAGACATGGAGATCTTTGGTTGATAATGAGACGGGAAATAAGTTGAAATGACTCAAATAAGATATTGGAGGTGAATATTGCAACAATTGTTTTGATAGTTATCATTGAGACCATGGGATTCATAGAGAGAAGATAGTTATGTTGAGAAATAAATGCTAGTATAATTAGGGTTTGATTCTTCTTTCTTGATAATTACTTGTGAATTATGTTGGCCTCTTTTACTTATTTATTAGATTATATTTCATCAAGAAATTACCAAAATATATGTGTATGAATATCACAAGAACAAGAGACAAAATATATAGGCACTAATCTAGGGAGAAACCCAAATGTGGGGAAAACCCATTCAAACCTCTTCCTTCAAAAGATTCATAAGACAATATGAGATAATCCAAGACTCTTTTACCTATACATAGACTTCATCCAATCACCAATTCAACCCTTACTTCCTCTTCAGATGATAACCTTCTAGTAGAAAATTCAACCTAAAACTTTGATCCTGCAGTAGTAGAAATTCAACCTCCTAATAGAAGAAATTCGACCCAACATCAGAAATTTGACCCCAAAAGTAGCCCAGTAACTGTTGTGTAACCAAATCCAAAAATATAAGAAAAGAGATATCAACGCCATATAAATAAGACACTTCGAGGGGGCAACCTCCAATACATTACATAAATGAACAATTCTTGGATGATACAATTTACAAAACCTCCTTTCTATATATAGGAGTCCATGTGGCCATAATGTAATCCTAGTGGGCCACAATGTAATCCTAGCCGACCTAACAATAATAATTTAAGGGCACAATAATAACAAAATGGGGGTTACAAGGATACAATAATAACAATAAGGGGGTTACACTAATAACAATAAGGGACTATACTAGTAATATAGGGACCTAACATGCCCCTCTCCTTCAAAAAAGTGTTGTCCTCAACACTTGAGTAGCTCTAGGTGCTTCTGTATAAACTTCTCATCCTCCCATGTAGAATCTTCAGTGGGTAAGTTCTTCCACTCGATGAGATACTCTGAAATTGATCGATTCCGTAGCTGTCGAGTTCTTGTTTCCATGACTGCTTCAGGTTCCAATATGATTTTTCCTTCCTCATCAAGTTCTGGAAATATTGTTTGAACTGGAATATTTTCACCTATAACCTTCTTTAAGCATGAAACATGGAAAACTGGATGTACTCGCGAAGAAGCAGGAAGCTCCAATCTGTATGCCATAGTACCAATCTTTTGCAACACCTTGTAAGGACCATAGTACTTTGGCGATAATTTATTATCCTTCTTTGCTTGCTTGAGGGACATTTGTTTGTATGGTTGTAGCCGTAAAAATACCCAATCTCCTACATCAAAACTTCTCTCGCCGCGATGTTGATCTGCCTATTGTTTCATTCGATTTTGTGCCAAATTCAGGTTATCCTTTAAGAGTTGGAGAACTTCTTGCTGATGCTCGATGTGATCTTCCACTACTTGAACCTTCGAATTTTCCCTTAAAGATGATGTGATGGATGGTAGATGATATCCATAAAGTGCCATAAATGGGGTCATTTTTGCTGCAGTATGGAAGGAAGTGTTATACCACCATTCAGCGAGAGGTAACCACTTGACCCATTGTGTTTGTTTATCAGATACAAAACAACGAAGATATCCTTCCAAAAAATTATTTACTATCTCAGTTTGACCATCAGATTGAGGATGATAAGATGAGCTATGAGCTAATTGAGTACCCAAACAAGAAAATAACTCCGTCCAAAAATTTCCAGTAAAAATGGGATCTCTGTCGCTCACAATAACCCTTTGGCTTCCATGTAGCTTTTGAATTCTGTCCATAAATGTAGTAGCAACTGTACTTGCTTTAAATGGATGAGATAATGCACAAAAGTGTGCATACTTGGCAAGTCTATCAACTACCACCATGATGACACTCTTTCCTTCGGACTTAGGTAAACCTGTGATAAAATCCATTGAAATCTCCTCCCAACGTTGACTTGGAATGGATAAAGGTTGTATAAGTCTCAAGGTCTTAATTGTTTCCACTTTATTCTGCTGGAAAACCAAAAATTCCACCATAAACTTTTGAATATCAGATTTAAGGCCATCCCAAAAAAATTCTTTCTTCACCCTGTGGTAAGTTTTTAAAAATCCTGAGTGTCCTCCTAAAGGAGAAGTGTGCAATTCCAGAAGAATATTTTGTTTTAGTTGGGAATTCTTACAAAGATATAAGCGATCTTTGTACCACAAGGAATCATTTTTCCAACTAAATGTATCAGATGTACTAGGATCTTGCTGCAAATTTTGAATGAGTTTCCAAACATCTTTGTCCTTCTTCCATTCATCTCTTGCTTTGGTTATCCAATCTGGTTGGATAATAGAAATGGCACAAAGCAATGCTTCCACCTCTTCATTCTTTCTTGAGAGTGCATCTGCAACAACATTAAGCTTTCCTTTTTTGTAGATTATTTCGAATTCATAACCCAACATCTTTGTGACCCATTTTTGCTGCTCTTCTCAAGATAGTCTTTGTTCCAAAAAGTGTTTAAGACTATCATGATCATTTTTTACCTTGAAGTGTCTTCCCATTAGGTAAGTTCGCCATTTCTTTAGTGCATGCAGTATTGCTAATATTTCCTTCTCATAAATAGGTTTCTGTAAATACTTTCCTTTGATTGGACGACTTTCAAAAGCAATGGGTCTTCCTTCCTGCATTAAAACTGCACCAATTCCATTTCCTGAGGCATCACATTCCACAATAAAGGTTTTTGTGAAGTCTGGCGTAGCTAAGACCGGTGCTAGGCACATTGCCTTTTAAGATGTTCAAAGGCCTTAGTTGCTTCACGAGTCCATGAAAATGCATCTTTCTTCAATAATGTTGTTAGAGGTGCTGCTATTCTCCCATAATTCTTAACAAACTTGCGATAATACCCTGTTAACCCGAGAAATCCTCGCAACTGTTTTATGGTTGTGGGGACTTTCCATTCCTTAATGGCTTTAACTTTGTTAGGGTCTACTTTAACACCCTCGTGAGATACAAAATGACCCAGATATTCCACCTCTTGTACTCCAAAGAAACATTTGGATATTTTTGCATATAATTGTTTCTCCTGCAATAGTTTGAGCACCCTGTCAACATGTTCAACATGATCCTTCCAAGACCTGTTATAGATTAGTATATCATCAAAAAATACTAGCACAAATTTTCTAAGGAAGGGTTTGAAAATGGAATTCATCAACCCTTGAAATGTAGAATGTGCATTGGTAAGGCCAAAAGGCATGACCAAAAATTCATAATGACCCTCATGAGTTCAAAATGCTGTTTTTGGAATATCTTCAGTCTTCATTCTAATTTGATGATATCCTGAACGAAGATCCAACTTGGTAAAATAAATTGCTCCATGTAATTCATCCAATAATTCATCAATCACAAGAATGAGAAATTTATCTTTAATGGTGAGTTTATTGAGCTCCCTATAATCCGGACACATTCGCCATGATCCATCCTTCTTGTGTACCAATACTACAGGAGCAGAGAAAGAACTTTGACTAGGTTGAATTATACCCGCCTCTAACATTTCTGCAATCACACGTTCAATTTTGCTCTTTTGGAAGTAAGGATATCTATAAGGCCTGATGTTTGGAGGAACACTTCCTGGAATCAAATGAATAGCATGATCATGATCACGAATAGGTGGGAGTCCTTTGGGAGTTTCAAACACCTTGAAATGATTGTCCAAGACTTGTTGGAGATCTGCAGAAATAGATGATTTTGATGTTGGAACTTCTAGTGAGCATAATTGTGCAATTACGCCTCGCTGTTCTTTCATTAGAAGCTTTGTCATGACATTAGAGCTTATTATCCTTCCTGGCTTCCCCGCAATACCCCGTAATTCGACTTCCTTTCCTTCTGAAAAAAATTTCAAGAAAAGTTCTTGAAAATTAAAAGCTACCGTCCCCAAAGATTGTAACCATTGTACTCCTAGTACAACATCAGCACCTCCCATAGGAATGGAAAGCATTGGACTAGTCAATACATATTCCCCCATGGTCATCTTGATATTATGGCATTTTCCAGAGCAATTTATAGTTCCTCCATTTGCAACCATCACTTGACATTCTAGTGTTGGGTATAGGAAATAATTGTTTGAAATGTTGGTGCTGATGGTACAGAAGATGACAATAATTTCTAAACCTATCTATGGTAAAAGAAGAGAGACAGTATGAAGAGGGCAACAGTGAAGAAACTTAGAGTCTGAAGCAGACAAAAGAGACCAGAGACAAGAGATACGTGGATGAAAGGGCTCGAGGAGTGTAATACAAAGGTTTATTTATGAATTAGCACTAGAACAGGGTTTGTTAGATAAAAATAAAATAGAAGAACCTTGGAAAGGCAGTTAAATTTACCTGAACCATATGGTATGCAATGAGATTGGATATGCTTTGAATCAGTTGGCATTCACTGTTTGAATTATGTTTGAAATTATCCCCAGTTTTGAATAGAGCACTCGTATTCGATTGACATAATAAACAAGTTCAAGATATTTAATGTGGCTTTTACAAAGGACTAATATTTAGTTATAGAGTGGATCTTGCATGGACTATTACGATCATTTATCAAATAGTGAATCCAGATCAGGTCGAAACAAGGTTTTGTTGAAAGAGTTAGTAATACTCTTTCAAGAATTAGTAATATTTTTTCTGCCGTATAAATGTGCTGTTGTGTTAATGGTTGGCGATGGTATTGAAATTTTCCATAACATCAACGGAGAAAAAAAACCGAAGGAATAATCAAAATTCGCGTGGAGATTCGGACGAAACCTTGTGTAAATAAGCGAAACCCAGAACGAGCGCTATGAACAGTAACGGTGGTTTCAGGTATTCATCGCACCACCCTTATACGGAGAGCAGTATTAGAGGAGTTGGGAGCGATTCCATAGATTGATTGACGCGTGTCTCTGACCGACATTGCAAAACCACCTTCCACTGCGCGCCATCATGAGTTAACCATCGACCAAAGACGCAGAGCGATATTGACACAAGCCGTCGATCTGGAGGGAAGCGATCTGACGGTGGTCACGTGCTATAGATGCGTGAAGGTTATCCAAGGTACGACGCGCCATCGCGTGTTATTTTCCATGAAATTTGACCGAGCGATATCCATCGGATTGTCAGAAGCTATGCGATGTGATGTCCGCTGTTGGATGTGGTAGGCCGTTAGCGTTGGGCCCCATTTCAATTTATATTGCTCATTGGGTTTAACAAAGGTACATTATAAGTGGCTCAATTGATTTATAGCTCGAGATATATATTCAAAATTCCCAAAGTACGAACATTCAAGTAAGCATTATATATATTTAAGCGGGGAATGTAATATAATTTGATGCTTTAAAGGTTATATAACAGTGACCATATTTATGTTGGGTGCAAAACAAAAGTTACAGATTATTAATAGTTTGAATCGGGAGT
Organism: Pinus albicaulis; assembly: GCA_034641835.2. Classification (NCBI taxonomy): domain Eukaryota; kingdom Viridiplantae; phylum Streptophyta; class Pinopsida; order Pinales; family Pinaceae; genus Pinus; species Pinus albicaulis. The sequence continues at coordinate 1,061,826,147 of CM076584.1, read as the reverse complement.
ATGGATACAAGATGATATATATATATATTTATATACTGTGCTAAAGTTGAAACATATTTGTAATAAGATTGAGTTTATTACAAAATCCTAAAGATTGGGTTTAATACAAGAGCCTGCAAGAACGAAAGAACTAGAGACAGTAGCAGAAATATGGTACAAAAGAAAAATGAATTGAAAATGTAAAGTGAGCTTCAAGCAATTATACTTAAACTCATGTATGAACAGAGAACGTAGACAAGGAGCCTGAGAACAGAGATGGTAATGCACAGAAGTACAGTGAACAGATAAATAAACACAAAGGTGAACCAAGATATATAGAACAACCACTCAATAGTAGCAGAAGAGACAAACCCAGTAAATCCCAGGTTCAGAAAAGGAGCTGAGTGGTATTGAAATGCATAACTGAAAATGTAAATATTTTTGTTTATATTGTTTGTGATGCAAAGGAAAGTATCCTAAGGAAAAGACAAAATCCCACTGTAGCATGGAAATTTGTACATATTGTAGTAATTTTAAAAATGAGTTGGATAAAGGAATAAGAAGATAGAAGCCAAAGAGTCATGACTGTTCACTCCAAATTCTTTATGAAATACAAACAGTCATGTGAGGAACTCTATATATAATATCACATTGATATGCAAAAGACAGGTAAGAGAGAGAAAATATAGAGAAGGCAGAGTATAGAAGTGTAAGGCAGAGAAGACTAAGAAAAGAAGAGAAGAAAGAGAAGCTACAGAACAGAGCCGATATCTGAGGTAAATCAGAAAACCTTCAGTTTGATAAATTGAGGAAGTTGGAGCTTCCCTATCAAGTTGCAGTTTGATAGCTGTCAGTTGTAGCTGACTGAGGTTGGAGCCTCCTGTAGGTTGGTGCCTGCAGAAAATTGAAAGGGAGTTGGTGCTTCCTTGCAAGTTGTAGCTTGCAAAATTGAGGTAGGAGCCTCCTATAGGTTGGTGCCTGCAGAAAAACAGTGGTGAGAGGGAGTTGGAGCTTGCCTTTGCGTCACAAAAATAATAAGATGTGGTTTTATCCCTTTATGGGTTTCCACTTATATCTAGTGTCTCTGTGCATGATGTTTATGTGTTGATCTAATTTATATCATCTTCTTAATACCTGTTGCTCTCATATTAAGTCTGTTTTTATATTATATTAATACTTGCTGCTCACATTCTAATATTACTCACATATTAAGCTGGACATGAAATGAAGGTGTAAATAAGGTTTAATAAAAAGTTTAAAAGATTATGAATGTGTTAAACTGATTCAACCCCCCCCCCCTCTCAGTTTAACTAAGAGTTCAATAATAATTTAATTCCTTGGTTACCTTACAATGAATAAAATTATGGGTGCTAAATGAATCAATCAACAATATTACCTTTTTCTTCTTGATATGTCCTTCTATCTTGAGAGTTTGAGGAGTGGTAATTCCTGCCAGTGCATTACATGATATGGTCGGATTCATTTCTTCCGCTTCTAGGGCTGGTTCCTAGTGTATATCCTCTTCTTATTCATTTTCTTCTTCCTCTTCACAATCTATGTAAAATAATTTCTTCTCAGCACACTTAAGACCTTTAGTGTATTTGCTATCACAACTGTAGCAAAGCACTTTTTCTCTTTTTTCTTCCAATTTTTGTGGTGTCAACCTTGTAGGTTGTGGAAATCTAGGTGTAGCAACACTTCCTTCTTTATATAAGTGAGTGGTAGGATTCCTTGTTGCCATTATTTTACATTCAACTTTTCTTGCCAACTTGAATGCCTTCTCCAATGAATCCGGTTCCAAAATGCGAACTTCATGTTGGATGTTATCCTTTAAAGTGCCTATGAAGGGATCGATCCTGTGTTCCTCTGGAATATCAGTTACCCTTATATTCAATTTTTGGAAGTCCTCAATGTGCTACCCCACTAAACCATTTTGTTTGAGATTTATCAATTGGCTAAAGAAGGTGTTGCTCTTTGTATCCTCATAATGTGCTATCATTTCCTCCGTAAAAATTGACCAAGTGACAATTTTTTTACGAGAGCAAAGCCATCGATACCATACAAATGTATTTTGTTCTAAATGTAAAGTTGCAATGCGTACCTTTTGTGTGTTTTGCACATTATGGAGATCAAAATATTGCTCCATTTGTAGTATCCATGTTACAGGATCCTTTCCATCAAACTTCCTCATATCCATTTTTGGAATATGGTGGTTCTTCCTACCAACATTAGAGTTTATGAAATCACGATTAACATTTATTTTGTTCTCATCATGAGGTTCTTCTACTATCTTTTCACCATTAGGAAACATTTCTTGTATCAACTTTGTCAAACCTTCAATGTCTACTTTTAGATCATTCTTCATGTTTTCCATGTTGTCTTTCATGTCATCCATCTTAGCTTCCATGCCCTCCATCTTACCTTCCACGCCTTTCTTCAAAACTTCCATTTCATTTTTTGTTTCTCTTTGCGAGAGTGAAATTTGTTGCACTTTCTCTTGTAATTTTGATAGATCATGTTGCAATTATTCATCTTCATGAGTCATAGTAGAGCCTTCTGAAGGATTAATGGGTGTTGAATTATTTTTACGGGGCATCTTTTAGAACCCAATACTGATATCTAATCTACAATATTCCCTTGGAATCAATTCAAATTGATTCTTCAAACAAGACTTATGCAATTCGGAAAAACAAATACACACCTTTTTCTTGCTTTTGAAGAGCTCAACATTGAAATTAGATTATCTCTGTGATTGCAGAACTTCAATATTTGAATTTGGGTACTGACATAGCCCTCTAAATTATCTTTCAAATTCCACAGGTCTGACCTGATTTTTATTCTCCAAGACAAAGTTGTGTCCAATCTCCCACAATGACCTAATTATGGATTGGTTCAATAGAAGGAACTTGTATGAATTGCCACGTGTCACTGTTTCATCCTTCGGCTTTGAAATTGATAGCTAAGAAACTATAGTCTATTTAATTGCAACCAATTTTTACGGCACTCCAATCCGATGCTCAGAGAGAGAGTTATGAATATTTTCCCACGATCACCTCTTTGAGATGAAATTCAGGAGCCTGAAAAAGCACTACCTTCCACAGATCATATCTCCAAAAAAATTTCGAACCAAGCTCTGAAATTTTTTGAAAATTTTCCTTAGGATTTTGGCTTCGCACCCTAAAAATTTCAGCTTCTGAAACTTCGTAGAAAAAAATCTATAGCGAAAATGCCACAATGACCTATTTAGGATCTTGAAAAAATACCTAACTTCCACAGATCATATCTCCCAAAATATTGCGAACCAAGCTCTGAAATTTTTCGGTGATGTTCCTCCAGATTTCGGCTTCGCACCCTAAAAATTTCAGCTTCAAAAGTTATAGTGAAAATTCCACGATGACCTGTTTGGAGAAGCGAAACCCTAGAAGCCAAAGCTCTGATACCAAATGTTGTGTAACCAGCTCCAAAAATAGAAGAAAAGAGATATCAACGCCTTAGAAATAAGAAACTTTGAGGGGGAAACCTCCAATACATTACATAAATGAACAATTCTTGGATGATACAATTTACAAAACCTCCTTTCTATATACAGGAGTCCATGTGGCCATAATGTAATCCTAGTGGGCCACAATGTAATCCTAGCCGACCTAACAATAATAATTTAAGGGCATAATAATAACAAAATGGGGGTTACAAGGGCAAAATAATAACAATAAGGGTGTTACACTAATAACAATAAGGGGCTATACTAGTAATATAGGGACCTAACAGTAACTTTGCATGTGTGAGAGAGATAACCCAAATATTCAATATTTTCCTTCTCTACAATCCTTCTCATTCTTCTACAACTTCACACTTTTCTACTACATTTTCTTGTATATCAAGCTTGTATGAGTGATGATCCAAATGAATCAAACTACACTTATATACATAACCTCTTTTGTGGGCCAAATTACCCTAATGTAGGCAGACTTCATCAGGTAACAACCGACTTGGTGTGGAGGTGACAAATGACTTATTTGACTCAATAATATTTTTTTTTTACATGATACAAAAGCCCAAGAAGGGTCTCATAAAATGGACAATTAATTTAATGACTATATTAAACCTAGAAGTCCTCAATGGGGACTTTGACCTAGAAAATTATGACCCAAGCATGAAATTGATTCTTTAATAAGTCATTTTAGTAATAATAAAAATATTTATTTTTCTTTATTTTGATAAATGGATTCATTATGGCTTAAATATAATTATGAAGACCATGCCTAATTACATTTTTCAACACTCCCTCTTAACTAAGGAGGTAGTCATAATCAAACATATATATACAAGTACATGGAATATCTCAAAAACATGAACCACAAAGAGTTTAGGCATACATGGTGCTACGAACTAGATTCCTAACCAAGGAAATCTATCCATGTGGAACTAACATGGACTAAAGATTTCAACCTCCATTGATACCATCACGCTTACTTACTAACCATCAACCTAGGGATCTAGGTGCATAATACAAGGTCAGAGATCTATGACCAATTCCACCCTCCCTACTTTAAGAACTATACATCAACACATAGGTCAAACATATGTCCTCCTAGGATTTTTACACATAATGCCTCAACACTCCAAATCAAATCTCTTCCAAGCATCAGGCACGTGTAGATGCTTCAACACTTATTATTGAAAAAATCAATAATATCAATCAAACTAATCACACTTATAAGATATTCAAACTTGTTATAAGGAAGAGAGTTTGTTAAGATAGCAGCTACCTTTTCATCGGTCGGGACATATTTTAGCTTCACAATCCCATCTTGTACCAAGCTTCTAATGTAGTGGTACTTCTTGTTGATATTCTTTGTCCTTGCATGAAATACGAGATATTCATAAATCTTGATGTTTCTTTGATTATCATAATTTATCACAGTAGGAATTAGAGGCTTCCCAAACAAATCTGACAAAAGTTTCCTCGGCCATACAAATTCCTTTCCTACTTCACATGCAACCACACACTCTGCTTCAACACTACTTAAGCAACAGGATATTGATTTCTACTCATCCATGAAATCATAGAATATACCAAATTAAAACATCCACTTGTAGCGCTTCTTCCTTCTGACTCACTTCCACCCCAATCAAAATTTGTAAAACATGTTAATTTGACTTCCTTGTTGTCGTACTTTAGGCAATGATGTATATTTCCATGTAGATATCTTAATATATGCTTGTAAGTTATACAATGATCATGATGAGGTTCCAACTTAAATTGACTGACACTTTTTACAGAAAAACATCTATTTGGTCTAGTATTTACCAGATACATTAGAGAACCCACCAACTTACGATAGGTAGTAATATCTATGAGACTGGAGTCATCGCTTCTCAACTTCTTGAGATTGGTGATCATGGGAGTAGTCATGAGCTTAGAATCCATCATACTGAAGTTCTGCAATAACTTGATTATGTATTTTCCTTGCCCCAGATATATCTCCCTCAATTTCTTCCATACTTCCAAACCTAAGTAATAATGCATAAGTCCCATATCCTTCATCTCAAACTCGGTTGCCAACGTCTTCTTGCATTCATGTATCCTTCACTCAACACATGTAATAAATAGATAATCCACATATAGTAGAATAATTACTGGCTCATTATCCAAAATTTTTATGTAGAGGTTTGGATCAACAGTCCTTTTGAAAAACCCAATTCTTAGAATATATGCATCCACTCTTGCATAGCATGCCCTAGGAGCTTGCTTCAAGCTATATAGGGCCTTCTTGAGTCTGCAAAAATGAGTATCCTTGTTATTTATTTCAAAGCCTTCAGGTTGTTCAATGTATACTTCTTCAATGATGGTTCCATTCTAAAATGTTTTTTTTTACATCCATTTGATGGATATTCCATCCCATTGTTGGAGCCAATCAAACCAAGGATCTTATAGTAGTATATCTTGCAATAGGTGCAAAGGTTTCTTCATAGTCTATTCCTTCATTGTGAGAGAAACACCTTGAAATGAATCTAGCTTTGTATTTTTCTATTCTTCCATCAACATCATGTTTTATTTTGTAGATCCATTTTGAAGTGACAATCGATTTGTCACTTTGTCTAGGAACAATTTCCCAAACCCCATTATTCATGATAGATTAGCATTCTTCTTGCAACGCCTTCTTCCATTCTTCTTTATGAGCATATTATTCAAATGTAGTTGGTTCAGCTTCTATTATTTTTTTCATGTATGCATCATATCTTGAATATATTTTTGGTATTTTTCTTTATCTAAAAGTTTCTTTTGCAACTCCATGTCCTTTGGCATCTTCAAGAGTATATTTTAACCAAATTTTCCTCTTTCTTGTGTCAAATATGATCACGGGTTAAATATGATCACTTGGTAATTATTAGTCTTCTTTTATTGTAGTAGCTTTATCATGGTGCTATTCTTATTCAAATAGTGGTATGTATTCGTCATCAGAATCAATAGGAATATCCTTGGATATTTTGTAGGCATGATTTTCATCAAATATAATGTCCCAACTTACTTTGATTTGTATTAATTCCTGATGTAGATTCTATATGCTTTTGAAGAAAGGTTGTATCCAACGAAGATACATTTAATGCTTGTAGAGTCTAACTTATTTCATTCTTCCTTTCAAACGTGGATATATGCGAGACACCCAAAGCTTCGAAGATGGTCCACACATGGCTTCTTACCTGTGAATGCTTCTTCAGGCGTTATATTCTCAAGAGTTATATGAGGACTTATATTTTTTATACATACTGTTGTCATTTTTTCTTCTCCCCATAGAAAGTTTGGTAGGTATTGATAAAAAATCATTGTGCATATACATTCTTCAATTGTCCTATTTTTCCTTTCAGCCACTCCATTATGATTGGGATAGTAGGGAAAAATGAGTTCCCTCCTAATTCCTTCTTCTTTGCAATATGAAAAAATTTCTTTGGAATTGTATTCCCCACCATTGTCGGATCTCAAAGTCTTTATTCTTCTTTTGGTTAGGATCGTCTCCACTTCAGATATAAATTTCTTGAACTTTTCAAATACTTCATCCTTTTCTTAAAAGGTAGAGCCATGTATTTCTAGAGTGATAATCAATGAAGGTCACATAATAAATATGGCCTCCAAGAAATTTGTCAGACATAGGCCCACAAAAATTTGAATGAATAAGATCCAATATTTTTTTAGATATTGTTTCACTATTTGTAAAATATTTCCTTGTATTCTTTCCCAAATCACATCCCTTACATATTCCTTCACTATCTTCTTTGATATTTGGGATGTCATTTACCATTTGGTTGAGAGATGGAATGAATTTATAATTTAAATGTCCACATATTCAATGCCATAGTTTGATGGGATTGATCTCCATGTCAACTAGGGCATGAGGAAATGGTGTTATGACTCTATATAAGCTTCCTTAACATACTCCAATAACCCTTGCTTTATCAATGGTTTAATATTTCCCGCAAAATAGAACTTTACCATATACAAAAGAAATTATATATCCTTTATCTTCTAAGCAAGAAATTGAAAGTAACTATTTTTCAAACCTAGAACATAGATTATATTGTTGAGATGTAGCTTTGCTCCAATTTATAATTTTAATGAAGTTGATCACATACCCTTAACTACATAATTGTTGTTGTCTCCCAACTCCACTTCATGAGAATATTGTTCCTTTGATAGATTGTGAAGTTGTTTACTTTCCCCTGTCATATGTATTGATGCTCCACTATCAATAATACACATGTTGTAATCATTGAGTGAACATGTGAGTGCAACCAATAACCCTTTTCTTTTTACCTTATTAGATAAGTTGTAGCTAATTCTTCTAATCCAACTTCATATAATATTGAATCCTATTTTCAAGTATCTTATCATAGAGGGAGAAACCTTTTCTTTCAAGCCAACAACATGAACTCCAATATTTCTTGACATTAGCTATGATACCATTTTGAGAAATCAATGCTAGTAGAATTAAGGTTTTATTCCTCTTTATTGATAATTACTTGTGAATTATGTTGGATTATTTTACTTATTTACTAGATTATCTTTCATCAAGAATTACTAAATTATATGTGTATGAATATCACAAGAATAAGAGACACAAGATATAGGCACTCTGCCAAGGGAAAACCTCAATGTGGGGAAAACCCAATCAAACCTATTCCTTCAATAGGTTCATAAGACAAGAAGAGATAATTCAAAACTCTTTGACCTAGACATAGACTTCCTCCGACCACAAAGTCAACCCTTCTTTCCTCTCTAGATGATAAGCTTCTAGCAGAAAATTGGACCTAGAACTTTGATCCTCCAATAGCATAATTTCAACCTCCTAGCAGTAGAAATTTGGCAAATTGGCCCAACAACAGAACTTCGACTTGCAATAGAATCCATAATTTCAACTCCAATAGTAGGCCAGTAACTGCATGTGAGAGAGAGAGAGAGAGAGAGACAGAGAGAGATAGCCCAAAACTTCAATATTTTCCTTCTCTACAAATCTTCTCCTTCTTTTTCAACTTTGCATGTTTCTTCTTCCCTTTATTTTATATCGAACCTATGAGAGTGATGCTCCAAATGAATCGAATTACACTTCTATATATAGCCTCTTCTGTGGGTTGAATTTCCCTAATGTAAGTCTAATTCATCAAGTAAGGGCTGACTTGGTGTGGAGGTGAAAATTACTTATTTGACTCAATAATAATTACTTTTACATGATACAAAAGTCGAACAAGGGTCTCATAAAACAGACAGTGACTATAATGACTCCAAATAAAACCTAGAAGTCGTCAATGGGGACTTTGACCTAGAAAATGATGACCAAAGCATGAAACCCATGCTTTAATAATCCATTTTAATAATAATAATAATAAGAAAAAAATTATTTATTTTGATAAATACATTTCATTATGACTCAAATATAATTATGAAGACTGAACCTAGTTGCATTTTTCAACAAGTTCTAGGAACACCACAAGAAAATGGTGTGTCAAAAAGGATGAATAGGACAATTATGGAGCATGCAAGGAGTATGAGGTTTCATGTAGGATTTCCCTTATAGTTTTGGGTATATGTTTTGGATATTTTTTTTAATCAATAAATAGAGGACCTTTAATTTCCTTGAATGGTGGAATTTTATAAGAGACATTGACAAGTAAACAGGTAAAGTACTCATTTCTCAATAATTTTTGGTTGTGAAGAATTTGTCCATATTAATAGAGAAAATATAACAAAGCTTGAGGAAAAATGCAAAAGGTATACTTTTATTGGATATGGAGCTAATGATTTTGGCCATTGTTTATGGGATTATTAAAATCATAAAATCATTAGGAGTAGAGATGTGGTATTTAGTGAGATAGCCATGTATAAATATCAGTTGTGGAGAAAGAAACAGGAAAAGGAAAACATAAAATACATAATACTTGATGAAATCATGGAAAAAAAACGAAAGTTGCTATAAAATAAAAATGTTTAATAACAAAAGCAACAATAGGTGCCTCAAACTCCTACAAGTTTTGTTAGAATATCAACCAGGTTAAGTAGACCCCCTAAATGATACTCTCATTCATCATATTATGTATTATTGGCCTATTATTGTGAACCAAAAATATATGAAGAATAAATGCAAGTAGATACTAGAAATAAATGGGAACAAGGGATGAAAGAAGATATGGACTCTTTAGTACATAACTAGACTTGGTACTTGACTCCCTTTCCTGCAGGTAAAATACCATTGTAGAATAAATGGGTTTACAAGTTCAAGGAAGAATATGGGGGAAAAAGAGGCACAAGGATTGAATTTTTGTAAAGGAGTTTGTGAACAAGAGAGGTATATATTTTAATGAAATATAGTCTGATGATTTCAAAATGAATTCAATTAGAACTATTAAGTTTAGTGGTAGTAGAAGATATGCATCTTGAATAATAAGATGTAAAGACAAATTTTCTCCATGGGGACTTGTAGGAAGAGATTTATATGCAACAATAAAAAGGGTATGAGGTCTAAGGTAAGGAAAAATGATAATGCATAGTGAATAAGAGATTGTATGGTTTAAATCAAGCACGAAGGGAGTAGTATTTGAAGTTTGACAGGTTTATGACAAAACAAGGTTATAGTAGATGTTTGTTTGACCACTGTGTTTATTTTAAGAGACTAGAAATTAGTAACTATATTATCTTGTTTTTGTATGTATATGATATGCTCATTTTAGGGACTAACATGCAAGATATATCAAATGAGTGTTAAGTCCCTATATTAATAGTGTAGTCCCTTATTATGTTAGTGTAGCCCCCCTTATTGTTATTTTTGTACCTGTAATATTCCTAACTAGCCCAAGCTAGTAGGAATATTCAATGTCATTTTATTTTTATGTTTTATGAATAAAATGTAAAGGAGAACAAACAAAAAATCCTAAACATGAGAATAAATCAATTCCCAATGTGAACAGAGTCAAATCAGGGCTTGCTCAATAAATCCACTTGTATGTGAAATAGGTTCAAGCTATTTGACCGAGTCAACAGGACCAAATCATAAAGCAATCCAAATACAATGAACCTCCTAGATGATCAACATAGTCCTATGAGGAGATCCTCCATGTGAAAGGGGACAAATGGATGAAGGTGGTTTAGGGTTTTGCAAACCCTACTCTTATATAAGGAAGGGAAAGACTCAAGGAGGGGTTATTGATGATATTTCAATTTTGAGATTGCTCGAGCAACTCAAACTCTCTTGGTTGTTTAGCTAGAGAGAGAGGAATTTCCTGTTTAGGAATTCTTCTTCTTCCTTGAGGGTCTCTTGGAGGAGATTGTGCTACATTGATCCACTATCTGGAATTTTGGCCAAGCTTCACCTTACATTACAACGCTTCTCATGTTGAAATTTGAGCTGTCTTATGAGCTGTAGCAAGTGGAATCAAATATATTCAAATCTAAAGAGTTCTATTGCATCTTTTCAGTGGGGAAGTCATCTAAACCATTGGAAGGAGTGCAATAGTTGTTTTGATATTCATATTCTTATCTTGGAATGAGTCCAAAGTGTGCATCACTTCATTAGCGTAGTTAGCTTCAGAAACTGCGTCATTTTTCAGGCAGAGTTTGAGTGTACATTTTCTAGCAGTTTGGAGGAGAGATCTCCGGTGAAAGGGCTCCGTTCCTTCACTGAGGTGATCCGTGGATTGGCAAACCAATCCATGTCATATTTCAGATCTGATCTGCTGTGTGATACATTCTTCAGAAATTTCTGAAGTTTACTGCAGATCCATGGTGTAGATCTCAGATCTATTCAATGTCTTTCACTATTAGCTGAGATCCCCAAGGGGAATGTACTTAAAAGGAATTTTTGCATATATATCCCATTTAGATATATCCGTTTTTCCTCTGATCTCTTATATATCTGAAACTTAATAAAACAATGCTTCATATTTCTAAAAATAACGTTGTCTGGTTCATTCTCTATTTCTTGTGTCATAAAGCTTGGGTTTTAGGCCTTTTCTTCAAGTATAGATCTGTATTTTCTAATGTAAGATCTTTGAATCCTATTATCATCTTGTCATGCTATTATATTTGCATAAAATCATCAAACCCTTCAGAAAATACGCTCTCTATGCTTCAGAAAATTTCTGCATTCTCCAAGTCATGGGAAATAAGCAATTTTAAGACTAGTCGGGAATGGAGGATATGTTTAACATAGAAAAAAGCATTTTTTTTACTAAAACTCATCATGTGAATCCATATTGACCTAATATAACATATTACATATCTATGACCCTTATTTTTATGCACATTTCTGAATACATTCATTTTAGGGCATGAAAAGCTGCTTTTCCTCACCTTTTTTAGAATTAAAGTTGAGTAAAGGTTGATACAGCACTTGGAATTGGTTTCTAATTGTTTTTAAATACATTTTATGATATATAAATCACACATCCCCGAAAAATTCGTTTTTCAAGCATATCTTTCTGAGAAATCCCTTTTGGGGATATTACAGTGGTATCAGAGCAAGATCTTTGGCTCAGCCTGTGGCTTCAAGCCAAAGTTCTATAGAGAAAGGAATAGAGATCAGAATTATGGAGAGAATCGTATTACTCTCATCATTTTTCAGATCTAAGAAGGGCCACTCCAAAGAGGTAAATCAGAAGAGAGAAAGAAGATGCACCGAGACTCCTAGAGGGTTTCAAGGAGAAGAAAGTTGCAGTGAGACCTACAAAAGGTTTCAAGAAGGAGAGGAATACCCATGCACTTCCTACCCTCACAAAGAAGATGCATTGTACAGAAGAAACAAGAGCATGTATCCACCACTTGGAATATTGGCAGAAGAGGAGATCTCACTGCTCCTTTTCCAGACCCTGAAGGGTATTGAAGAAGATCTCAAGGAGATTGAAAGGGTGGAGACTTGTACCAGCGCTGGAAAAATGTTGGAAGAGCATCCTTCATGTTCAGTAATGAATTAAGACTACATAGTTGCAAAATAAGATCTTGCTTCTACATCTCATCGAGGTATGATTAAAAATTCATCTATTGTCATTTCAGCACATTGTATGAAGAGATCTACGTCTTTGCATGCTGCTGATTTAGAGCAACAGAGTTGCACTGTGTTGTTCAAAGGCAGTGAGGAAGAAGAGAGGAACCATTCCTCATTGAAGCATTCACATGGAAGCTTCACTCATGAAGCAATAAAGGGTGGAATGATGGATGGTAGACATCTTGAAGTGAGAAACCCTTTCTCCCTTCCAGATGACCCTTTCTCAATGAGCACACCCCTGCTCAAAGAGAAACTTCTACTTGCAACAAATCCAAGGCCCCTTTGGTTTTGGGAGGCCATGCATGAGGAGAAGACCTCATGGGAAGAATTCATTGGAGGTGCACTTCAGCACATCATGGAGTGCAAAGTTATTCAACAGTTTGAGGAGGATCTTCCCTTCTCACAGGAGCAGATAGTAGATGGGGGACATCTTCGGATGGATAACATCTCTCATGACTGTGTTGGACATTTCTTGAGCCATGCACATCATGATGGGAGGTTTTTTCCAACCACCTATTTGGATCCTCATAGGGTCAAATTGATCCTCAAGAAGATTGCATTTCAAAATCCCATGAAATGCAGAAATCTGATTTGGGATGATGGCAGCCCTCATGGGAGGAGTACCAAGATGAATGATGGAAGGAGACATACACAATTAGTTGAGTGGATGTGGATGGAGAGAAATAATTTGGAGAGCTACTTGCAGATCTATGACACTGGGCAACAGGAGGCTTGGCTGCACTGGTTGCTCTTGAAAGAGTTTGGCCATCACTCTCTTTCTAATGGTATGTGGCAGGATACTTGCATCATGGAGCAGTAAGGAGTATGGACACATTGTGTTGAAATAATATTCTTCATGTCGATCACCATGTTTTCACTACATGATCTTGATGATGGGAGTATAGAGAGGCAGCAAAAGATTTTGTTTCTTGGGATGTTCTTGAGAGAGCAAGGGCAGATTTTCTCTCACAGTTTTCATGATGTTGCAGGAGTAGAATATGGCACTATCATAGTGAAAAGGGGTTACTCCTTGACCTTAGATGTTCAAGAAGGACTTTCTTCATGGGACGGACTTCTCATATGTAGCAGCATTATGGGAGATGCCTTTGACATTCTGCATGTCAAATATTGGAGCTATGTGTTGAGGGGAGCCTATTTGCATAGGCCAACAACATTGTCACTTTGGAGCTGGGATTTATTGATGGAGTATTCCCAGGATCACTTCTCATTCGATGCACTTAGTGAGCAAAGAGGAGGTGAAGAAGATGAAGTGGTAGATGGAGACATTTATTACTGTGGTGTGCTTTTCTTGACTTGGGTTTCCAAGTAGGAGGAGAAGGATTTTCACGCAGCCCTTGGTTCATTTCCCTTCATGGGAGTGTGCCAAACTATTATTGAGGATTCATTCATGGATCCATGTATCTTCTTGCTTCCAACATATGGTGAGAGTTCTTGCTTGAATCCTCTTACCATCTTTTGGCAGTGCATTGCTCCACAAGAGGGAAACTATTCATTGAGCTCCATGGTCTACATTGGGCCAAATTATATGATGGAGATAGCCATCTCTTATGTGGCCTTGGGCAAAGATGTTTTTCTTACATGTATGTTCATTTGATTTATATGAATAACCATGTAACAAGAAACAATTTTCCATGTATTCTTCTAAAGCAACAGTATGTAAAACTGCGCTGTGAAGACTTGGGAAACTGTTGGTACTCTCTGGCATCACATAGAACCTTTAGTATTTCCTTCATAATGATGATAGTCATGTTCTCAATTGCTGATATTTCTTTTATCTTGATGGGAGACATGATGTTGAGTGAGGCACATGATTTGGATGTGTCCTTTTGGGAAGTAGGTTCCCACATTTTCTGCAGTACGTGTTCTAATGGGAACATGGGAAGAGTTGTGGCCACCATGACCAAACACTTGTTTCTATTGGAGGTGGGCCATGTGTGTGATGGGATACCATATGATGATACCCTTTTGTCCATCACATATGGAACATTTTGGGCTAACTGGTTTTACAGCGTTGGCGGGAGGATCTTTGCAGATCTAATCTTCATGATGCCACTTGAGGGAAATATCGTTGTAGCCCAAGATCAATTTGCACTCTACACTTATCTTAATTGGAGAGGTGAACAGTGTGGGGTAGGCTATGATGCTTACCACTTGCGGATTTTCAGCCCACCTTCTTTGCTGGAGCTCAAGGTGGAAGAGGATTTTCTGAAGTTGCCTTATCTGGAGGTAACTAGATTCTTGTGGATGACAGCATGGGTGTGGGAGACACTCATTGGGAGAAATTTTCCCCATGCTCTTCATCACTCCTACCTTAATGAGGCCATTGAGCAACAAGGAGATCACCACTTGCACCTTCCATTTTCTCATGATGTACACTTGCTATCTTACACTTGGAGGAAATCATTAGAGAATAGATTCATTGCTTATCATTTTCAGCCATGGTGGGGTCCATTGATGAGGCCAATAGAAGAGGGAAGGAGAAGTTTTGTTCTACCCTGCAGTTGCTTGAGGACAAGCAACATTTTAAGGGGGAGGACTGTAATATTCCTAACTAGCCCAAGCCAGTAGGAATATTCAATGTCATTTTATTTTTATGTTTTATGAATAAAATGTAAAGGAGAACAAATAAAAACTCCTAAATATGAGAATAAATCAATTCCCAATGTGAACAGAGTCAAATCAGGGCTTGCTCAATAAATCCACTTGTATGTGAAATAGGTTCAAGCTATTTGACTGGGTCAATAGGACCAAATCATAAAGCAGTCCAGATACAATGAACCTCCTAGATGATCAGCGCAGTCCTATGAGGAGGTCCTCCATGTGAAAAGGGACAAATGGATGAAGGTGGTTTAGGGTTTTGCAAACCCTAATCTTATATAAGGAAGGGAAAGACTCAAGGAGGGGTTGTTGATGATATTTCTATTTTGATATTTCTCGAGCAACTCAAACTCTCTTGGTTGTTTAGCTAGAGAGAGAGGAATTTCCTGTTTAGGAATTCCTCTTCTTCCTTGAGGGTCTCTTGGAGGAGATTGTGCTACATTGATCCACTATCTGGAATTTTCGCCAAGCTTCACCTTACATTACAGCACTTCTCATGTTGAGATTTGAGCTGTCTTGTGAGCTGCAATAAGTGGAATCAGATCTATTCAGATTTGAAGAGTTCTATTGCATCTTTTCAGTGGGGAAGTCATCTAAACCATTGGCAAGAGTGCAATAGCTGTTTTGAGCTTCATATTCTTATCCTGGCATGAGGAAAAAGTGTGCATCACTTCATCAACGTATTTAGCTTCAGAAAATATGTCATTTTGTAGGCATATTTTTAGTGTACATTTGCTAGCAGTTTGGAGGAGAGATCTATAGTGAAAGGGCTCCTTTCCTTCACTGAGGTGATCCGTGGATTGGCCAACCAATCCATGTAATATTTTAGATCTGATCTTATATGTGATACTTTCTTCATAAATTTCCAAATTTTACCATAGATCCATGGTGTAGATCTCAGATCTATTTAGTGTCTTTCACTTTCAGCTGAGATCCCCAAGGGGAATGTACTTAAAAGGCATTTTTGCATATAGATCCCATTTAGATATATCCTTTTGTCCTCTGATCTATTATATATCTGAAACTTAATAAAACACTGCTTCATATTTATGAAAATAACGTTGTCTATTTCACTCTCTATTTCGTGTGTCATAAAGCTTGGGTTTTAGGCCTTTTCTTCAAGTATAGATCTATATTTTCTAATGTGAGATCTTTGAATCATATTCTAAGATTTTCATGCTGTTATATTTGCATAAAATCATCAAAAAATTCATAAAATATGCTCTCTATGCTTCAGAAAATTTCTGCATACTCCAAGTCATGGGAAATCAACAATTTTAAGCCTAGTCGGGAACGGAGGATCTGTTTAACAGAGCAAAACACATTTGTTTTTGTTGAAATTCAGCATGTGAATCCCTATTGACTTAATCTAACATATCCTAGAGCCATGACCATTATTTTTACGCACATTTCTTAATACAATCATTTTAGGGCATGAAAATTTGCTTTTCCTCACCTTTTTGAGAATTAAAGTTGAGTAAAGGTTCTTGCAACACTTGGAATTGGTTTCTAAGTGTTTTTAAACACATTTTATGATATATGAAGCATACATCCCTGAAATATGAGTTTTTCAGGCATGTCTTACTGACAAATCCCCTTTGGGGATATTACAGTACCCCTGTAACCCCCATATTTTTATTATTGGGCCCTTACATTATTTTTTTAAGGTCAACTAGGATTACATTGTGGCCCCACTAGGCTTATATTGTGGCCCCATAGACTCCTATATATAGAAATGAGGTTTTGTCATTTGTATCATCCAAGAATTGTTCAGTCATGTAATGTATTGGAGGTTGCCCCTTCGAAGTGGCTTATTTCTAAGTTGTTGATATCTCTTTTCTTCTATTTTTGGAGCTGGTTTCACAACATTTGGTATCAGAGCTTTGGATTCTAGGGTTTCGCTGCTCCAAACAGGTCATCGTGGTATTTTCGCTATAACTTGTTTGCTACGAAGGTTCATAAGCTAAATTTTTTAGTGTGCGAAACAAAAATCCCGAGGAAAATTTTCGCAAAATTTCAAATCTTGGTTCACAACATTTTCGGAGATATAATCTGTGGAATTTAGGTTTTTTTGCAGGCTTCTGAATTTACCCTAAACAGGTCATCACGAAATTTTCACTATAAATATTTTTCTATTAGGTTTCAAAAGCTGAAATTTTGACATAGAGAATCCAAAATACTGAAGGACCTCCTATAAAAATTTCAGAGCTTTGTTTGCAATATTTATGGAGATATGATCTGTGGAACTTAGGTTTTTTTCAGGCTCCTGAATTTCATCTCAAAGAGTTGACCGTGGGAAAAATGTCATAACTCTCTCTCTGAGAATCAGATTGAGATTCTATAAAAAATTTCCATAAGTACACGGACTGTAGTTTCTTATATATTAATTTTAGAGCCGAAAGTAGAAACATTGACATGTGGCAAGTCATACAAGCTCGCTCTATTGAACCAGTCCATAATTAGGTCATCATAGGAGATTGGGCATATCTTTGTCTTCAAGAATCCAAATTAGGTCAGACTTGTGGAATTCGAAAGAAGATTCAGAGGGCTACTTCAGGGCCCAATTTCAGATATTGAAGATCCGAAATCACAAAGATAATTCAGTTTCAATAACGAGCTCCTCAAAAACGAGAAAAAGGTGTGTATTTGGTTTTTAAAATTGCATAACGTTTGTTTGAAGAAGCAGTTTGAAGTGATTCCAAGGGCATATTTTATAATTTTTATCAGTATTGGGTTCTATAATGCCTCCAAAAAATAATTCCATACCCATTAATCCCTCAAAAATCTATACTATGATGCATGAAGAGGAAGAATTGCAGTATGAGATATCAAAATTATGGTACCAAGTGCAACAAATTTCGATCTTACGAAGAGAAACCGAAGATGACATAGATGGTTTAAAATCAGAAATGGAGGCTAAGTTGGATGGTTTGAAGGATCAAATAATAGCTAATATGGATGATAAATTAGTGGAATATCACATCAAGCATCAACAACAAGTTCTCCAACTCTCAAAGGATAACCTAACTTTGGTGCAAAATCTAATGAAACAACAAGAAAATTATCACATCGAAAGAAGTTCTGAAGCAGTCACAAAAATAAGAACTCGACAAGTACGATCAATTTCAGAGTATCTCAATAAGTGGAAGAACTTTCCTATAGAATATTCCACATGGGAGGATGAGAATTTTATACAGAATCATCAAGAAATAATCAAGCTTTGAGGACAACACTTGTTTGAAGGAGAGGGGCATGTTAAGTCCCTATATTAATAGTGTAGTCCCTTATTATGTTAGTGTAGCCCCCCTTATTGTTATTTTTGTACCCCTGTAACCCCCATATTTTTATTATTGTGCCCTTACATTATTATTGTTAGGTAGGCTAGGATGACATTGTGGCCCCATGGACTCCTATATATAGAAAGGAGGTTTTTTCATTTGTATCATCCAAGAATTGTTCATTCATGTAATGTATTGGAGGTTGCCCCCTCGAAGTGACTTATTTCTAAGGCTTTGATATCTCTTTTCTTCTATTTTTTGAGCTCGTTTCACAACAATGAGCTCAAAATAAAATTAGTTAATTCATTTTCTATAAATGATTTGGGTGTTTCAAAGAAATTTTTCAAGTTAGCAGAGTAACTCCATGAATGAATTGATATTTTCTTTAAGAGGTCATTGATATATAAATTAAAGGGAGACTCTTTGAATTCAAATTCCAGTGTCTCTTTACCTTACTTATTTTTCTATTTACAATATTTACATAATTTTCCTAATCCCAAATATTAGGTTTCAAAATCCCCCCCCCTTAATCTAAAGAGATGTTGGTGAGTCTACGCATCATTTTTAATCTTTCAAACGTTTCTCTTCCAAGTGCTTTAGTGAATATGTTTGAAATTTTCTTATTTATGGAACAATTTCGTAGATGGATAGTCTTAGCGTCAACATGATGTCGAATCAGATGATACTTTTTATTAATTTACTTGGTTCAATTGTGGAATTTTGGGTTCTTGGCCAACTTTAATGTATAAGTATTTTCAATGAAAACAGGAGTTGAATGCACTTGTTTCTCCTACAAATATTTCAAAATTTTCTTCAGCCACTCAATTTCCTTCATTTCTTAAGCTATTGTCAATTATTCTACCTCAATTGAAATGATTGTTTGTGTGACCTCTACAAGATATCTCTTGATATAAGACTCGTAACATAACCTGAAGTAGATACTCTAGTTTATTTATCTCCATCAAACTCTAAATCAAAGTATTCAATCAAGTTGAATCCATCCACCTATGTATACTTGATTCCAAAGTCTTGAGTTCCCTTCAAGTATTTTAGAACCCTTTTTGTACCATACCAATGACCCTAACACGGATTTTACATAAACGTGGAGAGGAATCCAACAACAAAGGAAATGTCTAGTCTGGTAGTAGTTAGGTAGTTGATACTTTCTATGAGTTGTTTTTACTTTGTTGGATCCTCAAATTAATTTCCTTTAGTGGATGTGAGCTTTGAATATTGTTCAATTAGAGAAGTGAAAGGATCACACTGAACCATGTATAACTTGTTCAATAGATCTCCAATGTACTTCTTCTAAGAGAGGAATATAAACTTCAGATGTGGAGTTACTTCAATACCAAGATAGTAATGAAAATATCCCAAATATGTCATTTCAAAACATTTCCTTATTTCTTTATTATGGATGAAATGTAATTTTCGTTATTCCCTATCATTATAATATTATCTAAATACACCATAAGATATGCAATTGTTTTCCCAAATTTCTTATAAAAAAAAAATTGCATCATCAAGAGAATCATGTTTTAAATTGAGTTTCATAATATGCTCAGTAAATTTCTCATACCAGGCTCATGGTGCTTGTTTGAGGCCATAAACGGTTTTTAAAATATTACATACTTTATGTTCCTCGCCCTTCATAACAAATCCTTATGTTTGGGACATAAAAACATTCTCTTTCATAATTCCATTGAAGAAAGTAGTTTTTACATCCATTTGATGGACTTTCCAATCATTCTAAGCTACCAAGGAAAACAGTTCCTGGAGGGTAGCCCATCTTGTTGTGGGGGAAAAAATATCCTCATAATCAGTCCTTTCCTTATGTGTAAAACCATTTTCCACTAGCCTAGCTTTATGCTTGTCAAGTGAGCCATTTTCCTTATACTTGTTATTGAAGACCCACTTGCATCCAATTGGTTTGGTTCCTAATGGAGGATAAACTAGCTTCTAGGTGCCATTCTTTATTAAAGAATAATATTGTTTCTAAATCAGTTCTTTCCATTCATCATGAGAAGTGGTTTCTTTGAAGGAATTTGGTTCGAAATTTGTAGAAAAATTCAGTTCACAATCATAAGAAACATCCATAGAACTAAGTGAATCATAATCGCATACATCACCTACGTTCGATCTGGTAGAGCTTCTTGTCCCTGTATTTACAACCTCATCACGATGAACACTTTCAAGTGTCTTTGTGAGCCATTTTGGAGGACCTTTCTAAGATGGCCTAAGTTGCTCAGTTGACTGATATGGGATTGAATCAAGATTTAGTCTCCCAATTCTCTCAATCACATCACTCAAAGTGTCTTCGTGATCAGTGGTTGCCTATTCATGTGGGGAAGAGAGTGCTTTAGAAGGGGATTCCATAGATTTATCCAGTATAGGAATCCCCCCTTCAATATGTGGAATATTATTATCAAACTCTTGAAAATGATTTGCATACCTGAATATGTCCTACAACATTGTCAGTCTTGGAATATTAAAAAAATATCACATCGCTAGCTATTATAAACTTCTTATTTTCTTCATCATAGAGACGATATGCTTTAGAGGTATCTGATTACCCTAAGAAAATACATTTTACACTCCTTGCATCGAGTTTGTTTCTTTGTTCCTTAGGTATCAAAGCATAACAGGTGGAACCCAAAGCCCTGAGATGCCTCATCGAAGTAATGTGGCCATACCACATTTTATAGGGAGTCTTCTTTTTTATAACATGAGATGGAAACATATTATTTATATACAAAACACATAGAAGTGCATCATCCCAAAACATCACCTTTGTTAGTCATCATTATTTTTCATTCTCTATAGATGACTAAAGATTGGTTCTAGATTTCTAAAAAACAACATTCCTTGAATATTGTGAGTTTTAGAAATCTCACTGCCTTCATTATCCTTATAGAAAATTTTTCACTATTTCATCATCTTTCCATTCCATGGTTACCCTGTCACTCCTACAAACTCTTCGTAATCTTATACCTATCATTTTCAGCCTCTTCCCTGCCTATAACTTCATTGGCCTATTTTTCCCCTATGCATAAGCCCCACTTTCCCTCTAGGGTTTCCTATAGCCTAAATATTTCCCATGTTCCCCAGATTCCTCAAGCATTGATGGTCTCAAAAATATCTTTGTAGGCTCTTTAGATAAATCAAGTACATTGGATTTTCGATCTTCAATCCAACACTTTGACAAATACTCTGTTTTTCACTTGAAGACTCCAAGCCAATTTTCAGTCAAAGACCAGGTCAAAGAATCCTCCCACTAGGTCAATTAGGGTTTCATATGTTCCAAAGTAAATCATTGGTGTTTCAACCACTGTTTTTCTTTGTTATAATTTGGTTCAGAGGTATTGGAATGTTGAGACATGGTTATTCAAGAAAAGATTTAAATGTTTCCAAATAAGACTACCTTATCAAAATTCAAGTTCTAGAAGAGATAAATGTAAAATTTGACACTTCTGCAGGAGTGTTGAAAGGTCTATTAGCAAAAATTTGGTGAGGTAGGTGGTCAGCTCCTGAATGAAGACATCTTGTAGCAAGGAAGACAGGAAACACTTGTTCTTGTAGAGAATTAGGGTTTTTTTGAGCTTGATGGTCCAACAGTGTGCTAAGCAGTGATCAAATGCAGAAATGACCATGGAGCAGGTACACCAAAAACCAAACCCGAAGAAAATTATTTCAGAGATTATTGATGAGATAAGGAAATAGGTGAGGTGAACATGAAATAAATTAATGAACTTGAAAGGGCTATAGAGAACTTAAAAACAAAACATTAATTATTGTCTTAAAGCACTCCAGATGCCTAGGGTTTTGGAAAAGTGAACAGGGAAGGTGAAATGATGAATTAAGCTGCATGGTGTAGAAAAAAGAGGGTTTTTAAAGTGCTGCTATGAGAAATCCTCCCAAAGTTGTTTAATGAGCTTTCCATGGTGGAAGCAAAGGAAGGATTCTGAAGATGTCACTGTGTGATCATATCCCAAACTTGTCAAAAATGAGCTTGCCATGACTAAATGAGAAAAAGAGATAAGTTGAGTTTCAAGGTGGGAACAAAAGGGTTTTTGAAGATGATGCTTTGTGTTTGAGTCTCAAAGGTGTCAAAACCAATTTTTCATGCCTCCATGACCAAAATAAAATTCAAAATTCATCATTTTATCAACCTGCATGAAAATAGTGTAAGAGGTTCAATGAGAAAAGATGAAAATATAATTTGAGCTTCACAATGGAAACCAATGAGGATTTTGAAGCTTGATTTTGTAGGTAATCATCACAAAGGTGTCAAAATAGTCATGTGAAGGCTCTAGGATTAAAAGAAGAGCAAGTTTCATAACTCCAGCAACCTACAAGAAAACAGGCATGAAGAGTATCAGTGAAAGAAAGTGAAAAGGACTTAAAACATTAGGAAATGGGTTATCAAAGATAAATTAAATCATTTTCCTATAAAAGATCATCTAAACACTTCAACAGTTCATTGTTATGTTTCAAAAATCAGCAGAGCATTCAGGAGTCAAAAATTTGCGAGTTTCAAGTTGAAATTGGGCAAACTAGATCGACACTGCGCGCTCAGACTGCCGCTGCGCCCATGGAAACTGGTGCTGCACGTTTGACAGTTTCTCCCCATGAAAATTAAAAAGGTGGTGCATGCCTAGAAGAGCGTTGCGCTCTTGCCCAACAGCCACCCAGTGAAGAAAACTCTGGCGCTGCGCACTTAGGATTGAGTGTTTTGTGGTTAGGATTGAGCGTTGTGCTCTCATACTGAGCACTGTGCCCTTGGCCATGAGGGCTTCCTACACCTTGCAAAAACTCAAATCAACTCAAGCAACCTCCAAACTCTTTCAAAGGGTCCTTCAAGCGTTTTTAAGGGTAAGTACCATCACATAAACTCATATTCAGTCTTTTTGATGAATTTTAATTGAAAAAAGGAAACCCTAAGAAGAAACCCTAGGCTACAAATCTTGAAATCATTGTCTAACCTCATCTCATATGCCCAAAAAGAGTATCAGTTAATACAAGGGTGCATTAGGGTGTTGTGAAGGTTGACATTCATGTACTTTCCCCCCTAAATCCTTTTCCTTCATAACACTCTGTTTCTTCACTCACAAAAGGTTGTCACTCCATCATCTCACTTTCATCTCAATTTCACATTTAGCCCAAGTGTTTCAAAAAACGGAGTTTGAACATGCCAGTAGAGGGATATCATTAATATATCAGCCTCTCACTCATTCTTATACACTTTTACCCTCCAGTCATCTCACTCACTTGCAAAGCTGCCTTTTTCATCACCATCTCTTCATTCCATTTCCATTTATAGTCCTAGGGTTTTCTCAAGGCAGGGTTTACAATGTCACAAGACGGAGAGGATAGTGCTAGTGGTGGAGAATGTCAAAGTCCAAGGAGGCATGAGCACAAAGGTGGAAAGATCAATAGGTTTGAACCCCCTAACACAAGGGAGCTAATGGCATCTCCCCTTAATGTTCGATGTTTCAAGCATGTAGGATGCTTTGATTTTTGTGAGAAGGTACAACAGGTGCAAAACCACCCTGAGCTAACTAGGCTCTTCATACTTAACTTGCATGAAAAAAATGTTAACCTTGCAGGGGTAACGTTTGATCTGTCTGCTGATGCTATTGCCAATTCCACTGGGATACTAAGTGTGGGTGAGAAATGGTTCAAGCAAGCCAATCTAGACTTGAGCTACTTTGAACCCTACCTAAAGCCTAGATACAAAGACCACAATAAATCCATCTTTCGTTTCTCACATTTTCTTGATAGATGTGCACCTATGATGAGAATCACTATGAAGTATTTTACATGTGAAGGAATATTCTCCCTCATTTACTCCTATCACATGAGGCTGCTCATGCACTTTACTAGGGTGAGAATGTTGCACCTACCCTATTAATTCTATAGAAACATTGAAAAAATGTCCTATATTGTACAAAATAGGGACTATCCTTAGCAGATGCAAAGCCTCCTTCACCACTCTCTTATTAAAATGGTTTTTATGCATCAATTGCAACAGAAGGGTATTCCTTGGGAAACCTTCATTGCCAATGAGGTGTTTACTTCTCCACAAGCCCAACAGTAGCAAGATGTCCCTTCATCTTCTCATCCTCCCATTCATCCATCCACTCACATTCCCTCACCTTATGATGACTCTTCCATCTCACCATCCACTCATAGTCCTTCACATCATGATGATCTTCCTCCTTCATCACCTTTACATAATCCCTCACCATCATCTCATGGTACCAGTGCATCAAACAATGAAGAAGGAAATGAGGCAGAAAAGAGTGATGAAGAATAAGGAAATAAGGTATAAAGTAATGAGGAATCAAACAATTAAAAATCATACAATGAGGAAGAAAGAAGTGAGGCACATATCAGTGAAGATGATGGAAATGAGACAGAGATCAGTGAAGATGATGGTAGTGGGTCAAAAATCCATAAGAGCAGTGATGATACCAATACACATAGCAGTCATGATGGGATCAATTATGGCAATGAAGAAAGTGGCACAGAAATGATGAAAATTGAACCTTTTCCTTTGACCTACCAGAAGGGAAATAAGCATGTGTTTGTTTCCCTTAGAAGGCAAGGGGCCATGCCTTCTTCATCAACCAAGCAGCTTGATAAAGGTAAGGAAAAGGTCATTGATGAAGAAGAAGAAGACAAGCATGAAACTGAACAAGAGTTTCAACTTATTCATGTTGACAGTGATGATGAAAATGAAGAGAGGATCACAAGAATTATGCTCAAAAGAAAGGATGCCCAAATTAAGGATTTGCAAGTCAATATAGGTAGGGCTAGAAATGTGATTCACTATTTTTAGGTTGAAAACAAGCAGTTGGAGGCAGAGAAGGCTATTTATGAGATCAGAGTGATCAGAGCTTGGAAAGGGGCTGAAAAGACAAAGACACAGCTAGATGAGGTCTTGGGCACTCATGATGACACTAAAGAATAGGAATAACAACTTCCTAGGAGGAGGCCAAGGACAATTGGATTGAAGAAAGCTTTAGCCAAGTAGAAGAAGCAAGAGACAACATTGGTAGAGAAACTCACTCCAAGTGAGCTGCTTGCCATTGAAATAGAATATGATCGGGAACCTTGGCTAGAGAGAGAAAATATACACTTAGAGGGTCAATTGGAGAAGACCAAGAGAGACCTTGACCTCCAAAAGAAGATGGAAAGGCATTATGCCTTAAGAAACAAGATTGCAAGGCCCAAGCTCAAAAGAGCCCTTGCAAAGATTCAAGCCCTAAAGGAGGAAAAGAACAAATAAAACCTTGATATCCTTGCTGATATATCCCTACAAGCATCCTAGACATGATCAGTAAGGAAAATCCCAATTTTAGAAACTTTTTGCAAACTTTTGAGTTTTTGGAAATTTTCACTGTTTTGAAGGGCCAAAAGCACAGTGCCATTGGATCTGTGCTATTTTTTGGGGCACCCATTGGAGGAAAAATTTGCATTTTTTTGTTCATCAGGCCAAGGACATCACCCACACAAAATTTCACCTCCTTTGGAGCATAACTGGTCCTCCAAAAGTGTCAAAAACATGCAAAAAATAAACTTTTTGCCCTATATTCAGAGTTGATGTTGTGCCCTGAGCAGTCTTGGGAGAAGTGGTTTTCCACTTGTTTAATGGAAACCAATCAGAGAACTAAAGGCCTTTTTGAAAGTAGACAGGACATGCTTTCCAATGAGCTATCATGGAGCTCATTTGGACACCAGGAAGGCCTCCAAACCTCAGTTGCAAAAATACCTATTTTTCCTGTTTTGGCGTTGTGCCCTTGGCCTTGGTGTTGCGCCCTTGCCAGAAAGTCAAAAAAAGACACTTGGAGTTAATGAAAAAGATATTTTGAGGGTTTTTTAAGCAAATCACTCTAGAGTTAGCATAGAATTTATGTTAGAAGTTATTTTTCATTTATTGAGTTAAGATATTTTGTGCCTTGGGCCTTGCATGGTCTCTTTGGACAAAAATTGCATTTATGATGTAATTAATGATATTTTGGAGACCTAGCTAGGGTTTGGTCCTCTTTTGAAAGTTAAATAGTGCATAGAGGCCTCATTGTATTTGTTGGTTGATTGTTGAGCTGAGCATACACTCTGAGTTGTGATGAACTTTGGGTTTGGAGCTTTGTAAATCTCTTGGATTGAATATCAATGGACTAGCACATTCCTAGGATTCATGAGCTCTATTATATGGTGGTGTTTTTCACCTATTGTTAATATTTTCCTTTTTTTTCATTATTTTCATGTTTTCTCTGATAATAGGACAAAAATTTTAGAGTTGGATATGCTATATTGGTACCCTACTTCTGTCTACATCCTTTTATCTCTATGTTTTCTTCTTTGAAGTTTAATTAAAGAACCCTTAAATGCTCTTTAGTTTCACTGAAATTTTATTTTAAATGATCTCTTTTTCTGAAATTAATATTTATATAACCCTTAACTGCTCTCTAGGATTACTTGTTTGTTGTTTTAAGGTTTGTCTAGTGAAGTCTAGTTGAAGAATTCTTAACTACTCTTCAGTTTTACTATGCAATCATCCTAAAATATTTTCTTGTTTGAAGTATGTTAAAGGATCCTTAACTACCCTTTAGGTCTACTGAACTCATAATTTCATATTCATTTCCCACTCACTAAACCTATTTAGATCCATTTGGCTTTGTTAACTTTCCCTATGAAACACCCTTGACCTATTGGTGTACTTTTCAAGACCTTTGCAGACTCCATAGCCCAATGGTCTGAATCTATTTCACTCTATCAATTCCACTTGTAAAACTACCTAAAAAAACAAACAAACAAACAAACCCTAATCCCTATAACTAGCCTAAAATCAAAACCTAAAATCATACAAGTTACATCTTCTATATAAATTTAGAGAGAGCCCTCTCTAAGTCCAGAAAGGCTAGGTCCTAGGGCTCCAAAGATTGGTTTGATGTTACCCTTGTTTAATTTGGTCTTGCCAATCTGACAAATTATAGGGACCTAACATAATGGCAACTCCACTGGGGAATCTGAGTGAGTAACAACTTAAATGGATCTGAGTGAGTAACAACTTAAATAGATCCGAGTGAGTAACAACTTACATATTCCTTAAGACCTCATAAAACCCCTGTCAATAGTATCCTTTAACTCGCCACCTAACATAATGGCGACTCCACTGGGGACTCTAAGTAAGTAACAACTTAAATATTCCTTAAGAACTCACAAATCCCCTGTCAAAACTTAGATAAATAAAGTGTTGGCCAACAGTGATATCTGGTTGATTTATCATACTAGCACCATGGTGACCATACTGGAGAACACTTATTGAAAATATTAGTGTTACATAAAGAACTCAGAAAACCAAAAAAATATCTCTAGGTTGATATCCAATTGTTGATGGTGGACAACAAACAAATTTTCAAAACACTTAGCATCATCCACTTGGTGACTCCACTATCTTTCTAGTAGACCTGGTGACTCCACTATTTCTCACATACTCCTCTAGGAATTCACTAATCAATCCTAATAGTGTAAAGCCCAATTACATATTGTGTGAAATCAATATTCTTACAGATAGGTTTGTTTTCAAAACTCTCGTAAAATTTCAGCCTCTCTATTTTGTGGGTCTAAAATATGGCTTCACAAAGAATCAGAACCAGATCCCATCCTGACCCAAACCTTCCTGAAGCGGTTGAAATCCTGAAAGCATCCTTAGGAAGTATTGTAGATCTAAAATCTCAGCTATTAGCAGACTTATCCATAAATAAAGTTCCCTACCTGAAAACCCTAAAAAATTGCAAAATACCTGGTTGCTAATGGTGGACAACAACCAGCGTCAATAAAGTTGTAAATCATCCACCTGGCGACTCTACAACTCTCAATAGACCTAAAGACTCCACTGGTAGGAGACTCCAGACTGGTTATAAAGATGTAGTAGCCCTTTTATCTTAATGATTAACAAAAATGAATCCAAGGATACAACGCAGGTATGCTCCAATGAACAAAGATCACATCCCTGGATTCCCACACAAAATGCCTTAGATAAATTGGGACAAAAACTTGCCTATGTTTCAAGCTGAAAAATTTGATGACCCCTTGTTACATCTCATCAAATTTCATATACATACATGGAGCTGGTTAAAGGTTGAATGGCATGACGACTGCCTCATGAAAATTTTCATGGGGACATTAGAAGGTAAAGCAAGGGAATGATATGAAGGCCTAGACCCTGGTAGTTTGTTTTCTTTAAAGGATTTCTACAAGGTATTTTATGAGCATTATAAAGAAAATTGTTCATCTTTATCATTAGCTGAAAATTGTTGTGATCAATCTGAAGATCTTCAGATTGATGAGCCACTATTAGTCATCAGTATTTTTCATTATCTGTAGATGGCTAAAAACAATATTCCTTTAATATTGTGAGTTTTATAAATCTCACTGCCTTCATTATCCTTATAGAATTTTTTTCACTATTTCATCATCTTTCCATTCCATGGTTACCCTGTCACTCCTACAAATCTGTCCCAAGCTTATACCTATCATTTTCAGCCTCTTCCCTACCTATAACTTCATTGGCCTTTTTTTCCCCTGCCCATAAACCCCACTTTCCCTCTAGGGTTTCCTATAGCCTAAATCTTTGCCATGTTCCCCAGATTCCTAAAGCATTAATGGTCTCAAAACTATCTCTGTAGGCTCTTTAGATAAATCAAGTACATTTCATTTTGGATATTCAATACAACACTTTGACAAATACTCTGTTTTTTCACTTGAAGACTCCAAGCCAATTTTCAGTAAAAGACTAGGTCAAAGAATCCTCCCACTAGGTCAATTAGGGTTTCATATGTTCCAAGGTAAATCATCGGTGTTTCAGACACTGTTTTTCTTTGTTAGAATTTGGTTAAGAGGTATTGGAATTTTGAGACATGGTTATTCAAGAAAAGATCTAAAATTTTCCAAAGAAGACTACCTTATCAAAATTCAAGTTCTGCAAGAGGTAAATGTAAACTTTGACACTTCTGTAGGAGTGTTGAAAGTTCTATCAACAAAAGTTTGGCGAGGTAGGTGGTATGCTCCTGAAGGAAGACATCTTGCAGCAAGGAAGACAGGAAACACTTGTTCTTATAGAGATTTATGGTTTTTTTTAGCTTGATGGTCCAACAGTGTGACAAGCAGTGGTCAAATACAGAAATGACCATGGAAGAGGTACACCAAAAACACAACATGAAGAAAATTATTTCAGAGATTATTGTTGAGATAAGGAAAAAGGTGAGGTGAACTGGACAAAAATGAATGAACTTGAAAGGCCTATAGAGAACTTAGAAGACAACACTGATGATTGTATTAAAGCACTCCATATTTCTAGGGTTTTGGAAAAGTGAACAAGGAAGGTGAAATGATGAATTAAGCTCCATGGTGCAGACAAAATAGGGTTTTGAAATTTTTTCTATGAGAAATCCTCCCAAAGGTGTTTAATGAGATTTCCATGGTGGAAGCAAAGGAAGGATTCTGAAGATGTCACTGTGTGATCAGATCCCAGACTCTTCAAAAATGAGCTTGCCATGACTAAATGAGAAAAAGAGATAAGTTGAGTTTCAAGGTGGGGAAAAAAGGGGTTTTGAAGATGTTGCCTTGTGTTTGAGTCCAAAAGGTGTCAAAATAATTTTTTCATGCCTCCATGATAAAAAGAAAAGTCAAAATTCATCATTTTATCAACTTGCATGCAAACAGTGTAAGAGGGTCAGTGAGAAAAGATGAAAAGATAAGTTGATCTTCACAATGCAAACCACAGAGGATTTTGAAGCTTGCTGTTGTAGGTAATCATCACAAAGGTGTCAAAATAAGCATGTGAAGGCTCTAGGATCAAAATAAGAGAAAGTTTCATAACTCCAGCAACCTACAAGAAAAAAGGCATGAAGTGTATCAATGAAAGAAAGTGAAAAGGAATTAAAACATTAGGAAATGGGTTATAAAAGATAAATTAAATCTTTTTCCTATAAATGGTAATCTAAACAATTCAACAAATCATTTTTTCCTTGCAAAAATCATCAAAGCATTCAGGAGTGAAAATTTTGGGAGTTTCAAGTTGAAATTGGGCAAACTAGACCAGCGCTGCACGCTTAGACTGGCATTGCGCCCCTGGAAACTGGTGCTGCGCATTTGACAGTTTCTCCCCATGCAAATTACAAATGCGTTGTGCACCTAGAACTGGGTGTTGCGCGCCTGGAAGAGCACTACGCTCTTTCCCGACATCCACCCGGTGAATAAAACTCTGGCACTGCGTGCTCAGGATTGAGCGTTACGCGCTTAGGATTGAGTGCTGTGATCTCAAACTGAGTGCTATGCCCTTGGCCAGGAAGGATTCCTACACCCTGCAAAAACTCAAATCAACTCAAGCCACCTCCAAACTCTTGCCAAGGGTCCTTCAAGCGTTTTTAAGGGTAAGTACAATCACATAAACTCATATTCAAGATTTTTGATGATTTTTAATTGAAAAAGGGAAACCCTAAGAAGAAACCCTAGGCTACAAAGATTGAATTCACTGTCTAATCTCATCTCATATTCCAAAAAAGAGTATCAGTTAATACAGGGGTGAATTAGGGTGCTGTGAAAGTTTTCATTCATCTAATTTCCCCCCTAAATCATTTTCCTTCCTAACACTTTGTTTCTTCACTCACAAAAGGTTGCCACTCCATCATCTCACTTTCATCTTAATTTCACATTTAGACCAAGTGTTTCAAAAAAAAAAATTTGAACATGCTAGTAGATTTTTATCATTAAGATATTAGCCTCTCACTCATTCTCATACACTTTTACCCTCCACTCATCTCACTCACTTGCAAATCTTCCTTTTTCATCACCATCTCTTCATTCCATTTCCATTTATAGTCCTAGGGTTTTCTCAAGGCAGGGTTTACAATGTCACAAGAGGGAGAGGATAGTGGTAGTGGTGGAGAGCCTCAAATTCCAAGGAGGAATGAGCACAAAGGTGGAAAGATCAATAGGTTTGAACCCCCTAACACAAGGGAACTAATGGCATCTCCCCTTACTCTTCAATGTTTCAAGCATGTAGGATGCTTTGATTTTTGTGAGAAGGTACAACAGGTGAAAAACCACCCTAAGCTAACTAGGCTCTTCATACTTAACTTGCATGAAAAACAAGTTAACCTTGCAGGCGTAACCTTTGAGTTGTCTACTAATGCTATTGCCAATGCCACTGGGATACCAAGTGTGGGTGAGAAATGGTTCAAGCAAGCCAATATAGACATGAGCTACTTTGAACCCTACCTAAAGCCTAGATACAAAGACCACAATAAATCCATCTTTCCTTTCTCACATTTGCTTGATAGATATGCACCTATGATGAGAATCATTAAGAAATATTTTACATGTGAAGGAAGATTCTCCGCATTTACTCCTATCACATGAGGCTACTCATGCAATTTACTAGGGTGAGGATGTTGCACCTACCCTATTACCTATATAGAAGCATTGACAAAATGTCCTATATTGTACAAAAGAGAGACTATCCTCAGCAGATGCAAAGCCTCTTTCACCACTCTCTTATTTAAATGGTTGTTATGCATCAATTGCAGCAGAAGGGTATTCCTTGGGAAACCTTCATTGCCAATGAGGTGTTTACTTCTCCATAAGCCCAACTAGAAATATGCCCCTTCATCTTCTCATCCTCCCATTCCCCCATCCACTCACATTCCCTCGCCTCATGATGACTCTTCCATCTCACCATCCACTCACAGTCCTTCACATTGTAATGATCTTCCTCCTTCATCACCTTTACATAATTCCTCACCATCATCTCGTGGTACCAGTGCATCAACCATTGAAGAAGGAAATGAGGCAGAAAATAGCGATGAAGAAGAAGGAAATAAGGCATAAATAAATGAGGAATCAAACAATGAAAAATCAGACAATAAGGAAGAAAGAAGTGAGGCACATATTAGTGAAGATGATGGAAATGAGGCAGAGATCAGTGAAGATGATGGCAGTGGGTCAAAAAGCCATGAGAGAAGTGATGATACCAATACACATAGCAGTCATGATGGTAGTGAAACAAGTGGCACAAAAATGATGAAAATTGAACCTTTTCCTCTGACCTACCAGAGGGGAAATATGCATGTGTTTGCTTCCCTTAAGAAGCAAGGGGCCATGCTTTTTACATCAACCAAGCAGCTTGATAAAGGTAAGGAAAAGGTGATTGATAAAGAAGAAGAAGACAAGCATGAGACTGAACAAGAGTTTCAACTTACTCAGGTTGACAGTGATGATTAAAATGAAGAGAGGATCACAAGCATGCTGCTCAAAAGCAAGGATGCCCAAATTAAGGGTTTGCAAGCCAATCTAGGTAGGTCTAGGAATGTGATTCACTATTTTTAGGTTGAAAACAAGTAGCTGAAGGTAGAGAAGGCTATTTATGAGATCAGAGCTATTTGTGAGAGGATTGGAAAGAGGCTGCAAAGACAAAGGCAAAGCTAGATGAGGTCTTGGGCACTCATGATGAAACTTAAGAAGAGGAAGAACAACTGCCTAGGAGGAGGCCAAGGAAAATTGGCTTGAAGAATGCTTTAGCCAAGGAGAAGGAGCAAGAGACAACATTGACATAGTAGCTCACTCCAAGTGAGCTTCTTGCCATGGAAATATAATATGATCGATAACCTTGGCTAGAGAGGGAAAATATACACTTAGAGGGTCAGTTGGAGAATACCAAGAGAGACCTTGACCTCCAAAACAAGATGGCAAGGAATTATGCCTTAAGAAACAAGATTGCCAGGGCCAAGCTCAAAAGAGCCCTTGCAAAGATTTAAGCCCAAAAGGAGGAAAAGAACAAATAAAACCTTAACATCCTTTCTGATGCATCCCTATAAGAATCCCAAACATGATCAGCAAGGAAAATCCCAATTTTGGAAAAATTTTGCAAATTTTTGAGTTTTTGGAAATTTTGACTGTTTTGAAGGGCCAAGCACCTAGTGCCACTAGCATTGCGCTCTTTTTTGGGGCACCCATTAGACAAAAAATTTTCATTTTTGTGTTCATCAGGACAAGAAAATCACCCAGACAAAATTTCATCTCATTTGGAGCATAACTGGTCCTCCAAAAGTGCCAAAAACATGCAAACAATCAACTTTCTGCCCTATCTTCAGAGCTGGCACTGCACCCTGAGTGGTCTTGGGAGAAGTGGTTTTTCACTAGGAAAATGGACACCAATCAGAACACTAAAGGAATTTTTGGAAATTATATAGGACAGGCTTTCCAATGACATATCATGGAGCTCATTTGGACACCGGGAAGGCCTCCAAAACTCAGCTGCAAAAAGACCTATTTTTCTTGTTTTGGCACTGTGCCCTTGCCAGAAAGTCAACAAAAGACACTTGGAGTTAATGAAAAATATATTTTGAGAATTTTTTAGGAAAATCACTCTATAATTAGATCAAAATTTATGTTAGAAGTTATTTTTCATTTATTGAGTTAAGAAATTTTGTGCCCTTAGCCTTGCATGGTCTCTTTGGACAAAAATGGAATTTATGATGTAATTAATGATATTTTGGAGACCTAGCTAGGGTTTTGGTACTCCTTTGAAAGTTAAATGCTGCATGGAGGCCTCATTATAGTTTTTGGTTGATTGTTGAGCTGAGCATAGACTCTGAGTTCTGATGAAATTTGGCTTTGGAGCTTTGTAAATCTCTTGGATTGAATATCAATGGACCAACACATTCCTAGGATTCATGAGCTCTGTTAGATGGTGATGTTTTTCCACTCTTGTTAATATTTTCCTTTTTTTACATTATTTACATGTTTACTCTTATAATAGGACAGAAATTTTAGAGTTGGATATGCTATCATGGTACCCTACTTCTGTCTGCATCCTTTTATCTCTATGGTTTCTTCTTTGAAGTTTAATTAAAGAACCCTTAAATGCTCTTTAGTTTCACTGAAATTTTATTTTAAATTATCTCTTTGTCTGAAATTAATATTCAGAGAACCCTTAACTGCTCTCTATGATTACTTGTTTGTTGTTTTGAGGTTTGTCTAATGAAGTCTAGTTGAAGAATTCTTAACTTCTCTTCAGTTTTACTATGTTATCATCCTGAAAGCTTTTCTTGTTTAAAGTATGTTAAAGTATCCTTAACTTCCCTTTAGGCCTACTGAACTCACAATTTCATGTTCATTTCCCACTCACTAAACCTATTTAGATCCATTTGGCTTTGTTAACTTGCCCTATGAAACACCCTTGACCTATTGGTGTACTTTTAAAGACCTTTGCAGACTCCATAGCCCAATGGTTTGAATCAATTTCACTCTATATTTTCCACTTGACAACCTACCCAACCAAAAAAACAAGCCACAATCCTTATAACTAGCCTAAAATAAAAACCCTCAAATCATAGAAGTTACATCTTCTATATATATTTAGAGAAAGCCCTCTTTGAGTCTAGGAAGGCTAGGTCCTAGGGCTCCAAAGATTGGTTTGATGTTACCCTTGTTCAATTTGGTCTTGCCAATCTGACAAATTACAGGGACCTAACAAGCTTAACATTATTAAAAAAATCATTGAACATAACATATTTAATATTTTCAAGTTCATTCTTTCATCTACTCCATTCTATTGGGGATTATAAGGCAAGCCTGTTTGATGTTTGATCCCATGCTAGCGAAGATAGTTTTAAAATTCATTTGAAGTATATTCTTTTCCATTATCAATACAAATAGAGCCAATATGAGGTTTCATATCATTCTCAATACATGCATGAAAATTCTTGAATGTTTCAAAAGATTCAGATTTGTTCTTCAATAAATATACCCATTACATTTTGGTGCAGTCATCAATAAATGTCATAATGTATTTATTATCATTTACATAAGGAATAGGAATAAGTCCACACAAATTTGAATGAATGAGTTCAATCTTTCTATGTGCTCAGGAATGAGAATCATGAAAATATGGTTTGATGTGCTTTCCTAAGATAGAAGCATGACATTGCTTAAGTTTTTTTAGAGATATCTCGGTAAAAATCACATAAAAGAACTTTTATTTGATGTGTTTTGAACCATATAGTGTGGTTCATCTTCAGGACAATATGAAGAACAAGATTATGGCATTATATTAAATAGATAAAGATATATTTTTTCTAGCCGTTAGAATATAACAACTAGTTTTGACTAAAACATTATCATTAATTAATTAATTAATTAATTGCTTAAGTTTCCTAGGAATTGTAGGAAAACCAGTAACAACATTTTTCGTCAACAGACGAAGGTTGTCATAGTTCAAATTTCCAAAAATAGCATGTCATAAAAGACTTGATGGAAGTATACCTTCATCGTAATGAGAATTGTATGAAAAATTATGTGCACGAGAAGAGGTTCCTTGCAGCGTCAATAGTCTTTATTTTTCTTTCCCAATCAGGAAAAGTGAGTGGTATGATGTTTTTTTGACATTGAAATTTCCATAAAATATTTGAATGGGGTGTCCTTTTTGGTGGATGTGAACCAAGAACAACAAGTTTCTCCTCAACTTTGGGACATACAAAACATCATGTAGAAGAAAGTCTAGAAGAAAAGGCAATTTAAGCCTGATGATGCCAAGCCCTGATGGCTTGAGTTTTGAAATGTTTGAAAAGTAGACTAATCCATAAAAAATTTCAGTGAATTATTCAAAGAATTCCCTTCTAAAATTCATGTAGCAATTTTCTCCTAAGTCAAGAAACCAAGAATTTTTCCATAAAGCAAGTGAAGAAATAATAAGTCTTTATTTATTCCAATGTTACAATGTGCCACAACGTAATGTGAAGATATGGGTTCGTTACCTTTCCCTTTATTTGATGATTTTTATTTCTCTTTATAAATTTCCTATCTAATCCTATCCCATGAGATATTACATGTGGAATCATCATGACCATTTCTGTTACAATGTATGCAATGAATATCTGACCTTTCTTCTTGTAAATGTTTGCCACCCTGCCTCTAAAATTATTCCTTCCTCATCCTCTTCGGCCACCTCTTCCTCTACAAGAATCTTGTCCCTGATTCTTATATTTTTTTTCAAGGAATACAAATTATTCAGTAGATTGACTAGTTTTCTTCTTCTTCCCAAAATATTTCTCTCTTTCAGTAAAATTGTCCACCAGAGAGTCAAAAGGAATGATTGAAATTTTTCCACTAGCTTGTAATGACTCAAGATAATGGGAATAAGTGGGATGCAATTCCTTAACAAAATAACTAAGAGGAACATCCATTTTAACATGAGTGTATTATATGTCATGCATAATGGCTCATATTTCAAATTCTAAGGAAATGGGATCACAATCCTTCAATTATAAATTAAAAAGTTGTATCATCAATTGAACAACTTTTGACTCATAGTGTGAGTCACATAATTCTTCCAACTTATTTAAATCACCAAAATAATTTGTATATGGATTAATATGATGACTCAACTCTTCATTGATTGATGTTGTAATCAAGGCATAGTATTTTTTTTTCTCATTCTCTCATATGGAAAGCTCTTTGTCAGAAGTGGAAGTCTGACAAGGTTTACCTCCTTCTCCTTCACAAACTCCTTTCCACAACTCATTAAAAATCAAAACATGTTTTATATTCTTGGACCACTTAGGGAAGTTCTCTTTTCCAGTGAGAACTACTACCACAATAGTTATTAAGGAGTGCATTATGTACCAAAAAAATACCCCAATTCGATGGTAAAAACATACATGGCCTAGCTCTTACTACTACTCACACCATATATTAAACATCAAAAACTTTTAATCCATATCATTCAAACCACACTTCATAATATATTCATACCATACATATGCACTTCATAATAGGAGAACTCAACTTGTGCCTCCGACATATAAATTATGTTCTTAAAAATAATATATATATGGTCTTCAAGAAAATATAGGTCATTGTATATTTCAATGCACCCATAATTACTAAAAAGGCTTCAATAGAGGTTGCATATATCGAACTTTTATGCCACCCTGCCATATTTTCAACATATGTCACTCAACATATATCGGTCCTCAAAATGAGTTGACATAGGTGTATAAAAGTATGCATACCATTAGATTCATGGGAAGAGGCATACACACACATACCATATGTTGTTAGACCCTCCACAACATACAAACAACGATATTCAATTTTCCATCATAGTCCACGCTCGTCGCACCATACCACATATACCACAACCTCAATGTATATACCTCAGCCTTCAACAAAAAAATATCTAGTGCGGGATTGAATTCACAAGCACATAATTTCAACGATTAACCATACCATACAACAACCAACACACATACCATAAAACACTCTCATTATATATAAGGAGAGCACCAAATTATGGAGAGCAGTCACACCTATATATATATATATATATATATATATATATATATATATAATCAATTCACATCCAAACATACGAGTCTTGGTTTAACGAACAGACTACTATTTCAACAACTTCCAAATAATTTTGTATATATTAGCCATAAAAATAACTCACTGCGGCATTTAATCAAATACAGTCATCTCCCCATCGCATATATTCCGTGTGCAAGCTAACCAGAAACGATGCACACCATATATTATTATGCCACCCATTCTTCAAATATTTTTGAACTTAACATTGATTACTAAGTGGATGAATGAGATAATTCACAGAGACAATTCAATGCACTATTAAAACACACAGAACCTTGGGACAAAGAAAATAGGGACAGAGTTTAATGGTAGAAAACTAGTAGGAGTTACAATGCAGAAAAATAAATTTGGGACTTGTGCTCGGATACTATGTTAGGCCAGGAGAGTAACTCCATGAATGAATTGATGTTTACATTAAGAGATTATTGATATATACATTGAAGGGAGACTCTTGGAATTCAAATTCCACTATCTCTTCACCTTCGTTATTTTTCTATTTACAATATTTAAATAATTATCCTAATCCTAAATATTAGGTGTCGACACAAATCCTTCATAGGAGAATAACATGAGATAAGAAAATTCATAAATTAACATTTCTCATAGTGATTACATAGAAACATTGTTGGAAATACTTAAAATGAAAGTTAAAAAATCAATAACTACATAGTTGACTAGCCAATTCAAATTGACTAAGGAGACATGTCTTAAGACGCGGGAGGAGATAAACTACATGTCCAAGGTTCCATATTCACCAGTAGTTGGAAGCTTGATGTATGTGATGGTGTGCACAAGGCTATATATTTCACATGTAATGGGAGTTGTAAGAAGGTATATAAAGAATCTAGGTAAAGATAATTGGAGGGAAATAAAGTGGATTCTTAGGTATTTGAGAGGTACTTCTACCAAGGAATTATGATTTTGAGGTTCAAAAATTGTTTTAAAAGGATATGTTGGCTTAAATATTGTAGTTGGTACATACAGTAATGAGAGCACCACAATATATTCTTTTAATGAATATGGAACAACAATATGTTTGTTGTGAAACTAGCTCCAAAAATAGAAGGAAAGAGATATCAATGCCTTAGAAATAAGCCATTTCGAGGGGGAAACCTCCAATACATTACAAAAATAAAATTTCTTGGATGATTCAAATTACAAAACCTCCTTTCTATATATAGGAGTCTATGGGGCCACAATGTAATCTTAGCCGACCTAACAATAATAATTTTAGGGCACAATAATAACAATATGAGAGTTACAGGGGTACAATAATAACAATAAGGGGGTTACACTAACAACAATAAGGGACTATACTAGTAATATAGGGACCTAACATGCCCCTCTCCTTCAAAAAAGTGTTGTCCTCAACGCTTGAGTAGCTCTGGGTGCTTCTGTATAAAATTTTCATCGTCCCATGTAGAATCTTCAGTGGGTAAGCTCTTCCACTTGATGAGATACTCTGAAATTGATCGATTCCGTAGCTGTCGAGTTCTTGTTTCTGTGACCGTTTCAGGTTCCAATATGATTTTTTCTTCCTCATCAATTTCTAGCAATATTGTTTGAACTGGAAGATTTTCACCTATAACCTTCTTTAAGCATGAAACATGTAAAACTGGATGCACTCGTGAAGAAGCAAGAAGCTCCAATTTGTATGCCATAGTACCAATCTTTTGCAACACATTGTAAGGACCATAGTACTTTGACGATAATTTATTATCCTTCTTAGCTTGCTTAAGGGACATTTTTTTATATGGTTGTAGCTGTAAAAATACCCAATCTCCTACATCAAAAATTCTCTCACTGCAAGTTGATCTACCTGTTGTTTCATTCGATTTTGTGCCAAATTCAGGTTATCCTTTAAGAGTTGGAGAACTTCTTATTGATGCTCGATGTGATCTTCCACTGCTTGAACCTTTGAATTTTCTCTTAAATATGATGTGATGGATGGTGGATGATATCCATAAAGTGCCATAAATGGGGTCATTTTTGCTGCAGTATGGAAGGAAGTGTTATACCACCATTCAGCAAGAGGTAACCACTTGACCCATTGTGTTTGTTTATCGGATACAAAACAACGAAGATATCCTTCCAAACATTTATTTACTATCTCAGTTTGACCATCAGATTGAGGATGATAAGATGAGCTATGAGCTAATTGAGTACCCAAAAAAGAAAATAACTCTGTCCAAAAATTTCCAGTAAAAATGGGATCTCTGTCGCTCACAATAACCCTTGGGTTTCCATGTAGCTTTTGAATTGTGTCCATAAATGTAGTAGCAACTGTAATTGCTTTAAATGGATGAGATAATGCACAAAAGTGTGCATACTTGGTAAGTCTATCAACTACAACCATGATGACACTCTTTCCTTAGGACTTAGGTAAACCTGTGATACAATCCATTGAAATCTCCTCCCAACGTTGACTTGGAATGGATAAAGGTTTTAGAAGACCCGGGGTCTTAATTGTCTCAACTTTATTCTGCTGGCAAACCAAACATTCCGCCACAAGCTTTTGAATATCATATTTAAGTCCATCCCAAAAAAATTATTTCTTCACCCTGTGGTAAGTTTTTAAAAATCTTGAGTGTCCTCCTAAAGGAGAAGTGTGCAATTCCAAAAGAATATTTTGTTTTAGTTGGGAATTCTTACAAAGATATAAGCAATCTTTGTACCATAAGGAATATTTTTTCCAACTAAATGTATCATATGTACTAGGATCTTGCTGCAACTTTTGAATGAGTGTCCACAATTATTCATCCTTCTTCCATTCATCTCTTGCTTTGGTTATCCAATCTGGTTGGATAATATAAATGACAAAAAGCAATGCTTCCACCTCTTCATTCTTTCTTGAGAGTGCATCTTCAACAACATTTAGCTTCCATTTTTTGCAGATTATTTCAAATTCATAACCCAACATCTTTGTGACCCATTTTTGCTGCTCTTATGAAGATAATATTTGTTCCAAAAAGTGTTTAATACTATCATGTTCAGTTTTTACCTTGAAGTGTCTTCCCATTAGGTAAGTTCACCATTTCTTTAGTGCAAGCAATATTGCTAACATTTCCTTCTCATAAATAGGTTTCTGTAAATACTTTCCTTTAATTGGACGAGTTTCAAAAGCAATGGGTCTTCCTTCTTGAATTAAAATAGCACCAATTCCATTTCCTGAGGCATCACATTCCACAATAAAGGTTTTTGTGAAGTCTGGCGTAGCTAAGACCGGTGCTAGGCACATTGCCTCTTTAAGATGTTCAAAGGCCTTAGTTGCTTCAGGAGTCCATGAAAATGCATCTTTCTTCAATAATGTTGTTAGAGGTGCTGCTATTCTCCCATAATTCTTAACAAACTTGCGATAATACCCTATTAACTCGAGAAATCCTCGCAACTGCTTTATGGTTGTGGGGACTTTCCATTCCTTAATGGCTTTAATTTTGTTAGGGTCTACTTTAACACCCTCGTGAGATACAATATGACCCAGATATTCCACCTCTTGTACTCCAAAGAAACATTTGGATGTTTTTTCATATAATTGTTTCTCTTGCAATAGTTTGAGCACCCTATCAACATGTTGAACATGATCCTTCCAAGACCTGCTGTAGATTAGTATATCATCAAAAAATACTAGCACAAAGTTTCTAAGGAAGGGTTTGAAAATGGAATTTATCAACCTTTGAAATGTAGAAGGTGCATTGGTAAGGCCAAAAGGCATGACCAAAAATTCATAATGACCCTCATGAGTTCGAAACGTTGTTTTCGGAATATCTTCAATCTTCATTCTAATTTGATGATATCTTGAATGAAGATCCAACTTGGTAAAATAAATTGCTCCATGTAATTCATCCAATAATTCATCAATCACAGGAATGGGAAATTTATCTTTAATGGTGAGCTTATTTAGCTCCCTATAATCCGGACATGTGTGCCATGATCCATCCTTCTTGTGTACCAATACTACAGGAGCAGAGAAAGAACTTTGACTAGGTTGAATTATACCCACCTCTAACACTTCTGCAATCATACGTTCAATTTCACTCTTTTGGAGATAAGGATATCTATAAGGCTTGATTTTTGGAGGAACACTTCCTGGAATCAAATGAATAGCATGATCATGATCATGAATAGGTGGGAGTCCTTTGGGAGTTTCAAACAACTTGGAATGATTGTCCAATACTTTTTGGAGATCTGCAGAAATAGATGATTTTGATGTTGGAACTTCTAGTGAGCACAACTGTGCAATTACGCCTCGTTGTTCTCTCTTTAAAATATTTTTCATGACATTAGAGCTTATTATATTTCCCGGCTTCCTTGTAATACCCCGTAATTCGACTTCTTTTCCTTCTGAAAAAAAAATCTTGAAAATTAAAAGCTACCGTCCACAAAGATTGTAACCATTGTACTCCTAGTACAACATCAACACCTCCCATAGGAATGGAAAGAATTCGACTATTCAATACATATTTCCCCATGGTTAGCTTGATATTATGGCATTTTCCAGAGCAATTTATAGTTCCTCCATTTGCAACCATCACTTGACATTCTGGTGCTGGGTATAGGAAACAATTCAATTCCTTGGCTACCTTACAATGAATAAAGGGTATTACCTGAATCAATCAACACTATTACCTTTTTCTTCTTGATATTTCCTTCTATCTTGAGAGTTTCAGGAGTGGTAATTCTTGCCAATGCATTACATGATATGGTTGGACTCATTTCTTCCTCTTCTATTGTTGGTTCCTGGTGTATATCCTCTTCTTGTTCATTTTCTTCTTCCTCTTCACAATCTATGTAAAATAATTTCTTCTCAGCACACTTATGACCTGTAGTGTATTTGCTATCACAACTGTAGCAAAGCCCTTTTGCTCTTTTTTCTTCCAATTGTTGTGGTGTCAACCTTGTAGGTTGTGGAAATCTAGGCGTAGCAACACTTCCTTCTTTATAGAATTGAGTGGTAGGCTTCCTTGTCGCCATAATTTTACATTCAAATTTTCTTGCCAACCTAAATGCCTTCTCCAATGAATCAGGTTCCAGAACGCGAACTTCATGTTGAATGTTATCCTTTAAAGTGCCTATGAAGAGATCAATCCTGTGTTCCTCTGGAATATCAGTTACCCATATATTCAATTTTTGGAAGTCCTCAATGTGCTGCCCCACTAAACCCTTTTGTTTGAGATTTATCAATTGGCTAAAGAAGGTGTTGCTCTTTGTATCCTCATAATGTGCTATCATTTCCTCCGTAAAAATTGACCAAGTGACAATTTTTTTATGGGAGCAAAGCCATCGATACCATACAAATGTATTTTGTTCCAAATGTAAAGTTGCAATGCGTACCTTTTGTGTGTTTTTCACATTATGGAGATCAAAATATTGCTCCATCTGTAGTATCCATGTTACAGGATCCTCTCCATCAAACTTCCTCATATCCATTTTTGGAATATGGTGGTTCTTCCCGCCAACATTAGATTTTATGAAATCATGATTAACATTTATTTTTCTCTCGTCATTAGTTTCCTCTACTATCTCTTCACCATTAGGAAACATTTCTTGTATCAACTTTGTCAAACCTTCCATGTTTGCTTTTAGATCAATCTTCATGTTTTTCATTTTTTTATCGATCTTAGCTTCCATGTCATCCATATTAGATTCCATGCCAGCTTCCATGCCATCTATCTTATATTCCACGCTTTTCTTCAAACCATCCATCTTAGTTTCCACACCTTTCTTCAAAACTTCCATGTCATTTTTGTTGCTCTTTGCGAGAGCGAAATTTGTTGCACTTTCTCTTGTAATTTTGATATGTCATGTTGCCATTATTCATCTTCATGAGTCATAGTGGAGCCTTCTAATGGCTTAATGGGTGTTGAATTCTTTTTAGGGGCCATTTTAGAAACCAATACTGATATCTATTCTACAATATGCCCTTGGAATCAATTCAACTTGATTCTTCAAACAAGACTTATGCAATTCGGGAAAAAAATACACACCTTTTACTTGCTTTTGCAGAGCTCTATATTCAAATTGAATTATGTCTATAATTTCAGATCCTCAATATCTTAAATTTGGCCCTGTAGTAGTCCTCTTAAGCTTCTTTCAAATTCCACAGGTCTAACTTGATTTGGATTCTTCAAAGAAAAGTTATGTCCAATGTCCCACAATGACCTAATTATGGACTGGTTTAGTAGAGCGAACTTTTATGAATTGCCACATGTCACTGTTTTTCTCCTTTGGATCTAAAATTTATAGATAGGAAACTAAATT
Source organism: Pinus albicaulis (assembly GCA_034641835.2). Classification (NCBI taxonomy): domain Eukaryota; kingdom Viridiplantae; phylum Streptophyta; class Pinopsida; order Pinales; family Pinaceae; genus Pinus; species Pinus albicaulis. The sequence continues at coordinate 1,061,782,046 of CM076584.1, read as the reverse complement.
CCATGTACTTCCAATAATTTTTTACAGAATTCCAATCCAATGCTCAAAGAGAGAGTTATGAATATTTTTCCACGATCACCTCGTTGAGATGAAATTACTGAGCTTGAAATAGACCTAACTTCCACAAATCATATCTCTGAAACTATTGCGAACCAAGCTCTAAAATTTTGTGATGATGTTCCTCAAGATCTCTACTTCACGCTCTGAACATTTCAGCTTCTGAACCTTCGTAGAAAAAACGTTATAGCGGAAATTTCGCGATGACATTTTTAAGTGAAATTCAGGAGCCTGCAAAAAGCCCTACCTTCCATAGATCATATCTCCGAAACTGTTGTGAACGAAGCTCTAAAATTGTGTGACGATCTTCCTTAGGATTTCAGCTTCGCACCCTAAAAATTTCAGCTTCTAAACCCTCGTAGAAAAAACGTTATAGCGAAAATTCCATGATGACCTGTTTGGAGCAGTGAAACCCTAGAATCCAAAGCTATGATACCAAATGTTGTGAAACCAGCTCCAAAAATAGAAGAAAATATATTTCAATGCCTTAGAAATAATCCACTTCGAGGGGGAAACCTCCAATACATTACATAAATGAAAAATTATTGGATGATTCAAATTACAAAACCTCCTTTTTATATATAGGAGTCCATGGGGCCACAATGTAATCTTAATTGACCTAACAATAATAATTTAAGGGCACAATAATAACAATATGGGAGTTACAGGGGTACAATAATAACAATAAGGGGGTTACACTAACAAAAATAAGGGACTATACTAGTAATATAGGGACCTAACAACATTGTATTTCAAAAATGTGAATGGTTGTTTTACTTTCAACAATATAAGAAGAGTATGTTACTACTATAGAAGCTAGTAAAGAAATAATTTGGTTACAAAGGTTAATGGAGGAATTGGTGAAGGAGGAGGAGAGTATAACTTTGTATAGTGATAGAGATATTTTCATTCATATTGCAAATAAATCATGATTTCATTCTAATACCACTACAAGAAAAAAGGACATTGGTGAGGGTCATGGTTGTGACGGACCTTTAAGGGCTGTCACCAATGTCACATATGGTGACGGTCCTTAAAAAAGCGTCGTTGTAAGTGTATATAGTGATGTTCCTTTAAGGTCTGTCACCAAAGCCATTTTCAATGACACTTTTGGTGAGATTCGTTAAAGGCCCATCACTAATTTTGTCTTTAGTGACACTTCTAGTGACGAACTTTTAATGATCCTTACCAATGTTATTTTTGTTACTTTTGGTGACGGCCAAAAAATGTTCATCACCATTGATCATTCCAATGAGTTTTTGATGAAATTATGTTCTTGTTAATATATTTTTTGTCAAAAGATAATGATTTAATACCATTATTGTGGAGTATTTTTTATAATGTGTCTAAGGCCATAGTGGTTAGAGTCAGTCAAAATTTTAAGAAGTAATTAGTGTGTATCATTTCCCTCAAGTAATGATTAGTCAAATATATTTTTCCTATGAGTCAACACGTGATTCATATCTATTAAGTTTATTATCTATAAAATTCCCTTTAAATAAATTCCCATGTAGGAAATATATTATTTAATACATAATCAATCTCTATCAATTATATTAATGAGAAAGACCTAACACTCCTCAACAATATGAGCACACCTTAAACTAATTCTTTGGCACACACTAACATTTATTAGAACCTTGCATGTCTTGGAACATCTTTGTACCTAGAATATATTTCCATGAAACTGAAGCCCAAGCACATGGTGGCATGCGCTAGCACAACATAGAACTCTCCTAGCATGTGTCAACATGCATGTAGTCCCTAGCATGCACTGGAACACCTTGGTTGAATGCATTGACATACATTAGCACTTCACACACACTGCTACTTGGCACGTAGTGGTACCTATTATTAGTGTGGTTAGCATGCCCCTTTTGAAAAATATAAAGTCTCAACTTATTAACCCTCTTATTGGTTCTTCCTTTTGTTTCCTTGAAACTTCTTAACACATATTGACATACCCTAGCACCCTGCACATCCTTAGCACTTGTCGTGTATTGGCACTATTTGGCACATATAATTAGCACACCCTAGAACTCCCAAGCACACTTTGAGACTTATTGACATGCCTTTATATTCCCTAGCATGCCTTACCAATCCTTATCGTACCTTGTTACTCCCTCCTTGGCATGACAACTAGCACTCATTAACACTAGTCCGTAGCACATGTTCCTCATAATCATTAAATTCCATGAATTTTTACCTAGTGCTCCCTTAATGTTTTGTCCTAGTACTCCTTAACACTCCTAAACATGCATTATCACTCTCTAGAACACCTTATAACTCTTCAACATGCCCTTCCATTTCATAGCATGCATAAAACTCTGTGACACATATTGGCACTTGGCACTCGTTGGCACTTGGAAAGTCTTAGCATGTAGGGAATACATTGACATGCCTTGGTATAATTTGGCATGGTTTAATATTAAATTTATTTCAGATCAACTGTTGGAAAGTAGATAAGAAGAAACAAAGGAAGACTTGGCACTTATAATTCACTAAGACTTTGCACTTGGCACCTATTTTTCCCTAGTGTTGGTGTGCCTAGCATGCCTCTCTTGGAAAAGGTAAATTGATAACTTATTAACCCTCTTATGTGTTCATTTCCTTGTATTTTAACTTGTTTCTCTATTTTTTTTCCTTGAATGTCCCTGACACGCATTGACACACCCTGGCACATCTTGGCATGCCTTATCACTTGGCACATCTTAGCATGTTTGACATGCCTTCGCACTATCTGAAACATCTTAGCATTCACTAGCATGCCTTGGAACTCATGTCCTCACAACTATCCTTTACATTTTTTCATGACTTAGGAACCCAACCAATTCCTTGGCTACTCCAATTCATGTGACAATATTGGCTTGCTTCAATCGCAACAAATTGAAAAATTGCACCAACTACAAGTAGATTGTGCCTTGTTCACCTAAGAACTACCTATAACTCATATTATGCCACTCATGTCCAAGCTCAACTTGTCCCACTTGACTAGTTACCAAGACAAGGATCACATGATCTAGCCATGGCCATAAAACAACTAAGCAACATAGCTTACATAGGAAATATTTCACATGTATGTTCATTTCATATAAATAGTAGAACATTAACTGAGAGTTTTCAAAAACCACAAGATTCAAAAGGAACGCAAGATATAAGGCGACACAAGTCGAGTGCCCAAAAAATTATACAAAACAATGTTCAATATGAAATCATCTATAATATTTTAAAACATGAGCATGTTGCCAAAGTGTGCAACATCTCATATAAAAAAATAGGTAAATGCAAAAAAATGTTGTGCCTAGCACAAAGTGATCTCCCTTTGTCTAAAACTGCTATGTCGAGCCCGTTATAACAACCGTAGGCTTGCCTCCTATAAATCCTATTATGAACTTCTCCTAACACACTTCATCCTTAGCACACTTGAATTCACTCACACTCACTGGCACACACTCTTATTCACTCATTTCCATGCATTTTGACCTAGTTATCCCTTGATATGCCCTGACACTCCCTAAAACTCTTCAGCATGCATTGACATTGTCCAAAATGTGTTAGCATGCCTTTTAATTCGTAATGTGCATGCCCTCAAACCCTCCCTAGCTATCATGTCCTCATAATTACCATTACTTAATTTGCAACTTTGGAACCCAAATAAGCCCTCGCTTGATGTAATGTTCATTTTTCAGGAACTTGCTACAACAATGAGAATATCTCAAGATATTCTAAAGTTGGAGCTCCAACAATATTCCTTTTTTTTCTGAAATATCACAAGTCTATTCCAGAGATAGACTATGGGGCATTTTCCGGATATGTCACGCTCACAAGGAAGGGTGAGATCCAGAGGCTACCTGGCCCTTCATAGACTCTGTCTATAAATATGTGAAATTCCTTCCTCAGGAATTTCCCAAGGAATAGGGCTGCAACAATGTATTAACATACAATGGGTTCACTGCGTTATGAGCCTACACATATGAAGATACAATAGCCAATAAATGTGTATTGCAGCAGCAAAGAATACAATACTTTAGGATTCAATCTCTCAAGTTAGGAAATGAATGCCTCAATGAATCTTGTACATGAAAATGAAAGCACACTGCTACATGAAGAAAACCATGGCTGAAACTATGCAGTCATATGGAGAAACTGCATCATATTAAATGGAATTATAATGATATAGGAATGATATCTCAAGAAATAAGGGGGAGAAAGCTCTCAACCCCTGAAAACACTAGTACAACAATCCTTAGAAGGATTGACTACAATACATGTACAAAATGGAAAAATACAATAATGCCAGAGTCGCTGGGCAGCAGCAACTCATAAACAAAATAGGAGGAAATGGCTTAATGAGATTCTCAATCTGAAATGGCCTCCTCCAATGAGAAATCTGAAGTGAAAGACTGATTCTTTCACCTAAGATTTCACCCTCCAACTATCTGCAAACCCCTCACAGCAAATGCTCTCCAAGAATAACGTTGTCTAAGAGAGGGACTGCACTGCATATGATGGAAAGTGATTGGCCTGACGCCAAGATTGTGGAATAATCTCAGAAACCACCTTTTATGATCTCCCAAAGAGATGGAAGCTCCCTCCTCTGAAAAACAAGCCAAGGATGGTGTTGTGGAAAACCTCCCCAGCAACACCCAACAACATTGCACAAACTCCACCTGGAACTCCGCTGATGAAGATGGATGATACTTGACCTCAATTTCTGAATATGGGGAATAGAGTGCAATCCTCCAAGAGATACTCAAGAAGGAGAGGAAATCCTAAACAGGAATTCGCTCGGCCATTCCTGCTAACCAGCAAGATGTTGTTGCAATTCCACTGGACTAAAGATGAATAATACTCAAGATGATTTGCAATGGTAGCCTTGCATTCCTTTTAAACAATGTGAGATCCCTCTCAATGGACCCCACTCATTAGGATTTCCTTCCTCTAGAATCTTCCCTCCTTATCCCACTGCGATGGCCCACAATGTGCTCTCCACCTCATGCTACTGCGCAGTTTGACTTGGTCAACTTGACCTAGCCTTCTAGCAAAAGTCCCCTTTCACACATGGAGGTGTGAAATAAAGCTCCAAAAGTGATCCTCCCTCATGCTAATATGATTTTTATTCTCTATCCAAGAAGGAAACGGGTCTCCTACCTGTTAGGGATCTGTAATTTTAGCGGACTAGTGAGATTAAAGCTGCAGAAGCAACATCGTTTCAACCAACTTTGGGATTCTAGGATCTAGCCCTCCTGAATCCGGAGAGGGATCTCTCCAATATGTACAAATATGGATTTGTATTTGAAGTTTTGGGTAATGATATTAGGCTAGTTATGAAGGCCAAGGGTTTTGTTTGTTTTTTGGATGGTTGAGCATGAATACTACTTGAGGGGAAAGTTCTAAATACAAAACAGTTTCAAAGGTGAGAAGTTGCAAGTGAATAGAATAGCTATGGCTAAAGAGATAGATATAACGTTGGTTTTTAGTCCATTGGGCTGTGGAGTCATAACAGGGCTTTAATTGAACAACAACATCAAGAGTGATCCAAGGGGCAAGTCATCTACATCACAAGATTATTGAGATTATAATGATGGAATGGAAACAATAAAGTGTTGGAGATGGTGGAAAGTGATAATAATTTCACAAAGGATTTATAGTCATTCCAAACAAAGAAAAGCCTCTTAAGTAACTGTTTAAAACCAACCAAGTGCAGGGCTAACCATTGACCTCTTGGGAAAGTTTGTATTAAAGCAGTTTAATTGACAAACAATCCGGTAATCCACATAATTACCTTTAGAAAGTATGAAAACACATAAGAAAAAAAAAGTGTAAACTTAAGATCAGATAAAGTACTTTTAAACCTATTCTGCTTTCAGTCAACACCAAGGGAAACTTTTAGAATCTGCCTTTGGAGAAAAACTAGGACTAGGGCACACCATATCTTCCATAGTCATCTTTAATAAGAAAATAAGGAAAACATATTTCAAGAAAAAATGTTTAAATAAAACAGTAGGACGAGGGAACTCCAGCATTCCTAATTGCTTAAACTATATTAAATCGTTCTTAAATAAACAAGTTAGAGGAAAACATTGAGATAAAGCTTTCAGTTAGAGAAGGTTACTGATATACAATAGGTCCTAACTCTATAAATTATGTCCTTTATCAGAGAATAGTGAACAATATGACATACATAGAAGGGAGAACGATAACAAAGAAAGAAGCACTTCACCAGTGATATAGACTAGGATCCCAAGAAACAGGTTGTTTATTGATGTCAAACCAGTTACAGTCTTCAAGTCCAATGTTTCAGTTCAACAATCATCTTCACTATTCAGCCTATCTAATCTATCACAAGCAGAGCTCCAGGGGCCAGTGAACACTATTTACAATTAGAATTTTTTGCTCAAATATATTTCCAAGTTCTGCCACCAACCCCTCACTCATCTTCTGAAGAAGTATATATAGAAGGATGAGGACGTGAGATTTGATAAAAGATCTCAATTACAATTAATACAGACTTAAATGGTTTCTGGGCCTTTGAGGGGCTCAATGAAGAAACTTACATACATATTATCTGTATTAAATGATTTTACATAAAGATTTAAGCTCTGTGGGAGCTTTTGTTGACTTTTGAGGCTCTGTGTGGCATCAAAATAATTCTGCAGATGTTCTTTGCATTAAGTTTCCTTGCAGAAGTAACTTTCTGGTTGCGCTGAGACAAATATCTAATCCTGATCAATAAATTCGGCCTCTGATTGAATACTTTGAGGCACAGGTGGTGTTGTGGTAGCTAGAGGGATCAATTTGCCTCAATTTGTGGCAGTGGAGGGTTTCCTGTCGATAAAACACTTCAGATTTTCCTTTAATTGTGTTTTAATTTGGGGGATTAGGCTTTTGATAATCATTCTTAGCCGTGATCCCCATAATTATGTCTTCCATCCTCTGTTCTGGTTCATTTTGATCTCCGTCACTGATACTCTCTGATTTGTGATTGACTTGCTGTGTTTTTGCTGATGTGCAGGGCCGTGCAGGGTTTGAAAGGCATCAATGACTTCACAGATCATTGATAAACGTGGAGTCAAAACCCTGTGATTATTTTCTTTAGCGAATCGAAGGCGGGAGGATCGTCATCCTCCGCCTTCGAATTTTCCTCGAAAAATGGCGATAAAACCTCGAAACCATGCAAAATACAAACAACTTATTATAAAATCCATGCATTTATAGGTTTATTGCTGCGGAGGCATGTGGAGGAAGCATGGTCGTTGGATGGTATCATCCAACGGTCATGATTGATCGGGAGAGATCGTAGAACAGGCGGAAAAAGATTAAATCCGAGCCGTCGATCGCGCAGAGATCGATGGTAAAGATTGAATGAGGAGGCAGAAAAGGAGAATGAATCTGAGCCGTCGATCGTGCAGAGATCAATGGTGGGGAGCGGAAGTTGAAATTTAAACGAAGGGAATCTGGGCGATGAATTTTGGACCATCGATCTGCAGATCAGATCGACGGCGGAGATGCTGTTGCCGCTGCACAGTAGCCCGGTTATCGCGCGTGCATCTTCGACGAGCGATCGCTGTCCGATGATCGGCTCCAGATCGGACAGTGGACGTGAATATCGCTGTGTGTCCACGTCTGAACTTTAATGCGTGATGGGTGGTGGTTTTCGAAACAGTGCCCAGGACACGTGTTGAGCAGTGTGTGGAATCGCTGGTGATCGGGAAAAAACTGCCCTTGCCCCAAAGGTGGTGCGATGGATACCACGCGGTTTCTGGAGTGGGGAACAGCTGGCGGGGACCACCAAGTAGACAGACTCCGCACCGTCCGATTTGTGGATTTAGATTGACAGTGGATATTTAGTGGAAGATCGTACCGGCGGAAAACTTTACAAAATAAAATAAAACCCGAAATTTGCAAATAACAAAGGATTTTAATATTTTCGGGGTGGAATAATTGTTTAAAACAGATGAGCACCTGGTTCTGGCGCCAAGGCGCATGGATGAAAAGGGTTAGAGACTTTAGCCGAAGGGGGCTTAAGTCCAACACATAGAAAATATGCATTTTAATGGTTTTTCAAGGATTTTGAAAGGGATTTGAGGCTTTCGATAAGGTTAAGAGAGAGTCTTAAAACCTTATCAAGGGTTTTTTATGAAGTGGAAAGGGGATAAACGTAAAAATGAGGGGTTTTCATGGGAAATGGAGGGATATAAAAAGAGAGTAGTTTTTGAAGAGGAGGAAGGGGAAAATGGTGCTTGCAGCAATACTCTTTTTGGGAATTAACAGGATTTCAGAGTTTTCAAGATGGGAACAACGGTGAGGGTTTGGACATAGGCATGAGGCCTTCAAAAGTCTTCAAGAGCCAACAGTTTTTAGTAAGAAAAATTGTTCCTTGAAGGCTCAAAATAGATTTAGCCACATTTTGGGATAGTCAAATTTTACAGGTGGCTAACAGTGGCTCCACTTGGGGATGGTGCCTTCTTGAAGGCATCAAGAACTTCAGACTTAGATTCTATGGGAGGCTGACCTGTGCCTCATCCATTATGTTCTCTAGGATGTTGACCTGTGCCTCATACATCGTATTGCTCTTCTTCTTTTTTGGATGATCTTTCTTTGCTCTGGAAACAAAATAGTAGTCATGAAGAATAATGGACTTCATCAATACAACTTTCTACCTACCCAATCCTACTGATCTAACATTTTTTCTTTGTCAGAGTGCACTTGGATTGGAAAACTCTTTCACAACATTTTATTCTTTTGAAAGCATAAAACTAATCTAATTCTACTCCTTATTTCTCCCTGAACTCAGATTAAACAGTTGAGTTCAGATGCTTCTCTACCTAATCTACTGTCTGTTGGGATTAAATTGTCCAACAGACTTTCATTCTCTAAATTCTACAACAGAAATTGAAAAGCATTCAAGTCAGGATTGAACAGTCTAACTTGATGCTGGTCCATGGCATAAAGAAAAGTTGCACATAGACATTATTTTGCAGAAGATTAAATCAAAACGGAAGGCTTCAGATCTGAAAGTTCAAAGTACTGCCTTCTCTTTTTACAACTCTATTTTGAATTTTGTTTGAGCTGTTCTTTCTTTATTCTCTGGTTCAGATTTTGAGCTAATTAGAACCAGATTTACAACTTTTTTTACTCAGAAAATAAAACAGATTTGATTCATTTCTTGCTTGGAAACTTAGGTTCAAATTTTGATCATGTTTGAACCTTTAATTTCTATCTAAACTATCTACTGATAAGCCAAGATTAGACAGTTTGGAAAATCGATTTCACTATCCTATCAGCAAAAAATTTAAAACTAATTAGTCAAGATTAGGCTGTTTGACTAACTAGAAGTGTGTTTTGAGGAGTGGTATTTGAGCTTGCACACTTTCAGATTTGTTTCTCTTTTTGGCATGGGGCCTTGCCTTTCTTGTTTTCATCCTACCCTCTTTTCTTTCTTTTCTTTGTTTTTGTATTTTAGATTTTTACAACTTTGAATGCAATGGTGGATGAAATATTTATAGTGGAAAAAGATAAAAAGGCTTCAAAACATAAAATGGATCAAGAGAAGTAATGCTTAAGCATCCTGCCATTGACAGGACCCCCAAACAATTCTTCTCCATTCAACTCTTGTAAGAAATAGGCATTATTACCAGCAGCTGAATGAATAGAGTAAGGGCCAAGCCATAGATTGTCAAATTTGCCATGCTTGCCCTTGTCTTCCCTCCTTGAGTCCCACTTTAAAACTTTGTCCCCAATCTTGAAATTGCTGGCCTTGGTTCTTCTGTCAAAAATCTCTTTAATGCTGTCCTGTTTCTGCAATGCTCTGATATACACTTCCTCTCTGGTTTGCTGAAGATGAATGGTTTGATTTATTCTTCTGATCATGTCATTTTCTTCAGTTTGTAACTCTTGAATCAAATTCATCACTGGAACACCAAGGCTGTTGGGAAAAATTGCATCAGTACCGTACACCAGCTGAAAAGGTGACATACCAATGGATTTCTTCAAAGTCAATCTATCAGCCCACAGTGCATGAACCAGCTTTGTGTGCCAAGAATTCTTATTGTCCTCCAACAGTTTCTTGATTATGTTCACTAAACTTTTGTTTGAAGATTATGAAAGTCCATTACCTTGAGGGTAATAGGCCGTGGAATGCCCCAATGTTATTTGATATTGGTGACATAAATCAACCATCTTGTTTGATCTAAATGTTGTTGCATTATCAATGATAATCTTGGTAGGACAGCCAAACCTGGAGAGAATGTTAGTCTCCATAAATTTTATGATAACTGAATCGTTGGCCTGCCTACAAGGTATGGCTTCTATCCACTTAGTGAAATAGTCTGTGGCAGTGAGAATCCATCTATGCTGGGCAGAAGATGGGGGATGGATTTCTCCTATGAAGTCAAGTCCCCACTGTTGAAAAGAGGCTTCAATAGTGATTGGATGCAGAGGTAGGGGTAGCAGTTTTCTTTTGCCTTCAAAAAGTTGACATTTATGACAGGCTAGGATCATCTTGTGCACATCATGAAAAAGAGTAAGCCAATAGAAACTAGCCCTCAAAATTTTGTTGGATGTTGTCTTCTAGTACAAGTGACCTCCACACTCTCCTTCATGGAATTGGTATTTAACTTTCTCTGCATCAAACGCAGGCAAAAATTTAAGCAATAGACCACTTGCATTTTTCCAATAAATACATCTATCTATAATGAAATAGTTTACAGCTTTCAATTTGAGGAATCTTGCCTTTGTTTTTGTCAAACCAGGAGGTGTATTCAAATTAAACAAAACATAAACAATATCAGCATACCAAGCAGAATTCATAGAATGATCTTCAACTATAGGAGTTGAGAATTCTTCTTGGTCATCCAAAGCATTAATCATATTAATATCAAGGACTTCGAAATTTGATTCAGCCATTAATCTAGCTATACCTTGGCCTTTGATGAGTTTAGTGGGTTTTATCTCTAAATCATATTCAAGGATAATAGCAATCCACTTACCTCTCTTACCATCTGGGTTCTGTGTTAGAATGTCTTTAACAACTGAGTTTGGGACAAAGGCAATGATGTGTGAGTGAAGGATGTACACTCTGAAGTCTTTGAAAGCTTTAACCAAAGCAAAATCTTGCTTTTCCATAATGTTATACTTCAAAAGGGCATCCCTCAATGCCTTGCTAAAGAATGCAATAGGTTGCTCTTGTCCTTGTGGATTTTTCTGTAAAAGGACAACAACTATGGTATGTTTCGATGCAAACGAGAAGATATAAAAATATTTTGAAAAATCAGGGCTTATGAGAACCAGTGTTTTGGTTAATGCTTGTTTCACCGCTTAGTAGTGAATTGCTTCAAGGTCCATTTTACCCTTGCTCCTTCTTTGTTGTTTGTGATATTCAAGAGCTTTAAAGGTAAAGTTGGGATGAACCTTCTGAAAATTTAATTCTTCAACAGTGATTGCAACTTTTGTTACTGAGATGAGAGATTTGCAATATGGCCTCAATCCTCTTTGGGTCTATCTTTATACCCTCTTCTGAAATAATGTGCCCAAGAAGTTTACCTTCTTGGAGACCAAATAGTGTCTTCTTAGGGTTTAAAGATATCCCAAACTTTCTGCACTTCTCGAAAAATTTTCTTAAATGTTCTAAGTGTTCTTCATCTGTTTTTGAAAACATAGTGACATCGTCCAGATAGATAATGATGAAGAAGCCCAATTCTTCCAAGAATGCTATGTCCATGGCTCTTTGAAAAGTTTCTCTAGCATTCATTAGACCAAAGGGAATTTTCACATACATGAAAGTGCCCCATGGTGTAGTAAAGGTTGTATTTAATTGATCAACAGGGTGAACTAAGATCTGATTGTACCCTGAATAGCCATCTAGGAAAGAAATTCTTCTATACCCTACCACCCTTTGTAAAATATGATCCATCTTAGGTAAAGGGTAGTTGTCTTTCAATGAAGCTTTGTTTAAGTCTCTAAAGTCTATACAAAGCCTGGTCTCTCCAGTTTTCTTCCTAACAGACACCAGATTAGACACCCACTCAGAATATCTAATAGGGACAATAATACCAGCATCATACATTTTCATGATCTCCTTCTGAACCAATGGCAATTGAACAGGGTTTATTCTGCGCAGTTTCTGTTTGAATGGTTTTTGGTTTTCTTTGAGGGGAATTTTTTGTTGTATTCTTTCAGTGTCATAGGACTTAAGATCTTCGTAACTCCATGCAAAAACATCAGAAAACTCTTTAAACAACTCTATGTATTTAAGTTTAATGTGAGCTAGTAAAGTTTTAGATAGTTTAATCATCATAGGTTTAAGTTCACTGCCTATATTACACTCCTCCACTTCAGTCTCTATAGGTTCCAGTTTTGGTTTATTTGCCACATCGTTAAAATCAAACAACTCTTCTAAAGGGGCCAGACCCTTAGGAAAACTTTCATCTTTAGAGTGCAAAGTTTCTAACTCTGCATTCAATTCTGTTTTGTTTATAAGTTTGTTTGACAACAGGTTTATATTAGTAGGTTGAGGAGACAGTTCTTCTTCATCAAGAAAATTTTCTTCCTTGCAATCTATTTCATAGTCTGAGTCCGAACTGTTTAGTTCAAATTCATTTCTGAATTGCATGAAGTCTTCTATTTGTTTTTCACACCTGCCAATATTTCTCATTGTCAGGAACAACTGGTCTAAATTTTATCTCAGTTGTGCAGTCTTTGGTGCTATATGGCGTTAAACATGTTCTAGCTGCAAAGGCTAAATTGTGGGCCGCGATATTCCTTTTTCTTGGGACAAAGAACAATTTGGATTCCTCGAATGTTTTCAAAAGGTCCATGACATCGTTTTGGTAGGCTCTAAGTCTGGGATGATTAGCATTATACTCCCCATTTACTTGCCTAATGAATAACTCTGAATCCCCATACACATTGATTCTTCTGGCTCCTAACCTTTTCAATAGGTGTAAGCCTAAGAGAAGGGATTCATATTCTGCTATGTTATTGGAACACTGAAAGTTTAATTTGCATCAAATGCTTTCTGTGTGGTTGTTTTCAGTGTTAGTAATCCAGACACCTGCACCAGCATTGTTCTTGGTGCAGGATCCATCAAAATACATACTCCATAGAGGAAATTTCTTAGTTTCATCCTAGTTACTGTCCTCTTCAACTAACATGCCCAAAGGTTGTTGTGGAAACTCATCACTTATTTGTATCTGTTTTGATTCCCCAAGATTTTCATTTGTTTGAGGGTCGTTTTCTTGATTGTGAATGTTTAAGAGCAAAGGACATATACCCTGTAGCTCCAGACCTTTGTTTAGTTTGCTAGATTTTACAGGTTCAGCAAACTGTTTAGACACACCTACATTGTGTTCCTCTTCCTCCCTGTTGGCCATTAATCCTGATAAAGTGACTTGTTCACCAAGTGTTTCATCGTTAAACATAATAAAATAATCAAGGCCTGTATTTACAGAATACAGGGGAGAGTTTTGTGGTTTGTCTTGACTTGTAACTGTGAATTTCATATGGGACTCCCTGTAAAGTCTTCTAGTTTGATTGAAAACAGGGATAGTCACATAGGTCATGTCCATTTGCATAGTCCCTTGTAACTTAGCCCCCCAAGATCTTGATAATAACATTCCATACTTTGGGGGCACATCAGCCACAACAATATCCATGACTAAACATTTGCCTGGAATTTGGGCTAAGTTAACACAAAGGTCTTTAATTAACCCTAAACATCTTACTCTGCTAGAATCAAAGGAATAAAGGTCTTTGTAAGGTCTGGTGATTTCCAAACCCAGGCTCTCCATTACAGCTTTTGGCATTAAATTATGAGAAGCCCCGGAATCATGCATAGCGTTGTGCAAAATTTTTTCATGAACGTTTAAACTCACATAAAGGGAGGAATAGGTCCCTCTTTATATCTACCTTCAATCTTAGGACCAAAAATCAAATCTGGTTGGTCATCATTAAGATTGACTGTGTCCTCATTTTCTTCTATTTTCAAAGCTTTCAAAATTTGGGTTCTATATACATGTTGGGCAGCTAACTCAGTCAAGGGAATAGAGATTTTGATCTTTGAAATTTCTTGCTCCAGGCTAAAAGGAATTTGGCTCTTTAAAGTGATGGTTTCAACCTTATTAGCTGTCACTCTATCAGTAATATCAGCTTTCTGATTTGTTTTATTTACACTTGACAAAATTATTTTTGCAGGAGTACTAGCTGAAGTGTTAGTACTACTAAGGTCTGCACTCTGATTTTCATTGTTTTGAGTGCTTTTACCTTTTCCTTTATCAAAATTTACAGCCACTGTTTTATCCTTTTGTTTGACAACTTTAGGTTTGGTCGCAGTGCTGTTTTGTGAAGATTTTTCATAGGTTTTGTTGTTGTGGGGTTGTTGACTAGTTTTACTTCTAAGGTCGTATTCTCTTTGAGGCTCTATGATGACATTTTCCATGTCTTGATAATAGTTTTCATCATCACCTCTATTGTCATCATAAGGTGTGTATAGACCTTGTTTTCTATCATAATGAATCTAAAAGTCATCATTGTTTATCCCCAGCATGTTAATATCACCCTCTACTATTTCATCTGTTTCCTCAACCTCACTTACATAGTTTTGATGAAAGGGAGGAGTGATCTGCTGATCATCTTCCCTAGGTCTGTTTGGAGGTTGGTTTCTTCTAACATTTTGATTTTGGTTCTGGTTTCTATTTTGAAGAGCAGTTTGGTTTTGATTTGCTTGTGCTCTCTTAATTATGCTCATCTCTTTCATCATCTCCTCCATCATTTTCTCTATATTTGAGTTGGAAGTAGAGGGTGTATATTCCTCTCTAAAGGACACTCTCTTTTCAGTTTTCATTCTGGCCCTCTTTTCGATTAAGTTGACTTCCACAGAAAGAGAACCCCTTTTCATATCTTCAAGAGTTGCAAAGTCTCTCTCTCTCAGCTGATAGGTCATGTCAGAGTCAAATCCTTCAGGAAATTTTTTTAAAGCTGAGCCTTGTGGAGGTTTTAGTTCTGGGTAAAGTGCATTATACACATTATTGAATCTAGTGCAATAAGCTTGCATACTTTCCCCAGTGTTTCTATGGAGGTTCTTGTAGTCAAAAAGGACTTGGAGAGGGTTCTTCTTTACTTCCCATTTGTTTAAGAATGTTTGATGGAAGGCTTGGAGATCATTAATACTATGGGGGGCTAAACCTTTGAACCACTTTCTCACTTCTCCCCCTAAGCTCTGAGAAAATAACCTAAGCTTGACAGAATCATCATCAACTTCATTTCTGTCAAAATAGTCATTCATATTATCCACATGTTTTGATGCAGTTGTAGCATTGTTAGCATCATACAATGGAATTTTGGACTGATAGTCCTATGGAATATTGACTAATGTTACAAGAAGGACTAGGGGATCATACCATGCTGCCATGATAGGTGGTGGGGGAGGATTTACAAGGAGTGGATTAACAACAGGAACAGTGGGCTGAAATGAAGTGGTTTGAACAGTGGATGTAGGGTGAGCAGAAGTGGATGGATCAGGAATAGACTGTTGAGCTGATCTTGGATGAGGGACACCTAGGTTATGAAGGAAATGTAAATCAAGAGGTGTTTTTTATCTGCTACCAAAAGGTTCACTTGTTTCAAGAGATGATAGTGAAGACTCAAAATCTAACTGATCTAAATCACCAAGAGACCTAGTTCTAAATGGATTTACTAAGTCAACTTGAGTTTTTTGTGGAGCTGAAAGATTTTTAGGAACTGAACTAGCTCTCAAGGGTGACCTGAAAACAGTTGACAATTTTATCTTAGGAGATTTCCTAAGGATACCTTCTGGGTTATCAACTACTTCAGGTGGGTCTGGGTCAGGATAGGCTCTAGTGTGAATATTTCTGGGAGCCACTATGATATGTTATTAGACCCAAATAAACAAGAAAATTTCAACCAGGTATGACAGCCGTTGAGAGGTTAACTAATCTATTTACACAAATCTTAATCCCACAGTCCTCTAACTGAGTTTGAATGATATTATAATGATGAGGGTTCTTCCCAGTGGAGTCTTAAGGTCTGCTAAGGATTGTGGAGTCGCCAAGTGGAATTTTTCAGCTCCTAAGGAGGTAAAAGGTTTTATGGTCCACCACCATGTCTATTGGATACCAATCCGAAATATTTTTTAGGTTTTTCTGAGTTTTTTTTTTTTGGTTGTATGGTTTTTAAGAATAAGCTAACTCTGTTTCAAAATTTATCTATGGTTATGAGACAAAGACATTTTACCCTTGTGGCTAAGCCAGCTGATCTTTCAAGGTTAGATAAAGTTTTATAAGAATCCTAGGGTTTGCCTAGATTGTCACTAATTCAAACAAGTTTTATCATGACTACCTTTCTTGGTAGTGCTTGAAAAGGCTGCTTTTTACTCACAAAGTTTTATGAAGTGTTTAAGGGAAATGCCTTCCCTAGTGGAGTCGCCAGAAATGTTAGGGATCTGTAATTTTAGCGGACTGGTGAGACTAAAACTGCAGAAGCAACATCGTTTCAATCAACTTTAGGATTCTAGGATCTAGCCCTCCTGAATCCGAAGAGGGATCTCTCCAATATGTACAAAGATGGAATTGTCTTTGAAGTTTGGGGTAATGAAATTAGGCTAGTTATGAAGGCCAAGGGTTTTGTTTGTTTTTTGGATGGTTGAGCATGAATACTACTTGAGGGGAAAGTTCTAAATACAAAACAGTTTCAAAGGTGAGAAGTTGCAAGTGAATAGAACAGCTATGGCTAAAGAGATAGATATAACGCTGGTTTTTAGTCCATTGGGCTATGGAGTCATAACAGGGTTTTAATTGAACAACAACATCAAGATTGATCCAAGGGGCAAGTCATCTACATCACAAGATTATTGAGATTATAATGATGGAATGGAAACAATAAAGTGTTGGAGATGGTGGAAAGTGATAATAATTTCACAAATGATTTATAGTCAGTCCAAACAAAGAAAATCCTCTTAAGTAACTGTTTAAAACCAACCAAGTGCAGGGCTAACCATTCACCTCTTGGGCAAGTTTGTATTAAAGCATTTTAATTGACAAACAATCCGGTAATCCACATAATTACCTTTAGAAAGTATGAAAACACATAAGAAAAAGAAAGTGTAAACTTAAGATCAGATAAAGTACTTTTAAACCTATTCTGCTTTCAGTCAACACCAAGGGAAACTTTCAGAATCTTCCTTTGGAGAAAAACTAGGACCAGGGCACACCATATCTTCCATAGCCATCTTTAATAATCAAATAAAGAAAATATATTTCAAGAAACAATGTTTAAAGAAAACAGTAGGACGAGGGAAATATAGCATTCCTAACTGCTTAAACTGTATGAAATCGTTCTTAAATAAACAAGTTAGAGGAAAACATTGAGATAAAGCATTCAGTTAGAGAAGGTTACTGATATACAGTAGGTCCTAACTCTATAAATGTTGTCCTTTATCAGAGAATAGTGAACAATATGACATACATAGAAGGAGAACGATAACAAAGAAAGAAGCACTTCACCAGTGATATAGACCAGGATCCCAAGAAACAGCTTGTTTATTGATGTCAAACCAGTTACAGTCTTCAAGTCCAATGTTTCAGTTCAGCAATCATCTTCACTATTCAGCCTATCTAATCTATCACAAGCAGAGCTCCAGGGGCCAGTGAACACTATTTACAATCAGAAGTTTTTGCTCAAATATATTTCCAAGCTCTGCAACCAACCCCTCACTCATCTTCTGAAGAAGTATATATAGAAGGATGAGGAAGTGAGATCAGATAAAAGATCTTAATTACAATTAATATAGACTTAAATGGTTTCTGGGCCTTTGAGGGGCTCAATGAAGAAACTTACATACATATTCTCTGTATTAAATGATTTTACATAAATATTTAAGCTCTGTGGGAGCTTTTGTTGACTTTTGAGGCTCTGTGTGCCATCGAAATAACTATGCAGATGTTCTTTGCATTAAGTTTCCTTGCAAAAGTAACTTTCTGGCTGCGCTGAGACAAATATCTGATCCTGATCAATAAATTCGGCCTCTGATTGAATACTTTGAGGCACAGGTGGTGTTGTGGTAGCTAGAGGGATCAATTTGCCTCAATTTGTGGCGGTGGAGGGTTTTCTATCGATTAAAAACTTCAGATTTTCCTTTAATTGTGTTTTAATTTGGGGGATTAGGCTTTTGATAATCATTCTTAGTCGTGATCCCTATAATTATGTATTCCATCCTCTGTTCTGGTTCATCTTGATCTTCATCACTGATACTCTGTGATTTTTGATTGACTTGCTGTGTTTTTGATGTTCAGGGCCGTGCAGGGTTTGAAAGGCATCAATGCCTTCACAGATCATTGATAAACGTGGAGTCAAAACCCTGTGATGATTTTCTTTGGTGAATTGAAGGCGGGAGGATCGTCATCCTCTGCCTTCGAATTTTCCTCGAAAAATGGCGATAAAACCTCGAAACCCTGCACAATACAAACAACTTAATTATAAAATCCATGCATTTATAGGTTTATTGTTGTGGAGGCATGTGGAGGAAGCGTGGCCATTGGATGGCATCATCCAGTGGTCAGGATTGATTGGGGGAGATCGTAGAACGGGCGGAAAAAGATTAAATCCGAGCTGTCGATCGCATAGAGATCGACGGTCAAGATTGAACGAGGAGGAAAAAAAGGAGAATGAATCTGAGCCGTCAATCACGCAGAGATCGATGGTGGGGAGCGGAAGTTGAAAGTAAAATGGAGGGAATCCGGGTGATGAATTTTGGACCGTCGATCTGCAGATCAGATCGACGACGAAGATGTTGTTGCCACTACACGGCAGCTCGGTTATCGCACGTGCATCTTCGACAAGCGATCGTCGTCCGATGATCGGCTCCAGATCAGACGGTGGACATGAATATCGCTGGGTGTCCACATTCGAACTTTAATGCGTGATGGACAATGGTTTTTGGAACAGTGCCCATGACACGTGTCGAGCAGTGTGTGGAATCGCTGGCGATCAGAAAAAAACTGCCCTTGCCCCAAAGGCGGTGCAATGGATACCACGCGGTTTCTGGAGTGGGGAACAGCTAGCGAGGAACACTGGGTAGACAGAATCCGCACCGTCCGATCTGTGGATTTAGATTGACGGTGGAGATTTAGTGGAAGATCGTACCAGCAGAAAACTTTACAAAATAAAATAAAACCCAAAATTTTCAAATAACAAAGGTTTTTAATATTTTCGGGGCGGAATAATTGTTTAAAACGGATAAGCACCTGACTGACTCAGCACCTGGTTTTGGCGCCAGGGCACATGGATGAAAAGGGTTAGAGACTTTAGCCGAAGGGGGCTTAAGTCCAACACATAGAAAATATGCATTTTAATGGTTTTTCAAGGATTTTGAAAGGGATTTGAGGCTTTCGATAAGGTTAAGAGAGAGTCTTAAAACCTTATCAAGGGTTTTTTATGAAGTGGAAAGGGGATAAACGTAAAAATGAGGGGTTTTCATGGGAAATGCAGGGATAGAAAAAGAGGGTAGTTTTTGAAGAGGAGGAAGGGGAAAATGGTACTTGCAGCAGTACTCTTTTTGGGAATTAGCAGGATTTTAGAGTTTTCAATATGGGAACAACGGTGAAGGTTTGGACATAGGCATGAGGCCTTCAAAAGTCTTCAAGAGCCAACAGTTTTTAGTAAGAAAAAATTGTTCCTTGAAGGCTCAAAATAGATTTATCCACCTTTTGGGATAATCAAATTTTACAGGTGGCTAACACTACCCATTTTATTTATCTTCTATGTGAAAATGGAAAAATTAATGTTCCAATTTTCTCCATGAAAAATTGGGAACATTACAGTCCTCCCCTCTCAAAGATTGCTTATCCTCAAGCAAGTGCAAGGATAGACTGATTTCTTCTCTTCTCCTCTCCCTGTAGCATCCTTGTATGATAATCTCCTCCAAGGAAAGTTATGCTATCTCATCAGTGAAATCTCCACAATGCTCCTCCTCAGCATGTAAGTCAACTATCAAGCCATCATCATGTAAAGGTGAAATGCTCAAGAGGATAGAAAAGTGATGTCCAGAGGTCCCCTTGAAGAATGGGATCTACAACAAAATGGGAACTATCTTTCCCTTATGTATCCTCCATCTTCAAGCTATGAGCAATACAAAATGAGTCACCTTCCAACTAGGCAACTCCTGAAAGCTGTCATCCACCTTTGGCTCCGGAAAATTAGGTGGGATGAAAATCTGCACATGGTAAGAAATGTAGCCTACCCCACGGTATCCATCTATCCACTTATGATAATTGCAGAGTGATGGCTGTCCATGGGCTGCAATAAGTTTTCCCTCAAGTGGCAAGATGAGGACTAGACCCCCAAAGATCTCTCCCCCAACGTTGTAAGTCAAGTTGGCCCAAGTATCCCCATATATGATGAGTTGGAAGTCATCATCATATGGCATCATCTCCATCATATCGCTCACCTCATAAAGAAAAAAATGTGTAGTCAAGGTAACCATATCATGTCCCATGTTCCCCTTAGAACATGTAGTGAAAAAATTGTGAGGAATTTCTCCCTCAAAGGACACACCCATACAATGTGTCTCTCTCCCAAGCATGCTCCTCATAAATATAGAAACAATAGAACCATAGGGAGAAAAGATGAGAATCGTGCTTGCTGCCATATGCAAAAAATGTGAAGGACAATGGTCCCTCAAGTGCAACCAACGTAGCTTGACCCTCAACTGCAATGGAGACTGATAAAATGAGTGGCCTCTCAACCACCTACCTGCTACTCTATTCTCCTCATGAGTATGGAGGAAGTGAATAATGCAAGGTGTACAATAAGCATGTCCTCCATAACTCCTCTCTTCCCCAAGTCCTCCTAGGGAATGTCCATCAATTATGCTTATGGCCTCATCTAAACCATGTGGTCTAGAAAAAAGAATGCTCCTCCTTGGAGCATCATCCTGCACATGTATGGTTAAGGGACATATACAAACATCATATAAATTCTCATGTAAACAATAAGGAATACCCTTACCATACTCTCTTCTCATACAAATGGAGTGGCTCATAAATGAGTCTCCTCTCATCCTCAAAGTGGAAAGAGGTGATTGTGCTAACTCTCTCAAAGATTCATGTCTCTCCTCCCTCTCCATCTGGTCCATGCATCTACTCATATGCTGATGTATCTCCTCCTCAAAGCCCATCCAAGAATACCCCTCCATGATGGTGTTGTATGCTCTCATAGAACAAGTGGGGCTGAAAATGAAATCCTCCCGAGCTGCTTGTGGCAACTTCTCCTTGAGCTTGAAAGCTCTAGGAAAGAAGATCCTACCATGATAAAAGATGACCCCATCTCTGACTGAATACTCCTCCAAGTGCAACTGGCCATCCAAGATCATGCAAGTAAAAAGATCCTTGGAATACTCCACCAACAGCTAGGAGCTCCAATGTGGATCTATCCTCCATAGTGACAACACTGATGATCTCTCACGAAGAGCATCTTTCATATGGTCATCCTCATCTCTGACATCTCCTATGCCAAAGATGCAAGTTGGAAGGTTGTTATCCTTCCCCTTTTGTTTCTACTACAATGCAGAATCTGAAATGGAAGTGGGTACTGATGATGTTGAGAGAATTCTCTCTCCCTCCTTGAGTCTACCCCAGACTCCCAACACTGTATCAAGCTCTCTCCAAGTCTCCAACCTTCGAAAATCAATGATTGGTGCCTCAACTGATGAAGGATCCATCATTCAATGGTATCCCCGGAAAAATTTCTCCATGCATTGAGACATCATCATCAAGGGATGACTGAATATATGAATGGAGAAAACTCTCCATGCTTCCACTACACAATCCAATCACCTCCTCAGGTGCATCAACCTCCAAAAATGAATAGGGATGTACACTCCTCATCTCATGATTCTGAGTCTTCTCCCTACTTCCTCCTTGTGTCTCCATGGTTCCACACCTCCTCAACAATGGCACAGGTAAAACATGAGATGTGCCTTGATCTCCATACATGAGATCCTGGGGACTTTCTTGAAAAGATGCAAGCATCCCTTTATTTGGAGCAATGGCTCCTCTTTCCTCTGCATGAGGTGCTAGATCAACTCCATATCTAACAACGTTGTTTCCCTCAATCTTTGAAACATGAATGGGCAACCCTCCAATAATTGGATCTCTCCTTGAAAAAGAGATCCACATTCCTCTTTGCTCAAGGTTTTGAGAAGAAAGTCTCTCCTTCGGCAAAGTATGGTGCAAGTTTTCAGCCTCTTGATGTGGTATTACATTATCATGCAAGGGTCTAGTTTGATTTTCCTTGTTTGTCTCCACCATAAGTGTTTCATGAATCCCTCCATCAAATATTTTCACTAATGCCTTAGTGAAACTAGCATAGGATGCAATGTTTACATTTCTCAAAGAAAAGGATTCAAAAATCCACCAAGCAAAAGCCTTACCTCTCAAATGCAACACTGCAATTCTGATGGCTTCATCCTCTGGTATTTGGTGCTGCTGCAAGAAGGTATCTAACTCTTCAACCCAAGCTTTGGTTGAACATACAGGTGAACCCTCAAACGTAGATAGATGAAATCTATCCTACTGCTATTTCCCATTCACCTTCATCTTGCAAAACTCTGAAAAAATGAGATGATCCCGGTATTTATGAGTTTGAGACTCATACTCCTCCAAGAAATCACTAAGGGTTTCCCTCCTAACAACATCTTCTCTTATTTCCATCTCTCTTCCGACAATCTTTGGCATGTGACTGCGCTGTACAAGATGGTGTGTAGCTGCATGCTCACACTCCTTCAATCTAGAGTTTGCTTTTGAATCAAACCCTCTAGGAGATTATTTATACTTCCTTCGGTTCTCCTCAAACTCTTCATGGATCATATGTACAGATTTAGGAAGAAGCTTGGTAAGCTTATCCCTTTTTTGTTTTTGTTCTCCAAAAGATGGAGTCTTTCTCATGCTTATTTCTTTGTCTCCTTGATGAGAAAGGAAGTGCAGGTCTCTTCCTCTTCTTCCTGCATATCCTCCTTGGGGAGGATCTTCTCTGCTCTAAAAATAGATGAGATTAAGCTCATCTTCTTCATCATCATCTTCTTCTTCTTTCTTGGGCTTGAAAGCCACAGGCTGAGCCAAGAAAGCTGCTTTGATACCACTGTAATGTTCCTTTTTCAGGAACTTGCTACAACAATGAGAATATCTCAATATATTCTAAAGTTGGAGCTCCAGAAATATTCCTTTTTTTTCTGAAATATCACAAGTCTATTTCAGAGATAGAATACGGGGGCATTTTCCAGATATGTCACCTTCACAAGGAATGGTGAGATCCAGAGGCTACCTGGCCCTTCAGAGACTCTGTCTATAGATATGTGAAATTCCTTCCTCAGGAATTGCCCAAGGAATAGGGCTGCAAAAATGTATGAACATACAATGGGTTCACTGCATTATGAGCCTGCACAAATGAAGATATAATAGCCAATAAATGTGTATTGCAGCATCAAAGAATACAATACTTGAGGATTCAATCTCTCAAGTTAGGCAATGAAGGCCTCAATGAATCTTGTACATGAAAATTAAAGCACACTGCTACATGAAGAAAACCATGGCTGAAACTGGGCATTCATATGGAGAAACTACATCATATTAAATGGAAATATAATGATATAGCAATGATAGCTCAAGAAATAAGGTGGAGCAAGCTCTCAACCCCTGAAAACACTAGTACAACAATCCTTAGAAGGATTGACTACAATACATGTACAAAATGGAAAAATACAATAATGCTGGTGTTGCTGAGTAGCAGCAACTCATAAAAAAAATAGGAGGAAATGGCCTCCTCCAATGAGAAATCTGAAGTGAAATATTGATTCTTTCACCTAAGATTTCACCCTCCAACTATCTGCAAACCCCTCACAGCAAATGCTCTCTAAGAATAATGTTGTATAAGAGAGGGACTGCGCTGCATATGATGGCAAGTGATTGGCCTGATGCCAAAGATGATGGAATAAGCTTAGAAACCACCTTTTCTGATCTCCCAAAGAGATGGAAGCTCCCTCCTCTGAAAAACAAGCCAAGGATGGTGTTGTGGAAAACCTCCCCAACAACACCCAGCAACACTACACAAACTCCACCTGGAACTGCGCTAATGAAGATGGATGATACTTGACCTCAATGTCTAAATATGGGGAATAGAGTGCAATCCTCCAAGAGCTACTCAAGAAGGAGAGGAAATCCTAAACAAGAATTCCCTCGGTAATTCTTGATAACCAGCAAGATGTTGCTGCAAGTCCACCGGACCAAAGATGAATAATACTCAAGATGATTTGCAATGGTAGCCTTGTCCTCCTTTTAAACAATGTGAGCTCCCTCTCAATGGACCCCACTCATTAGGGTTTCCTTCCTCTAGAATATTCCCTCCTTATCCCACTGCGCTGGCCCACAATGTGCTCTCCACCTCATGCTACTACGCAGTTTGACTTGGTCAACTTGACCTAGCCTTCTAGAAAAAGTCCCCTTTTACACATAGAGGTGTGAAATCAAGCTCCAAAAGTGATCCTCCCTCATGCTAAGAGGATTTTTATTCTCTATCCAAGAAGGAAATGGGTCTCCTACCCATTTTATTTATCTCCTATGTGAAAATGGCAAAATTAATGTTCCAATTTTCTCCATGAAAAATTGGGAACATTACACTTGACTACAAGAGCTTGACCAAGTTATGGTTACTGCAACTAGATGATGTTGTTGAATTGTGTAACTTGGTAGGTACTCCATAAGCCTAGTAAGATGGTTTTGTGTGAGTTTGTTCACAAAAGGATTTGTGGGAAAAGAAGCCAAGCAAAGGGATTTTGGACCCAAGATGGGGTTTAAAATTTAGAAGAAAATTAAAAAGGAAAATTAATATTTCCTAAGGTCTAAGTGGATAAAACCAGTAAGTTCTAGAGGGTTCCTAAGAGGTCTAGGAAAAACTATTTAAGGAGGCCTTAGGATGAAGGAAAGAACATCAAGTCAGAAGGAGCTCATTTGATCAAGGGTTGAAGAGAGATGTACTCCTAAAGAAGGTTGAGTAAGGGTTGATAAAGGGAGGCCATGATCATCCTCTAAGTGCAAGATCATCATGTGAGGGTTCACAAGAATGTTGCAGACCTTAATGGTTGCTTCGAGCTAGGAAGTAGGATGGCATATTGTTGGTTCTCTTATGGCATATTGAGCTTAAGAGAGGTTTCTCATGAGAATCTGAGCATGTGATTTCAATGGTGTCTTTGTGTGAAGGCCGCATCAAATTATGAAATGTTGAAATTTGCAACAAGAAACATTGATGCACCCACACTAGTGAGGAAATTTGCAACAAAAAAGTATAAAAAAATGCACCCACACTGGTGATGAATTTTGATGCACCAGGAATGATGAATATGGGGCATCTAATTTATTTTTCCCTTAAATAAATTGGACAATAAACTGTAATTTCATCTCATAACAACTTGTGTCAGTTAACTAATTCATGGTGACTGAGTTAGCTCAACAAATTCAAGTTGAGGGTCTAATATGAGGCATGTAGAGGTATTAATCTTATATTTTTGGAGTCCAGTTGCAGTTGATGCATTACTGGGGTGCAAGTGTGAATTAGTTAACTCAATTAAATGACTTAAAATCAGTTTAAATAGTTCTAACTAATTAATGATCTAGAGGGAGGTCGGCCAATGAATTAAATTAGATTTAATTCACAATTAGCGATAAATTAGATAACTGATAATTCACTCTTAATAGCTGCATGCATGTCAGTTCCGAGGAATACCCAGTTAAGACAGAGGTTAAAGGGAACATAACTATCTGTTGTATTTATAATAAATTTCCCATGTGCAATTATAAAGTCATTGGGATGCCAGGATGGATTGCGCAATCATGGAAGATTGATTTTCCTAATTAATAGGAAGCTAAATCGCTAGGAATTGCATGAGTAAGGCAGGCTGAAGGAAGGCTGAGAATTGGCTAAGTACTAAACAAATTTTTCCTTTATTAGTGGGAGACAATTGGTAGAGTGTTGGATAATCTCATGCGATATTAACCATTGTATTTTTTCATGATTCCTTGAATTAATACACAATAGAGATAGAGGGGTTTTGAGCAGTTGTTTTCCCTAGATACATCTTGTGTTGTGCGATTGATAATTTATTTCTTTTACTTATATGTGATTGTGCAATTGTGTTTTGTTTCTGAAAACTGTAGGAAGGATTCAGTATCTTGTTTTAGTACATTACATGATCAGATTGAATCTCGTTGGTTAGATTTTCTACATGGTATCAGAGAAGGAATTCTTTGGGTGGTGAGCTTGCAGAGAATATCTAAAGATTTTGGTGTAAAATTTTCAAAAAAAAAAATAGCATATAATTTGGATTGCTTGCGAAAAAATACCCAAATGGAAAATCAATTCGGAGCTTGGATGAGGGAGATATCATCGATTTAAAATCAACTATTTTTTAGAAACTTTTGTAATGGAAAGACAACTATTATGTGCATGAGTCAAGAACCTATATGCACTTGAGGTACCAAATGCATGCAAAGATTTCAGGAGCAAAGCAGAGGTTAGAGACTTGGTTGTTGAGAGGGAGTACATATTACCTCTCAAAATGCAGCCTTAGAAGCAGTTTCATAACGTTGTGGAGAAGCCACAATTGGAGAAGCAGAGAGGAGACCGAGTGCAATCATCCACTCAAGTAGAGACCTCCATGAGGAGGAAATTTCGATCCAGATGGGCAGAGGGAGCACATGCAACCATACCTCCAGGTGAAAGGTGGGGTGATGTGTAGACATAATCCCAAGATAATAAATTTGGGTAGGGTCCATTGAGATGGTGTGTCTCATGGATCGAACCTTACTATGAGGAGTCCACAGTACAACAGTTGTTACACCATTTTTTGGTCATCTAACCTGTTACTATTAGGATGACCAAAGTACACCATGTAAGACCAATTTTACCCTAAGTAAAATTGATTTCACTATGAAAATTAACTTAGTAAACCACATTTATTAAGTTGTTTATGGTCTAAATAGGAAACCCCATGAGGAAATATTAAATAAATCCATATTTGTTTGATTTTCCTTAAGGAATAATTATTTAAACAACAATTTAATTAATATTCTTGGTCATATTTAACCCAAAACAGGAAAATTAATTAGATAAATCATGATTTATCTTATTATTTTCTAAGAATAATTATTTAAATCTTATTTAAATAATATTCCTTGTTAAATTTGACTAAATCATTTAAAAATAATTAAATAAATCATTATTTATTTGATTATTACTCAACCACATCCTTAAAATAATAAATAAATCATTTATTTATTTGTTATTTACAAATAAAGGGATTTGACCCAAGTCAAATTCTTTTTTCCCTCCAACAAATATAATAAAATATTCCATAAAATTTGGATCTTGATTTGGTTAATAATATTTTAATTATGCACCAATATCTAGACTAACCCAATATTTTTTTATAAATACAAGGGTTTTTCGATTCATTCACCCCCTTTTGTTGCCTAAAGATCACTCTGGATCTATCCTTTTTCGTACACTTGCGATTAAGATTCACACTAACAACTGGCAACTCCACTGGGGATTTACGACTACGACTGTTGTCGTTTTTCAGATCCCTGCATATCTAGTTGCTTCAAACCCTAGGATTTCTCTTTAGCTTCTTGTTTTTATTTTATTGATGTTGTTTTTAACCTATAAAACCCTAAAACATTAAAAATTCTAACTTTCATGTGTTTTCAGACCTATTGCGCAGGTGGTCAGCATCAGCAATAGCTGAGATGCCACATTGTTCTAAAACCTACTCCTTAGAGTGTCGGAAGTGTAGGTCACACTTTTTGGGCCAAAACCTGTGACCTGAACCTCCAAGAGGTAGAAAATAGGCCAGACCTTGTGACCTCTACAAAAATCAGGTTAGAAACTGTGACCTGGACTTTTTTCGGGAGTTTTTCTAAGCCTCTATTCAGGATTGTCTGACCTCTGTCTCCACTCGTTTTGGACCTGTACTTCTTCTGTTTTACTCAACTAAGTGGGAACCTAGCCCCCTAGGGCTTTAGTACCCTCCACCTTTTGTGGAAGAGTTTTAGCTGCTACAGGTTGTTTGAAATTTCAGTGTGTTCAACCATTTTTCAGATCTGATATCTTACCTTCAGATCAACTTCAAATTGGTTATTTATCCATCCAAAACACCTCATTTAGTTTTTTTTGGGTTTTTCTCTAGGGTCCCCTCTACTTCCCTTCAGGATATAGCCTTTCACCACCTCATTTACAACAATATTTCCTCTAATTTTTTGTTATTTTTCAGCACCAATTTCTGACAGATCTGACCTTTAGATCTCTGTCCCTCACAACCTTAGATCTATTGGCTATTTCAGTGTTTTTTGACTAGATTTTTGCCCACCTACAGACTAGTTGTTGAGACGCCTACCTCCTTAGGTTTAGATTAATGCATTATTAGCTGTTTATTTTCTGTTATTTCAGTTTGATATACTGTTATCTGCAGGTTTATTTACAATTATACAACACAATTTTTATTTTTCTCTACAAACGTTTGGGTTTAAAGATTAAAATTTACACACTTAACACACACACCCTAAGCAAAGAAGAGCTTGGTTAACACCTCCAAGAAAAGACTTTAAAACATTGTAATCAATTGATCCTGCACCTCTCTGCCCTTGTTTCGACATTGAGATTAGTTGATCCTACACCTCCTTTCCCTTATTGGTCTCTCTTCCCTTTGTGTCGTGTTTGTGCCGTCATCATTGCGCCACCAAGGCATTTATCCCAGATACTTCTTGGCCTTCATCCTCAGTTTCCGGTAGGAAGACTTACTCCTCCACGTAGGATTCGAGTTAGTCCTCTACCGAGTTCGCACTCTGACTCCTCTTCTAGTTCTTTGGGTTCCCCTTCTGGTTCTGCCCCCAGTTCTCCCCCTGTCACCTTCACCATGTCTGGTCCAGGACCTAACGCTGGTGGTATCCCCGGCCCTAATGCTGGGAATACTACTAGTGGGACCACAACATGAACTACCCCAGCTGTTCTCTTGCTTTCCTATATGGCAGGCCTCAGCCTTCCCAATTTTAACCAGTTGATCAATGACCCTATACACCATGAAGTTGGTTGGCCTGCTATGCCAACAAAGCTCCCTTCCGACATCCCCAAGCTTGAAGGTCTTGTTGGAAACGATCCTACTAACCATGTTTGATCTTTCCACATGTGGTGTTCATCTAACTCCATTACCGATGACTCTATCTGTCTTCGGTTGTTCCAACATATGCTTACTGGCGAAGCTTCTAAGTGGTATGTTGATCAGGCCTCATCCTCTCATACCACCTTTGTAACTCTTGCCCAGGATTTTCTATCTTATTTCCAGCTTCCCCTTCATTATGACACTGGTATTGAACTTCTAAATTCTTTCCGTCAATCGTCTCTGACTCGCCTATCTGATCATGTCTAGGAATGATGGAGAAGAAAGATTCTATGTCGAGCCCCTACCTTCGAAGACCATGTCTACATGGACTAGTTCCTTATATCTCTCTTGCCTGCTATAGGAAAAGATGTCGCATCACATTTCCCTCAAAACGAAGAATCCACTCTCCAGATTACTTTAAAATATGACCTGATCTACGCTCAGTCAGGTTATGTTTATACCGTTCTACCTGATCTTCCTAGACCCGATGGTGTCAACGCACCGGGGGCATCTCATGCCACTAACGATATCGTTGGAGCTCTTTCTCATCCATACGCTCAGCCTCCCTTGGGCTATGGGTTCCCTTAGGGAGGGGCCAGCACCTCCAACACTTTTCCCCCTCCCGGTAGCATGTATCCAAGATATATCATGCTTCCTCCTTTTTTCCAACCTCCTGGTTACCACAATGTTACCCAACCTAATTATTATCTGTATCCGCAGCCTGGTGCTCCAACTCCTCCAGCATTAGCACCTCAGCCTCCTTTTCCTTTCTCAACCCCCACAACAATAGCCACCGACCCCTCAGGGGTAGGTATATGCACAGCAACGCATGACTAATCCTCCTCCTTCCAAAAAGAAGATGAAAGGCACTCAAAATCAATCTGTCCCCGGTAATCCTGGACCTAGTCCTCAAAGTAATGCACCTAACACTGCTAACCAACAACAGGGCACTCAACCCAAGCAAGACAAACATGTTCACATGAATAAGCCTTGTTCATGTTATGGTGTTTATGGTCATTACACACACGATTGTCCTCTTTTACCATAGATTTGGTAGATTTGGGAGTCTCAAGTAGCTTTGCAAGGATAGCAAGCCTCCCCTTCCATCCCTCCCAATCTTATGCCTAGTCAACCGGCTATGTTTACTAATCGTTTCCCTTAGCAAGGATTTGTGGCTACCCAACCACCTGAAGGTCAGGTGACCACTCAACCTCCTCTGTATGGTACCTCCGATGAATAGATTCTCATGATGAATTCTGACCAACCTATAACCATAGACCTCAACCTTCAAACTCGGTCCCGTCATTACAACAAGCCTCTCGCTACGTCTGCCCCTGAGAACCCTTCTTCAGGTTCTACAGAGCCTCTTTCAACAAATAATGTTCCTTTTCAGATCCCTCATCCTAAGGCAGAGGTTCATACCAAGATCCCTAAGGGACCACTATGTCGAAATGTTGCTTCTGGAAAAGCTGCCCATTCGTATAGTATAGTAGATGATTTGGCACAGTCCCCTACTGCCATCTCAACGCTAGAACTCCTCTAGTCATGCCCTTCACAACGAAAAGCTATAATATCTACCATGGGCACTGTAGATCCTTCAGATGATCATTTGATCGTCTTTGATGTTGACCGGTCAGAACATCCTCCTCTTCCTGTTTCCGTCGCCTTCCAAATCCCAGTCAAGATCCGGAATGCCAACATTTCCCGTTGTATCATTGATGAGGGGGCATCCACTTGTGTGATGTACGCTTCAGTTTGGAATAAACTCGGATCACCTGAGTTGGCTCCTTCCACATCACTCTTCGAGTGTGGGATGGCCACACCTCCCAGCCCATTGGCCTATTCCGCAATTGTCTTATTACTTTTGTGGGCAAGACTGTTTGCGTTGACGTAGAATTCATTAATGCCCCATTAGATTACAACATTCTATTGGATCGTAGCTACACCTATGCGATGTATGATGTCCCATCTGCGATCCACTGCAAGATGTCCTTCCCTCATAATGGAAAGATAGTCACCATCGACCAATTGACATATTACAAACAGAAGTCTCAAACCTCCCCTGAGTCTATCATCTCTTTGATGGAAAATAAGCAAACCATTGATCCTTTTACTAGTGTCTCACCTGACTCCTCTTTTCTTGGTACATTCCCTAGTCTTCCTCCTCCTGTCTCTGATCCTAGCTCATCGAATGTTTGCATTATGCAATCGTCTCGGGCTTCCCTCTAGCAACCCACTTCAGCTAGTCAGTAGCCTCACCCTCCACAGCCTACTCCTAGCACTTCGATTCAACCTTCTGGACCCCCTCCTCCTTCTGGACCTACAGCTGGTATCCACAAGCCACTTTATCCTCCTAGAACGGTTCCTCCAGGCCTTAACCATCTTGGAGCCATCCCGCCTGGCCATCACCCCTCCGGATAGATATTGTTCCTATCTTCCCCTCCTCGAGTGTACACAATACATGTCATGGCTACCCTATCTCTTCTTAAGCTGACCTTGGGGATTCTTGTCTAGTACCTTGATCCCCCAGTCGCTACCCCGCTTGGTCAACCCAAACCTTGTCTTGCGTTGACCCCGATTCAACCAGTCCCTATGAATTCTCCCGCTACTACAGTGCCTCATCCACCTCAACAGGGACCTCCTCCTGTTGCAACAACTTCGAGTAGTGGGGGAAAATCTAGTAAGAAGGAAACCAAAGAATAGGCTACCCCGACAAACCATGCCCCTTCTCGGCCGCCAAAGCTTACTATCTAGTGTGCTTTATGTGATGTTGTTGGTCATGCCAACTGTTGGTGTCCCGTGTTTTGATAGTTTGGCAAATAAAAAGACAAGGCAACATCAGAACCAATCTTTAGAGTCCCAGGATCTAGTCCTTCTATTCTCAGAGAGGGATCTCTCGAATGTTTGTTTGAAAAGGTTTATCTTGTGTGCTTAGAGTATGGATTTTAGACTAGTTATTAAGTGTAGGTGTTTGTTTGTTTGTTTGGTCGGATTGATACAGCAGAACGTGAAAGACTTAGGAAAGATATATAGAATGGAGGAACATCTGTTTCATTGGGCAATGGAGTCAAAAAGAGGTCATAACATACTTATCAATGGATATGGGATATCAGAGGTCAAATCTAACTTGGCCATAGGATCTTTTGGTTTTTGGAATGAGATGGACATCAATGATTTGAAAAGAGAATTTTAATTCTCAACAAAGGGAATTTGAAAACACAATTTGAACAATAAAGAGATTTTTGATAGACACGGCTAACCATGAATTCTACAAATCACACCTTTAAGCAAACAATGATTTCAAAACAACTTTTAAAATGAAATCTAAGATTCGGGGAACACCCTATTTCCTCAAAGATTTTATTTCAAATGACTTAGAAAAAATAAAATATTCACTGATAACTGCAGTCATAGAAGAGGGAACACCTAACACGTCTATGATTACAACTAAAAAGACCTTTAAGACAACTGTTTAAGTAAGGACAAAGGGAAAGATCAAAACAAAACTCCTTGACTCACTGTAAACAGAAAACTACAAAGGGAGACTTCCATAACAATTTTAAAGTGGTAGCAGACAAGCAGGGAGAACCATAAATCATGGTGAAACCAACTATTCAAACTATTAAGGAAATAAACAAGCATGAAGACTAAAGAGAGAGATTAAAGACTCTAAAATACTTCAGCAGAAGAAAACATGAAACAGTGAAGGATGAACAGGTCTAAGGTGCTTCCAAGAGTCATTTCTTAGCCTAAAAATTTCAACCTACTGTAGTAAGAAATCATGGAACAGAATGAAAACGGGAGAAAAAATTAAAAAATTTAGAATAATTCACCAACAACCAAGTTCATGGATCCAATAATAGAGCCTTCACAGTAACAAGCATGCAACGACATCATCAGGGCGTCCAAGACTTCAATTCTTCTTCAGCTTCAATAGACTATGTATTATTTCAGAGAGTTCCAATATTACAACTAGTGATCAACCAACCCCTCACTCATCTTCTTCAGAATTATATATAGAAGAATGAGGGGGTGAAATCTGATAAAAGATCTCAAAAACTAATTAATACAGACTTAAATGGCTTCTCGGCCTTTGGGGGCTCAATGAAAAATCTTACATAGGTGTCTTCTATATTAAATTACTTATATTAACTATTAGGTTTGCTGGAAAGAATTTGTTGACTTCAAGGCTCCTTGTTATCCTTGTAATAACTTCTGCTGATAGCTGACAATAAGTTCCTTTGGTTGAAATAATTGTTTGGCTGTATTGATGCAAAATATCTCCAAGTCTGGTAATAACTTCGACTTTCCTTTGATTTCTTTGAGGCTGTAGGTGGCTCTGTGACGGCTGGGGAATTTTAATTAGCCCCTGATGTGGCATCGTATGCTTTCTGTCTAATAAGACACTTATGATTTTCTTTAAAATATGTTTCAGGCTTCTGATAATCCATTTTTAGTCGTAATCCCTATAGATCTGTCTTTAATTTTCTGTCCTGATATATTTTGTCTTCAGCACTGATACTTCTCTCACTGTGCTTGTTTTACTGTGTTTTTTGCTAGTGTGCAGGGTTGCGCAAGGATGATATGGCATCAATGCCTCGTGAATCACTGATGAAACATGAATTTTAAACCCTGCGAAGGATTTTCTTTGAAGAATCGAAGGCGGGAGGATCGTCACCCTCTGCCTTCAAATTTTCTTTCAGACATAGCGGAAAAACCATAAAACCCTGCAAAAATACAAACAACTATTTATAAAATCCTGCATGTATAGGTTAAATTCTTCAGAAGGCATGTGGAGGAAGTGTAGTCATTGGCTGGCATCATCCAACAGTCGAGATTCATCAGAGGAATTCAAAGGAAAGGTGGAAAAAGAAATTGAATTAGAGTCGTCGATCGCGTAGAGATCGACGGTCGAGAGCGGAGGCGAAAAGTCAAAGCGGAGGAATCAGGGAGATGAATTATGGGTCGTCGATCTATATATCAAATCGACGGCAGAGATGTTTCAGTGACCGCGTCGTATCCTAGTTAACCGTCGGGCTTCCTCAGTGAGCGATCACCGTCTGATGAGCGGCCTCATATCGGACGATGGACGTCAATATCGCGCTGAGTCCACGTCCGATCTTTAACGCGTGATGGACGGCGATTTTATGAACAATGCCCAGGCCATGCATCAAGCGATGTATGGAATCGCTGCAAAATAAAAAATACCGCCCCGCTCTTAAAAGCGGTGCGATGGATACCGCGCGGTTTTGCAGCCGTGAGTGGATGGCGAGGACCACCAGGGCGAGAGATTTCACACTGTCGATCTGTGGATCAGATCGGCGGTGGAGATCGCCTTGAACTTTGGATCGGTGGAAAAATATAATATAATAAAAAGCTGACAGATTTAATATATAACCAAAGGTTTAAACTTTGGGCGGACATAATTAATATTCAAAATGGCTTGGCGCCTGATTGCGGGGCCTTTGGGAGCATGGAGAAACATATGACCAGGGGTTAAAAAGGAGGGGCTAATCGCAATTGGGCAACGCAATAAGTGCTTGAAAGGCTGGTTCTCGGTTCCAGCACCAGGGCGTATGGAAGGGAGGGCTAAAGACTTAGCCCAAGGGGGCTTAAGTCCATAATATGAAAATGTGATTTTAGGCATTTTTCAATGATTTTCAAAGGAGTTGGTGGGTTTCGATAAGGCTAAGAAAGGGTCTTAGACATTATCAAAGGGGTTTTGATGAAGGGAGAAGGGGAAAACATGATAATGAACGATTTGATGGGAAAATAAAAGGCAAAGATGAGGTTAGTTTTGGCAGAAGGGGGAAAAGGAAAATGGTGGTTGTAACAGTATTCTTTCTTAGGAATCAGTAGGATTTCTGAGTTGAAAAGGGGGAAAAGTAGTGATGATAATCCAAAGGACAGGATATTTTCAAAAGACTTTAAGCATCAAAAATTTTGAGCAAATGAAATTGTTTCTTGAAGGCTATCCAAAATCATTTAGCCACCACTTGATATAACAGAATTTATAGGTGGCTAACACCAACCATACTTATTTGGAGTTGCCTCACCTCAAGCCCATGGTTAATGAGACGTTTCCAGAATTTGATATCCCTGAGGTCTATGTCACTATACCTGATTTAGTCCCGAAACTCAAATCCTTATGCACAAATCACCCTTGTGCTTTGTGTGATTTCCATGGTCACTACACTCACCTCTGTCCCCGCCTTGAAGAGTATCATTCCTCTTTGGAAGCGTTCCTCCAATTCAAGGTGAAGCATAACAAGTATACCTCCCCCTTGTTTGTGAGTTCTTCTTTGGTTCAAGGTGAAGCATAACAAGTATACCTCCCCCTTGTTTGTGAGTTCTTCTTTGGTAGAACCAGAGGATCTACCTTCTCCCATTGACATTACCCCTCCCGATGTCGAAATGATGGAGCCTTTAGCCACCATTTTCTACCTATCATCATCCATGATACCCTTGATGGAAGTCCCCATGGAGACTTCCCTTGATGTTTTGCTTGACCTCCCTTCAGCAATCACCCTAGGCTCAAAATCGGTAGATCCTTTATCTGCTTACTCTTCAGTCATCCCCCACGACATTGCGCATGTGAGCCTTTCTTCACATGATGATGATTTTGGTAGCTCTATCGCGTCAGGTCTTCTCCCTTCCTCCAGTCACCCCATATTTCATTCTGATGAAGACATTATGGAAGCGATGACCGACCCTGACTTTCCGTGGGATGATACGCACCACCGTGTGTACTTTTTCTTGCAGCAGTCCCATGACCAATATTCTTTGGAAACTAAAGACTTCATTCCTTATGAAGTCGATTGGTTTAGAAATCCCATCCTTGCACCAGATGCTTTCGAAGAAGGAAATATGGCCAATATCTCTCCTACCATTAAAATTGACATTTCTGACAAACCATGGGTAGAAGAAAATATCACCTTGGGCACCTAATGCACCCCAGAAGAAATTGAAGCTTACACCAAGCTCTTCAAATAATTCTGCGATGTTTTCGCCTAGTCCTATTTAGAAATTCTCGAACTTGATCCCGCCATTGTAGAACACCATATCAATACATGGCCCGATGCCAATCCTGTCCATCAAAAGTTGAGACACATTAATCCTTCCAGATGAGAGGTTATCAAAGCTTAAATCGATAAGCTCAAGTAGGCTGGTTTTATCTATCCTATCAAATACACCACTTGGGTGTCAAACCCGGTTTCCGTTCTCAAGAAAAAAGGCACCATCTGTGTCTGCACTGACTTTCGTGACCTGAACAAAGCTTGTCCCAAAGATAACTTCCCCACACCATTCATTGACCAAATCATTTATGAGTGTGCAGGGCACGAGGTTCTATCCTTCATGGATGGTTTCTCCAGATACAACCAAATTGTAATTCGTCGTGCTGATCAGCTTACGACTACGTTTATTAGTCCGTGGGGAGCCTTCACCTATCGAGTCATGTCGTTCAACCTTGAAAACACCAGAGCCACTTTTCATCGAGCCATTTCTTACTGTTTCCATGACCTGGCTCATATTATCCTTACTTATTTAGACGACCTCACTGCACGTTCTAAACATCAGGCGCAACACCTTCACGATCTGCATACAATATTTCTCCGATGTCGCAAGTATAATATTCGCCTCAACCCACTGAAGTGTGTCTTTTGTGTTTCTGTTCGCCGTCTTCTAGGCTTCATTGTGTCTAAATATGGCATACCACTTGACCCATTGAAATTTCAAGCCATCCTTGAGTTTCCTATTCCTCGTACTTTATGCCAGTTACAAAGCCTTCAAGGCAAAGAAAATTTCCTTCACCGGTTCGTGCCTAACTATGCCACCACTGCACATGGGTTCCTCAGACTCCTCCGATCTAACATTCCATTTGTATGGGATGCCTATGCTCAAAAATATTTTGATGCCCTGAAACATGCTCTCACATCCTCTCCCTTGATCCGTCCCCCTGACTTTGATAGGGATTTCATCCTGTACGTCTCTGCTTCCACCTATTCGGTCATTGGAGTCCTTATTCAGGAAGATGACAATGGAATCGAGCATGTTATCTATTATGTCAGTAAGAACCTTGTAGGTCCTCATGTATCCTACTCACACGAAGAGAAATTAGCACTGGATGTCGTGTTCTTGGTTCAAAAACTTCGTCATTACATCCTCATGCGTTCCACCAAGGTCGTGACTAATTCCAACCCTATGGCCTTCCTATTTAGTCACCGAATCATCAATGGGAAGTACGCCCATTGGATCATTATCCTCCAGGAATTCAATCTTGAATTTGTCACACCCAAAAGTAAGAAAGGTTTAGCCCTCGCTGAACTCATTTCCGAATTACCTACTGGTACATAGGATCCTCTAGTTACTAATGATTTTCCCAATGAACACTTGTTCACCATTACCTAGATGATCCTTGATATGGTGACATCCTCACTTACTTGTGAACCCAAAATTTCACCCTCCATCTTGACCATGATGCTCGACGACATATCCGACACTAGGCCCCCTGCTACCTTCTTATCGGTGAGGACCTATATCGTCGCAGAGTAGATATTGTCCTTCGCCGTTGTCTCACACACATTGAAGCTGAGCAAGTGCTCAATGTCTGCCATAGCGATGCTTGTGGTGGCCACCTCTCTGGTCTTGCCACTGCCCATAAAATCATGCGCGCTGGGTATTTTTGGCCTTCTCTCTTCATTGATTGCATTGAAGTAGTCAAACATTTTTCCAATTGCCAACATTTCGCCCCTAAGGCGCGAGCTCCTCCAGCTCCCCTCCATCCTGTCATCTCAACTGTCCCTTTTGTAAGTGGGCCATCGACTTTATAGAGTGTCGAACTTCATCTGCTGGTAACCACAAGTATATCATCATGGAGGTTGACTATTTCACAAAATAGGCTGAGGCCATGCCAACGTTTAACAACACGACAGCTACCACAACCCTCTTTTTCTTTAACCATGTTATCGCTCGATTCAGAGTTCCGAAACAATTGGTCTCTAACCATGGCCGACATTTTGAAGATGAGATATGGCGTGATCTATCCTCACTCTTGGGTTTTGAGCACTAATATTCCTCCTCCTATTACCCCCAAGGTAATGGCCAAGTTGAAGAAGTCAATAAAATCCTTAAAACCATGCTTCAACAGATGCTGGATAAGCATAAAACCAACTGGCACCTGATGCTCTTCCCTGCTTTGTGGGCCTACAGAACTTCTGTTAAAACCACGACCGGGTTTACTCCTTTCCACCTTGTTTTCGAAGAGGAGGCAGTTTTACCGATCGAGTGTGAAATCCCTTCCCTTCATCTAGCCGTTGAACTTCTCCTTGACACCCAACCTTTAGAACAATGACTTATCATGCTTGAGCATGCTTCCAAAGACCGTCGTGTTGCATTGAAAACCATAAAAGAGGTTAAGAAACACACCAAAGCTCAATATGACCGAAAATTCCACCCTCGTACTTTTCACGAAGGTGATCTCGTTCTGGTGTATGACCAAGACCATGATGTCCTTGGTCATGGGAAGTTTGACTCATTATGGTCAGGCCCTTACATCATCAGTAAGGATTTAGGTAAGGGGGCATACCTCTTAGATAATTTCGAAGGACAAACCCTTCCTAATCCTCGCAATGCACTCTATCTTAAGAAATATTACCCTTAGAATTTCCCTCCTAAAATGCATGTTCTATTCCTTTTACGTAGCCAGCTCGTCATTTTTCGTGATTTGATACTTCACCAGGACATATTTTCTCCAATAAGGGTCATTTCACCACTCTTCAAAATCGAATTTCTTCACTTGCAACACTTGTATTCGAGGCACCACCTTGCCTCCATACTTTTCCATGCTCATGTCGATTTTCATCATGATTTACCATCTTGTAATCATGTCTTTATGGTCCCCATTAGACCTTTTCTGTGTGGCAGCATCATCGAGTCGCCCTTGTTTATAACATCCGAGTTGACTCATCATCACATTCATGGAGTCTATCCCAAGTCCCTTCGTATCCCACTATAGTCCTCCATCCTTCATTTCTTGGTTCCTCTCTCGTGTCACACATCGTGGCCTCCAGTCCTACTATCCCCTATACCCCTTGATATTTTGTCACTCACTGCCAGGTCATCCATGCCCTTTGTTATCCTCCTGTATTCTACAGATTTCACTAGATGACTATGGATGTCCTACAAGCACCTAAAGATAGCATAATTTTCCTACCAGCTATCTTTAGAAGTCTCACTGCCTTCATCATCCTAAAATTGACTAATTTTCACTACACTTCCCTATCTTTATGCCTCCTCAAATTTTCACCCTACTGCTCTAAAGAAACTCCATTTTTTGGGCCTAATTTCCTCTAAAAACCCTCAAAAATCCCCCCTTATGCATCATTTTCTCCTAAAGACCCCTAAACAATGAAAAAACCCCCTTTTCATTGATTAAACTTAACTATTGGGCCTATCGTGCCCTTTCATTTTTTATAAAAAACTCTATTTTTTATGCGAAAAAACCACTTTTTGTATATGAGCTTTAAGCCCCTTTTCCGCTTAAGCCCCAGCCCCTTCTATCCATGTGACCCTAAACCCCGACCCTCCACTATTTTCCTAAACCCTTTTCCTTCCTGACCCCCGATCCCCTCTACCCCCACGGGACCATTCCCTTCACCCTCTCTTAAGCCCTTTTCCCCATGTAAACAATGCCTCGGCCCCTTCATTATTTCACCTCGCTCCATCCTTCCCCAGGCCACCTCCACCGTTGATCGGAGACCCACTCCCCCAATCCAACGACTGTCGTCCATCCTCCCTCATATATAAAAAAAATCCCACATATAAACCAGCCCGCGCTACCTGACAAAAGACCTCCATGTCAGCTCGCCCTGAACCCCACTGCCGCACTAGCCCGCCACTCATAAACTCCACCCACACCATCAATCTCGCTCCTCGAGATCCGACAGTCTAAATTACATATCGTGCGGATTTTTGCACCGAGGTTTAATGGCCCCTATCCATGTGAAAAAGGTGGTTTCACGTTGGACATGCGTCCAATGCTGAATAGTATCATGCTGCCTTTGCCTAATACTGTTTACCTCCGATAACCCGCGCGATAAACCGTTGCGGTTTTACAAAACTGCCTTTTCCCTCTACGCGCTAAAATTCAAAATTTCTTCGCCCCCACTTGAATTTCCTCACGATTTTGCTTCCGAAATCATTCCATTGCTCCCTCTATTCCTCTGTAAATCACCCCTAAACCCTCAAAAACCCAAAAAATTATAGTTTACCCCATCCCACAAGTTTTAAGGTAATATTTGTTTGATGTTTTTGCAGGTTTAATGGTGGCAGATGCCTAGAGAGGCATTTAAATGATGAACAACCTATGGATGACGATCCAAGAGGCAAAAACATATTAAAAGGGCCAGGGATTTACATAAAATATTTAACCCTTCAATGTGTCATGATCATCGATGAGTTATAAACCCTTCTGCCATGAAGAAACCCTGCCTGCACACAGAAAATAGATATAGCCAGAGAAGAAATGAAGAACATGAAGATTAGAGGGCTAATTATGGATCAAAGAACAAAACAGAGGATTAGCCCTTTAAACAGTGATTAAAGATAAAAGGTCAAAGGTTTAAAGATAAAGGATAGATGAACAAAATAGTTGTAAAGCAGAAAAAAACAAAAAGACAGTGATGTAGATTATTAAATCTAAATCAAGGTTAAAGGCCTAATACAGAAGTTTGATGAATAGAAAAAATAAATATTACCCAAAGACAACTTCGGATAACTCAAACAAAAAGGCAATAACTTCTTCAAAGACAAATTTTCCACCTACATCATTATTTCTTTCAATAAAGGCATCAGACAGTTATTACACAGTCAGAGATATTTTTGAAGTAGCTCAACAATTATTACAAAGTTATTACTAAGCCTTAAAATTCAAAAATTTCAACTAAAAATAACTCAGAAGTTATTATTTTAGAGTAACTCTTTCAGATATTTTTTCCTTAGGCCTTGCATAGTCTCAAAGGTCAAAAATCATTAACTCTGTAATAAATAACATTTAAACACCCTAAGTTAGCAGCACCTCCTCATTTTGCATATAAATATTGCATATGAGCTTCATTTCAAATGTTGGTTACTTGATGTTATTGGACTGATTCCTGCTGCTAGGCTAATTGAGGAATGTTAGACTGAACCAAAGAAAGCTCTGAGCTGCAGAGAGCTATTGTACATGGAGTGATGTAAATAGTTTGATCATCAATAATAAAATCATGTTCACAAGATCCTTGAGCTATATCAATGGTGAATTTTTCCTAAATTGTTATTGTTTCTCCTTATGTTTTCCATTATGTTCATCATTCTCTGATAAAGAAGCAGAAGTTTTAGA
The DNA here is from genome assembly GCA_034641835.2 of Pinus albicaulis. Lineage (NCBI taxonomy): Eukaryota > Viridiplantae > Streptophyta > Pinopsida > Pinales > Pinaceae > Pinus > Pinus albicaulis. Next base: position 1,061,740,392 of record CM076584.1, on the reverse strand, counting down.
TTAGGATTTGTTGTTTCAGCACCCTATTTCTGTCTGTATTTCTTTATGTTCATGTTTTCTTCTGCAAGGTCTGATTAGAAGATTCTTAATTGCCTTCTAGTTACATCTAGCTTGTTGTCTTGGAAATGATTCAATAAAGTGAAACCAAGGAAATTTTGGTGAGCCCATGTTCCTTTGAGTAAGACTTGAGATATTGTTTTTAGGATCTTTCTTCAAAGTACACTTATTAGAGTCTAAACCAGTGAGGTCTATGATATGCCCTTCCCTTTGGTCTGCCTTGAAATTTTGCTTTGAAGAGTCTTTGAGAGTTTTCAAAAGAAGATTAGATTATTTTTGTTTGATCTTAGACCACTCTTGTTGTTATCTTATATGTTTTCTTTATCTGAAATTAGTCTTTTGATTGCTGGATTGTTGTCTGAAAGGTTGCTCATTAAAAGCTTTTCCAAAGAGATTTATGGTTTTCCCTGTCCTTTGGCTTGCTCCAAACAGTTACCTTAAAAGGCTTTTCTTTTCTAAGTAGAGCTAGAAGATTCTTAACTGACTATAGCTTTGCTGCCTTCACAACTTATTAATGTTTCATATCACAACCTAATCTAAGGAATCCACTTGATATAGTTAGCTTGCCCTATGAGTGCCCTTGCAGAGTTGATGAGAAATTAAATCCTTTTATGATTCCATTACCAAATGGATTGATGTTTCTTATAGTCTATTTGTTTCAGCTAAAACATTCCCTCAATCAGTCAAACCATTGATCATTCAATCTATCATTTAATCCAACCAAAAAAAAAACAAGTCCTTAGAAATTCACAACTAGCCTAATATCTCAAACAAAGAGCATAAAGATATATCAATAAAAACACCTTTATAGAGAGATCCCTCTCTGAATCCAGGAAGGCTAGGTCCTAGGATTCCAAAGTGGTTTTGATGTGGCCCCTTTAGTGTTTTTTCTTGCAATTCTAACAAATCACAGGGAGCCAACACCCTTTATGGTGTAACAAGGGAAGTCATTTGTCTGCTACTCAGTACCCCCCATTTCATCATCATCCCTGGAGTCAGCCTGTCAGTCGCTCTACTATTTTCTCTCGTTCCTTACTTGAGGACCTCTTATTGCCTCACCTATGGGAGACCTCCTTTTGTCGACTTCAGATCATTCATTCTAGAATACAGGTCTAGAGGGGGGTGTACCTTGGTTCCAGATTCCACTCTTGTTCGGTGCCTTGGATCAGGCAAATGGACTCCTTATTTCCCTTTGACTTGATTGTTTCTCAACTCCAGCTCGTTTCAGCATGATGGAGATCCATATACTTCATGGTTCAGTGATGTAGAATATTGGACTAGTGATTCTTGGGTGTGTGTGAGATGTTTCAGCCCTCATGAGGAGGTGGCCCTACAGGTAGCCCCCCACATGCCCATATGAACTCTTCATTACAACCTTTGATGCAGCTCCATAGATTTGATGATGTCGGCCTTAGCTGCTTGCAGCGCCTTTTTGATTGCATGTATCAGTCAGATTTTCAGAGCCCTTTCCTGTTTACAGGGGCATTTTGGTTGTATTTATATCTCATGTACTCATATATTATTGTACAAGTCCTAGCTGTTATCCCAGGCATAGTATGTATGTGGGATTCATTATCATGTTTTTTATCTGGCTCATGTTTATGTCAGCATGTACTATATAGTTTAGTCCCTTGTTTACTGGACACATTATTCTTTGTACTTTGTCTTGGCGGGCATAAGTATGCCTCCCCCGCTGCCTATAGCACAGGTACTCACTCATAAAAGAGACTTTTCACACCTGTAAGTCTTGCCTCCTTAGGGTCTAGTCCTCTAGCGCTTTGGTCTACCTTATATTTCTCTCTCTTTGACTTCCCCTTCGGTGTCTAGTGATTGAGTTCTTACAACGTACTTTGGTCATACGATTAGATCCTAACGCTCGCACGCTAGGGATTAATCTATTACACCATTTTTTGGTCATCTAACCTGTTGCTATTAGATGGACCAAAGTACACAATATAAGACCAATTTTACCCTAAGTAAAATTGCTTTCACTATGAAAAATAGCTTAGTAAACCACATTTATTAAGTTGCTTATGGTCTAAACAGGAAAACCCATGAGGAAATATTAAATAAATCCAGATTTGTTTGATTTTCCTCAAGGAATAATTAGTTAAACAATAGTTTAATTAATATTCCTGGTCATATTTAACCCAAAACAAGAAAATTAATTAGATAAATCATTATTTATCTTATTATTTTCTAGGAATAATTATTTAAACCTTATTTAAATAATATTCCTTGTTAAATTTGTCAAAATCATTTATAAATAATTAAATAAATCATTATTTATTTGATTATTACTCAACCACATCCTTAAAATAATAAATAAATCATTTATTTATTTATTATTTACTAATAAAGGTATTTGACCCAAGTTAAATTATTTTTCCCTCCAACAAATATAATAAAATATTCCATAAAAGTTGGATCTTGATTTGGTTAATAATATTTTAATTATGCACCAATATCTAGAATAACTCAATATTTTGTTATAAATAGAAGGGTTTTTCCATTCATTCACTACCTTTTGTTGCCTAAAGATCACTCTGGATCTATACTTTTGATCTGACTTTGATCCACCATCATTGTCATATTTTTCTACCATTTTTCTTGTGAGCTCCCTTTGAGTTCCATTTTTTTCTGAGTTTTCTACACCATCAAGAGAGAGGGATTTTAGATTTGAAGTGCTGAGGACTTACAAGAATCCATCCCATTGAGGAGGACTGGTAACATCCTTCTATGTTCTCCTCCCAGGTGCGATAAATACAAAATTATTTAAACATATGCTTGTCTTATCTATTGGATGCATGGAGCAACTCTTGTTTTTATTTACTGCTTAATGTATTTTAATGCATAGATCTAGATTTTTTGCAGCATTTATCTTAGTCACCTAATTGCATATCTAAAGATATTGGTAGCCATCTTTGCTGTTAGGGTTGTTTTTTATGCACGACTAAAGTGAGCCTTTTTCGTACACTTGCGATTAAGATTTATACTAATAACAGTAGTAGGAAGGATCAGTTAGATTAATGAAGTCAGATGAGAGGAAGATAGAAATAAAAGTAACAAATTTTAGATACTAGAGAACATATCAGAGTTGGCAACAATGCAAAGGGCATGGATGAAAATGCCAGCGGTAGTGCAGAGAGTCCAGTAGACAGGTGCAGTAGCTAGCAGCAGTCAGAAGACTCTAATGAAAAATGCATTATATTGGTTCATTTTTTTAGAAGCTATTCAGTTCCATGATTTTTAGGTGAAAACAACACTAGATAAGTGTTGTATGCAAAATTCCAAAGGTACCGGATCGGGATAAATTGAATTCCTTTCTTGTTGAGAGGGAGTGTTGAAATTTACAATAAGAAACAGTGAAATTGGCAACCATAAAGGACAAAAAAAATGCACCCACACTGGTGAGGAATTTTGATATACCAGGAGTGAGGAATGTGAGGCATCTAACTTATTTTTCTCTTAAATAAATTGGACAATAAATTGTAATTTCATCTCATAACAACTTGGGTCAGTTAACTAAGTCATGATGACTGAGTTAGCTCAAGAAATTCGAGTTGTGGTGATCGAGGTGGATATTGGTGGCCACCCGCCTATTCCACTTGGGCCCTCACCATTGTCTCTTTTAGTTTTTCAATTTTCTTAATTATAGCACAATTTACAATTTTTGTTAGTTTTCCGGGTCCTGAATTTCCGGAGCAGTTTTGAGGCCCCAAACAACATTTTTTGGTCATGAAAGTTTTAGTGATTTCATAGAAATCACATTAGCAGTTTTATTCTTCAGAGATATATTTCTGACGAGGTATCATGTGCATCAAACAGAGATTATATGACCACGTTACGACCCCGAGAAATTGGTTTCCCAACTACCCCCAACGGGGCCCATAAACTTTTGGTGTTACATCTCCTCGGGTTAGGTTTTTCTCTTATTTTTCAATAATAAAAAGGCACTTGAGCCTTATTGAAAAATAGTTCAGAGGCATGTAGCTACCACATCTCTTTTCAGAGATAAGCTACCATCTCCTGATCTAGTTTGTTTTCCATTATGTCTGTAAGCATTTTTCAATATTTGATATTAATGAAATGAAGTGTTATTCCTACTGCATCTCTATGTTTATGTTTATTTTTGTATTTTATTGCATTCCTGCATATTTCTACATCATGAGGGTCTAAGATGAGGCATGTATATGGATTCTAAAATTTTTTGGGTCTACTTATAGTTGATGCATTAGTGGGGTGTAGGCGTGAATTAGTTAACTCAATTAATTGAGTTAAAATTAGTTTAACTAGTTCTAACTGAGTGACGAGCTAGTGAGAGGTCCACTGAATTAAATTAGATTTAATTCAAAATGAGTCATCAATCAGATAACTGATAATTCGCTATTAATAGATGCATGCATGATAGTTACAAGGAAGACCCGGTTGAGACAAAAGTTAAAGGGAACATAAATATCAGTTGTATTTATACAATATTGCCCATGTGCAATTATAAATTCATTGGGATGCCATGATGGATTTCACAATCAAGGAAGGATGGTTTTCCTAATTAATGGGGAGCTAATTCCCTAGGAATTGCGTGAGCAAGGCATGCTGAAGGAAGGTTGAGAATTGGCTAAGTACTAGACTAATTTTTCCTAGATTAGTAGGAGACAATTGGTCGAGTGTTCGAGAATCTCATGAGAGATTAAGCATTGTATTGTTTCATAATTCCTTGACTTAATACATAATAGAGATAGAGGGGTTTTGAGCAGCTTCTTTCCCCAGATACATCTTTTGTTGTGCGATTGATAATTTCTTTCTCTTACTTATATGTGATTGTGCGATCGTGTTTTGTTTCTGCAAATTGTAGGAAGGATTCAATATCTTGTTTTGGTACATTACAAGATCAGATTGAATCTCATTGGTTATATTTTATACATGAAATAGAAGAGAGGGTTGATACGATCTTGTCTTGCGGTGGTTATAGAGACAAAAATAAATGGAGGAGGGCTTGCACTATAATTTAGAGCCAAAATAGAAGTAGATTTAGGCGTAATATTGTCTGAGCTAACCCCAGTTTGAGGGTCGACATTGAGATCTGAAGTTCATATCAAGTTTTAGTCAAATAAATGCCCAAAATCTATGGATCCATATGAGCTGGGTTGAGTCTCTTATGGAGGCAAGAGTCATGGTTTTTTATATGGGTGGATAGGGTTTGTTCTACAACAATTAGAGGTACATAAGTATAGTGCCCTAGTTAGGACAGTTTCCTAGCATCTTTAGTTCATAAGGCATGCCCTTAATACTGTGAAACATTTGTGTAGAAGAAGAACAATTGTGACCCTTAGAGCGAGGTTTATTTATGAAATATAGACCGCAGATCTGGAAGATGGTTTGTAGATTCAATATATGTGGAGATATCAGATCCAAAGGAGGGTGGAACCTGAGCAGAAGATTGAGAATGCAAAATAAATGTGCCATGTGAAAGAATGGATTGACATGCAGAGGAGTTGATTTGGTGGACTATCCATGGAGTTTTAGGTAGAGATATGAAGAAACCTATAAAAAAATTAGTCATTGAACTGTTAGTGGTTGGTTTTTGACCCTAGTCCAGTCACCTACAGATTTTTAGAAGGATGATAAGAGGAGTAGTTCAAATTTGTTCATATATTGGACAACAAAGATCAAATTTTCGATACACAAGAACAATGATTATGAGAGGACTCAAACCATTGTTAGGTGGAAGATTTGAAGAGCCCTAGATGAAGACAATATTGTGAGCCCTAGACCAGTAAAACTAATTGACTCTGGAAGGGCAGATTGATGGTGTTAGTGTCCCGTAATTTGGCAAATTGGTAAACCAGATGGCAGGGTAACATCAGACCAATCTTTGGAGTCCTATGACCTAGCCTTCCTGGACTCAGAGAGGGCTCTCTCTATTCTACGAAGGATGTGAACTTGTTCGCTTTGTATGTTTTATTTTAGGCTAGTTGTTAAGTATGTTTTGGTTTGTTTTGGTTTTGAGGTAAAAGTAATCAACTAAGAAAAATGGAAAGAGAGTTCATCAAATCAACAATAAGCTATGGGGTCAGATAAAGTCAAGGATGTCTAAATGATGGACAAGATGTACTGCAGGTTCGATTTAGCAAGGTCAATGGTTCCTTCAGGTGAGGTATGAGGTGAAATGAACATTAAGTTTGTGAAAAATGAAGAATTCTTAAACATATATAGTTTGAAAGAAAATACTCATGAGGTAGGGCAAACCATTAATCTCTATGAACAATACTCAAACTGATAAACATGAAAGATAAACATTCGGGTGAGACATAGAAGTATAAGAACTCCTAACTTTAGAAATTCACCTTTCAGCTGTTGGGAAAACATGTAAGATAAACAAATAACTTAATATATGAAGAGGGAACTCCTAAAAAACATATATCAAACTATCGGTAACTCTAAGACAAGTTGGTAAGCATGGAAAAAGGGCAAGATCGAACGAGACCTCTTTGACTTAACCTAAGAAATCAGTATTTCATAGAAAGGTTTCAGAAATAGAGTTTTGAGAACTTCAAATAAGAAGGGCATACCTTGAATCAGATTTGATAGCTAACATACTAACCATTAATAAAACAAATGACAATTTCTTGGTGGACCTAATGAGTAGTTAAGAATTCCTTATAATGACCAAGAAGAAGAAAACATCAAAGCTGTAATAAACAGGAGGTTTGAGGTGCTTCCATGAGCATATCTCAACCTATAATTTTCTGATCTACAAAAAATAAGAAGAATGAAACATTCATGAAAACAAGAATACATAAACAAATCAGGGAAAAATCACCATTCACCAAGCTATGGAATCTTGCACACAATGCTCCTCCACCATCAAGCCAAGCAAGACATTCATCCACTTCATAAAACCAATATTTTCTCCAAGCTCATAAAATTATGTATTGCTCTCAACATGTCAAGTTCTCATGTTTTTTACTATGAATCCTCATGGTTTATATAATCCAAGAGAAGAAAGATCTTACTAGAGCAACTAGAAGGCCATTGGCCAAAGCTAAATATTTAAAACTGTCCTCCAGGCCTTACAAGGTCCAAGGCACAAAATATCTCTTCAAAATATCCTTTTCGGACCAAAATAGCAAAAATATTGACTTTTAGGCTCTGACATACATGATAGAACTTTCCTAGCACACATTTTCCTTGTCCTCACATAGGAATGTAGAAATTTGTCTTTGTTTTTGCAAAATTTCCAGGCGCGCAGCACCAAAAAAGGCCTTTTGCAGCAAGGTTTTGGAGGCCTTCCTGATGTCGAAAAAGGCCCCGTGATGGCTTGTTGGAAAGCTATGGATGTCACTTTACAAATATAATTTTTTTTTCTCAATTTGATCTCTAGAAGTGGCCCAAAAGGTAGAAAAGGTGAAGATTCCCAGGGGCACAACACATGTTCAGAAACAGTGGCAAAAAGGTGAAAGAATGGTTGTTTTTGGACCTTTTGAGGGACCAAAACAACTCCAAATGAGCTGAAATTTTGTGATCATGCTCCTCTAGTGCCAAGGAATCCAAAAATTTAAGATTTTCCTGCTGAAAATTCTCTGAGAAAAAGCACAGTGTTCGGGGTGCTGTGCTCCTAGGCTTAAAAATTCACAAAAAACCAAAAAGTGTCCAATTTTGCTCAAAAATTGGTGAGTGAATCCCTCAAGGGTCCCTAGAGACCTGTAGTGAATCTTGAGCCAAAATTCCAAGCATAGCTTGGTTGTTTCCATCTTTTAGAGTTGGGTGCCTCCTTTGGGCAGTTTTGAGCTTTTTCCTAGCAAACTAATTTATCCTTTTATAATGGTCAGTCATCTTTCTCTATAAGCCCAGATCCTTGTTTGCCTTCTCTAACTTACCCTCCAAATGCAGGTTTTCTTTTTCAAGCCATGATTCTTTGTCATGTTCAATTTCCAAGGCTAGGAGCTCAGTGAGAGGGAATTGTTGTGCTCGGGTTGATTCTTCCTCTCTCTGTTTTTCTAATGCTCGCCTACGACGCATAGTCTTAGGACTCTTCCTATCTTGACCTTCTTCTTCAATATCTTCTATATAGTCATCCATGTATTCCTCTAGCTGTACCTATGATTTCTGAGCTTCTCTTTTGTATTTGAGTGCCCGGGCTTCATAAATGGCAAGTTGGCCACTCAGTTGCGCGTTTTGTGTTTGTAGGAAATGAATGAGATATTTTGATCTTTCCAACTCAACCTCTAAATCTCTTATTTGTGCACTCCGGTCCTGCAAGAGAGAATTGAGTATCCTGGTTTCATTGTCCTCATCGCTGTCAATGTGGATGAGTTCAAATTACCTCTCTTCTTCATGGCTACTTTCTTGTTCTTTCATTGTATTTTTTCCTTTATCCTTCATGGGCTTCTTACCCTTGTATTTCTTCAGCAATTCACCTTTTTCTTTCTTTGGCAGTTTACCCCTACTCCTCAATGCCCTAGTGACATTGCTTTGCACTGTTTGAGTGACTTTTCCTTTCACTGTTTTGGTGATTTTTTCCTTCACTGGTCTTGAGGAGGAGTGCATGGCCCCTTTCCTTTTGGAGGAAGCAAACACATGCCTCCTACCTTTCTGATAAGGGATGATGAGAGATGTTACAAATTGGGCTTGTTCAATTTGGTCACTTACAGCCCTGGGACTGTCTTTTTCTTCAAGAATGTTTTCTATGGGTGACATCCCTTTGTCACTTTGTTGTTGCCAGTCCCTTTGATTATTAATTTCAACATTTTTCATGCTTTCATTACCAGGAGGACATTCATAAGTGTTATACTCTATTTCTGCATTGTGGGAGGTGCCTAGGTCTGACATATTTTCATCTTCAGGACTATCCATGTCTTTAACTTTTTTACTGTTGTTTTGACTGTCAACATCCCTTGGATCCTTTACATGACTTCCTTGTTTATTCAAAACAACTCTGAAAACTATCTCTGGACTATCTTCATTAATTTTGTCATTGTCATTATTGTTTTCCTCTTGTTTGGAACTATCTGCTGTGCGGTTGTTAGTGTCTTTTTCTTCACCATGAGTTCCAACATCCTGTCTTCCTTGCTCACCATGGGTATCACTACTTAAAAATCTGTTTTCTTCTTGGCTCTTATCTTTATTTATGTTGTTGTTTTTACTGTCTTCCCTTTGGCTATCTTCCTCCTTGCTGCTGTTTTTACCGTCTTGCCCTTGGCCAACTTCTTCTTTGCTATTTTTTTTACTATCTTCCCATTTGTTGTCTTCATTTTATCTGTTGTTTTTGTTGTCTTCCGCTTGGCTATCTTCATCCTCTCCATCACTGTTTGTATCATGATCAACACTATTTTCCTCAAGGCCTTCATCATCTTTTCACTCACTGTTTGTATCATCTCCCTTATCTTAATTATTTTGGTAATCACTCCTTGGTTCATCTTGATTATCATTGTTTTCTTCAGGGCCTCCGCTGCTTTATTCAAGGCCATTTCCTCCTTTATTTTCATTATTTTCTTCCTCAACCTCATCACACTCTTCCTGACTTTCATCACATTCTTTCTCATGTTTCTCATGTTCCTCACACTCTTCATCACTTTGATCATCACTACTTTCTTCCTGATCATTAGTGCTTCCTTTAGGGCCACTAGTGCTTTCTTCAGGGCCAACATTTCTCTTTTCAGGGCCACTACTATTTTCTTCATGACCACCTTTGTTTTCTTCAGGATCGCTTTTATCAGGTGAATATGTTTGAAGAAGGCTTTTTTGGGAGAGTGATTCATGGGAGGAAAGTGAATCATGGTCAGTGGAGGGCGATGAAGGAGTATGAGGAATATTTTGAGAAGAGGATGGCACGTTTTGTAGTGGTATGGAGGATGAAGTGGTGAATTCGTCATGGGAAATAAAGGCTTCCCGAGGAATTCCTTGCTACTGCAGTTGGTGAGTTACAATGATTTTAACAAGAGAGTGATGAAATAGGCTTTCCATCTACTGGGCTGGGGACTCTTTTTCAGGATGGTGGACATTTTTTCAATGATTTTGCAGAGAAAATAAGGCATGTTCAGTAGCTTGGTCCTGGTGAAGTGCATGAGGATCCTAATATGATAGGAGTATATTCGGGAGAACCTACCCTCACAGGTAAATTGTTTCATGATAAACTTCATCAGGAGGGCATATCTATCCAGTAGATGTGAAAAATGAAAATCAGCTTTACATGCATCTTGACAACTAGGTTTTAGAAAAGGATGATAATGGATAAGTCAAGATGTTTCTGTTTAAACCATCTCTCTCCTATGAAGAGCATACTAGTAGCTTTAGAGATAGATTTAGGGGTCAAATCAAACCTTTCCCCTGTTAGATGAACTTTATGCCTGTGAAGCCTTAGGGAAAATAACTCTGTTAACTGAGGATGGCTCTTGACTTCTTGTACCTTGTTGCAGAACTCAAAACACCCTAATTCTTGGAAATAAAATAAGACAGAAGGGGAGGCTATCAATTCTTTGGTGTCTATAGGTTCAAACCTACTGGGCTTCCCTCCTTTCTTAGACTTTCTCCTTGGTCTTTGAGGCTCATCACTCTATTCTTGAGACATGGTGATTACCTTGCCCCTTCTTCCAATTTTTTTACAGAAAAGGCTTTCAGCTAGTGAAATGATGAGGAAAAAGGTTTTTTAGGATGTTTTGGACTTCTAAATAGGCTTATAGGATCAACAAAGAATCAGGTTATATTTCTATCCAATTTTTTCCTCAAGGTGTCTTTGACACAACCTTAGCCCTAATTGGTGCTTTTACAACTTAAAAACATGAGGAGGAGATGCTAATTTATGGAGAATACCTCTTGAAACTTCCTCTAATGGCGAAATGTTGCTTCTAGGCAAAAAATTTCCAATTCTGGCCCTTTCTATAATTTTCTGGGAGGTGTTGTGCTTTTCCTATAAGTGCACAGTGTCAGCTCGAGCGTTGTATGCACAAGGTTGTGCGACAAGCGCAGTGGTGGGCACGCAGCATCCTAGCCTGGGTGATGTTTGCACGCTGAGTTGCGGTAGGCAGATTGGTGGGCACGCAATGCCTTTTGGCCTGGGCGACAGATACAACGTCAAGCACGCAACACTAGCGGGCACGGGCGTTGTCTGCATGGAAAATGGGCGTCGGTGGGTGGCAGCTCCTGCACACTGGGTAGGAGAAGGAACGCGCAGTGCCATTCTTCAGGTGCGCAGCGTCCAGTTGTGATTTTCACTGGACACACCTACAGGCGCGCAACGTCTGCGGAAATCCGCCCAAGGATGCTCTCTGAAACTCGAAACACACTTATCCTTTTTCCAAAGGTGGAATGAAAAGGAAAAAAGGTCGCTAGGGTTGTTTATACTCCTTTTTGAAATAATTTTGAACAAAAAACCCACTTCTCTAAATTTTTGACTTCACCTTTGCATTGTCGCCCCTTTACTGTATTTTTAGTGCCTTAGCTCTTTTTTGGAGCCAATCCTTTTGTTGTTTCTCTTTACCACTCCCTTTAGCATCTGAGCACATGATTAGGCTTATGATGGCATTTTGTCATTTGCAAGGTGAATTTTACAACTATTTTTGCGTCCATTTTGAATCAAGTCTATGATTGGTGCCTTTGTGTAACATTTTAACTTTCAAACTTTTATTTTTCTCTTTTTAGTGCAATGGCACTCAGTGCCTTTAAAAATCAAATTTTGTGACCTTTTGGATTTTGAATCACATATTTTGATCCAGTGGTGTTTTGTGCTTCTCACTTATCTTTAGAAGATAAATTAGGAACCATTTTACACCCTCCGCTGTTGATGAAGGAGGCGCTCATTTTGACTTGTCATGCCTATCTGCTTTATTATCCCAATTTTCTGAAACTGTTTCCAAATATCTTCTAATGTGGTTTACAAAATCAGATATTGGTATTTTCACACAAACCATACCATCCTGCTTTTCCTCTTCAATGTGAATTTCTTCTTTATAGTGGTTTTAGTCTCTTCTTTCATCTGATGGTGCATCTGACATCCCTTGTCTTGTTTGCAGGGGTGCAGAAAAGGGCAGCTATCCCTTTCCCAATTATTCTTTGAGGTCCAAACTGTCCTAATGATCTTTTGCCAAAAAGAACCATGCCTTTTCATATATTACTAACCTTTTGAGACTTACACAGAAGTTTTTATAAGCCATAATTTACCTCTTATAATGACATCAATACCTTTGTAGTAGTCTTCAGCTTAGTGTTGTGCTTTTTAATCACTGTAGATGACCTTTTGAGACCTTTTAGGTATCCCTGAATTATCTATGTAGAGAAACTCCTGATTTTCCTTGTGACTTCCAGCTCACTGTACCTTTTATTCAAACTATCAATGACTTAATTGAAACTCTCTTTGCTGCCTCTCTTTGGCTTTGTTTTTCTTTAGATTAAACATCGAGACATCCCTGCAGAGATGCATTTGATACGATGGCTTATTCTTGGAAGATTTCACTGTTGGACCAGGAAGGACACCTTGGAGAATTTTGAGCGCCTTCTTTAGAAATATGACAATCTTAGCTCTATTTATTATGAGTTTACCCTTGATTCTCTGTGAAAAAGTAGTGCATAAAAAAATATGGTGCATGACTTAGGGAAACCTAATTGATTTGTTTGCAAGGTTTTTAGGAAAGGGATTTTGTCTGAAGGTTAAAACAGAGTTTTTGAACAAAGCACAAGGTTTTTAGATATTCTTCTTATGCACCATCACCTATAAACCTAGACACCTTTACATTAATTTGAAGGGATTTCTAGGAAGACTTTTAATATCAACAGTGACTTGGGCAGTTGAAGAGTAAGAGGGAAAACTTGGCTTAACTTGGCCAGACAAAATTGTGAAGTAAGAAGGCTTAGGCATCATAGGTAGAATGCTATAGACAGAAGTAACAATCATGGATAGAGTATGGCTTATTTGTCCAGGATGGGGTCTTGACAGGATGACCAATCTAATCATAGCAGACAAGAGAGGAGGGAGAGTGAAAAAATTTCTCTAAGGGGATTTCTATAAGACATGAAGATTCTTTGAATTTGGTTTTTAGAAAACTTGGACAAAGCATATAGTCATATAAACAAGTGAAAATTACTGATGACTAACAGTGGCTCCATTTGGGGAGGACAGCTCCTTTTAGGTAGGTGTCCAGAATTGTATATTTCTCGCTTCTGAAGACCGATGCCTCATCCATTGGAAAAATTTTATCTCTTTCATCACTACTTTTCTGAAATGGAGTTTTTGAAAATCTGAAAGCATGAATAGCTCAAGTTCATCTTTACCTATCCAACCTACTTTGCCTAAATTTTTTTTTTCTTCCTTGGGTGCACTTGAACTAGCAAACCCCTTGACATCATATTTTTGAAAGAGAAAAAAAAATATCTATTTCTAAACTTATATCCTCTGGGAGTTCAGATTAAGATGATGAACTCCTTTGATTCTCTACCTATTCTATTCAACTATAAAGGTTAAGTTGTTTGACAGGATTTCATTCACTAGACTAAAAACATGAAATTGAAAACATGACCAAATCAAGATTAGACAGTTTGATTTGTCATGTGTTTGTGGCATAACAACAAACTGCAAATTTTTTTTATTTTTGTACAAAATGAGATCTAGAAAAAACACGGCTAGGATACATAGTTTTCTTTTCATCCCTATTTTTCCTCTTTGGTTCTGGTTTGAGCGTGTGGAACCAGTATCTTTCTTTCCTAATCCACTTTCTTTGAAAATTCAAGCTTTCATAATTTGACTATCATTCTTTTCGCTAACTTATCAGCAATCAATTTAAAACATGCTCAGCTATGATTAGGCTAGATAACTAAACAAGACATCTTTTTGGCACCAGTAGTGGCACTTAGACTTGCGCACTTTCAATATGACCATTTTTTGGGTATGGGGCTGTACCATTTCTTTAGAATCTACCCTCTTTTTTTTTTTTTTTTTGTATTTTCTGTGTTTTACTTTTTCTTCAAACAGTGATATGTACAATGAGTGAAAATTTTAAAAACTAGGAATTTTTGTAGTAGTGGTATTTGAGCATCCTATCTGCAAAAAGATCTCCCGATATTCTTGGTATATTCAGTTCTTGGGAAAAAAGATCAGGATTATTCTCACTTGCAAACATGGCATAAGGGTTTTTCCAAGGATCTTTAAATAACTCATGTTCTGCTTAATGTTTTTCCTTATACTCTTGATCTCTATTCCTGCTTTTGTTACACATCTTCTTTAGGTAGAACAAGTATTCTTTTTCATTTTTAAAACAAATGATGATATCATCAAGGTATACCATAGTAAATAAATTTAGAACTGGAAACATATTTCTCTGGAAAGTGTCTCCGGTGTCCTTGAGATTGGAAAAAATCAATTTGAACTTGAAACTACTTCCTGCGAACTTGAAAAAAAATCTTTGAGCTGATTATTTTGAAGTGGTATCATCTGATGGTAACTTGAAATACTATCATGCAAGTACACATGGTTAGAAACCCCTAGCTTATGTGTAGTATGATTTTTTTTTGGAAGGAGGTGAGTGTTTTTTAGGGAAGGTTTATCTAGATTTCTAAAATCTAAACACATCCTATGTCCTGTCGTTTTCTTTTTAAGTGATAATGCCTGATCAAAGTTTTTTTGTTCTTTTTTGAAAGGGTGGTTTCTTGGAATGATGGTGGTGTCATGGTGTTTGAAACTAGTTTCTCGACATATACTAGTGCTCCGGAAAATATTGCAAAGCCTTGCACTTCTTAATTTCTTATGTAAAGACAAGATTTTAGACAACTCAATCAGCTCGGGTATCTCAAAATTGTTTTCATCAAATCCCTCAATATCAAATTTACCAGACACATTTTTAGGACATACAGAAGTGCTTGCAATAGTTAAATTTTCATTCACATGAGTAGAGTCTTTGGATGGCGAGGTTCTTAGGTAAGGTAAAAACATGAGGCTTTCTTGACCCTGATTTCCAAGGATTTTTTTCCCATGAAGGTTTTTAAGTGCTTTTGTATTGGAAAATGGGGTGTTTGCACTTTTGAGATTTTTCCATTGGAATAATTTTATCTCTTTCATCGATGCTTTTCTGAAATGGAGTTTTTGAAAATTTGAAAGCATGAATAGCTCAAGTTCATCTTTACCTATCCAACCTACTTTGCCTAACTTTTTTTTTTCTTCCTTGGGTGCACTTGAACTAGCAAACCCCTTGACATCATATTTTTGAAAGAGAAAAAAAAAATATCTATTTCTAAACTTATATCCTCTGGGAGTTCAGATTAAGCTAATGAACTCCTTTGATTCTCTACCTATTCTATTCAACTATAAAGGTTAAGCTGTTTGACAGGATTTCATTCACTAGACTAAAAACATGAAATTGAAAACATGACCAAATCAAGATTAGACAGTTTTATTTGTCATGTGTTTGTGGCATAACAACAAACTGCACAAAAATTTTATTTTTATACAAAATGAGATCTAGAAAAAACACGGCTAGGATACATAGTTTGCTTTTCATCCCTATTTTTCCTCTTTGGTTCTGTTTTGAGCGTGTGGAACCAATATCTTTCTTTCCTAATCTACTTTCTTTGACAAGTCAAGCTTTCATAATTTGACTATCATTCTTTTCGCTAACTTATCCGTAATCAATTTAAAACATGCTTAGCTATGATTAGGCTAGATAACTAAACAAGACATCTTTTTGGCACCAGTAGTGGCACTTAGACTTGCGCACTTTCAGTATGACCATTTTTTGGGTATGGGGCTGTACCATTTCTTTAGAATCTACCCTCTTTTTGTTTTTTTTGTTGTTTTTGTATTTTCTGTGTTTTAATTTTTCTTCAAACAATGATATGTACAATGAGTGAAAATTTTAAAAACTAGAAATTTTTGCAGTAGTGGTATTTGAGCATCCTATCTTCAAAAAGATCTCCCATTATTCTTTGTCTATTCAGTTCTTGGGAAAAAAGATTAGGATTATTCTCACTTGCAAACATGTCGTAAGGATTTTTCCAGGGATCTTTAAAGAACTCATGTTCTGCTTGATGTTTTTCCTTATACTCTTGATCTCTATTCCTGCTTCTGTTACACATCTTCTTTAGGTAGAACAGGTATTCTTTTTCATTTTTAAAACAAATGATGATATCATCAAGGTATACCATAGTAAATAAATTTAGAAGTGGAAACATAGTTCTCTGGAAAGTGTCTCCAGTGTCCTTCAGATTGGAAAAAATTATTTTGAACTTGAAACTACTTCCTGCGAACTTGAAAAAAATATTTGAGCTGATTATTTTGAAGTGGTATCATCTGATGGTAACCTGAAATACTATCATGCAAGTACACATGGTTATAAACCCCTAGCTTATGTGTAGTATGATCTATTTTTGGAAGGAGGTGAGTGTTGTTTAGGGAAGGTTTATCTAGATTTCTAAAATCTAAACACATCCTATGTCCTGCCATTTTCTTTTTAAGTGATAATGCCTGTTCAAAGTTTTTTTGTTCTTTTTTGAAAGGGTGGTTTCTTGGAATGCTGGTGGTGTCATGGTGTTTGAAACTAGTTTCTTGACATATACTAGTTCTCTGGAAAATCTTGCAAAGCCTTGCACTTCTTAATTTCTTATGTAAAGACAAGATTTTAGACAACTCAATCAGCTCGAGTATCTCAAATTTTTTTTCATCAAATCCCTCAATATCAAATTTACCAGACACGTTTTTAGGACCTACAGAAGTGCTTGCAATAGTTAAATTTTCATTCACATGAGTAGAGTCTTTGGATGGCGAGGTTCTTAGGTAAGGTAAAAACATGAGGCTTTCTTGACCCTGATTTCCAAGGATTTTTGTCCCATGCAGGTTTTTAAGTGCTTTTGTATTGGAAAAATGGGGTGTTTTCAATTTTGAGATTTTTCCTTGGTTTGAGCAACTTGCTTGAGATTCTGAATTGTTTTCTGTTTTTGAAGTTTCATTTTCGAGTTCTTGAAGATCAAGTTTGTTTTCATCAGGATGCAAATGTTCTGGATCATGATATTTCTGAGTGTCCAACTCATCATAGAGAAACTGGTGTGCCTAATGCAGTTTACCTAGATTTGTTTCAAATTTGCCTAGATGTTCATCAATGTCCTTATCGGTATGTAAAATGAAAGAGTTAAGGTCTGAATGTACAAAATAAAGAGGTATTTTGTCTAGTCTTTCTTGACTGCTAACCATATACTTCATGTGTGATTCTCGATATGATCTTATTTTCTGATCAAACACAGGGATGGTGGCATAAGACATGTCTAGTTGAATATTTCCTTGAAGCTTGGCTCCCCAGGACCTGGATAAAAGAATTCTGTACTTGGGAGGGGTGTCTTCTACAACTATGTCCATGACCATGTGTTTAGCAGGTACTTGTGCTAGATTGACACAAAGATCCTTTATTAGGCCTAAACACTTGACTCTCCTCGAATCAAATGAGTAAAATTCTTTGTAAGGTTTTGTTATTTCTAGGCCTAATCTTTCCATTACTACTTTTGGCATGAGATTGTGAGAGGTCCCGGAATCTAGCATGGCATTATGTAGGATTTGGTCATGTACATTCAGGCTAATGTAAAAATGAGGAATGGTTCCTTTGTGATATTTTCCTTCTATTTTTGGTCCAAACAACAAATCAGGAGTGTCATCAGCCAAGTGTAAACTGTCTGCATCATTTCCTATGTTTAGGACCTTTAGAACCTGGGATTTGTATGAGCTTTGGGCAATCAGTTCAGTGAGAGGCATGGTGATCTTAATTTTGGCAATTTCCCCTTCAAAATTGAAAGGTACTTGTATTTTAGATATATTTGCTTCCATTTTCTCAGCCATAATCTTTTCTATCAGTTTATATTGCTTAATTTGATTTGGGGCTTTGTTCAACAAAGTTTTCTCAGGGATCCTAGTAGAGGTACTAGGACAGTTTGGGTCAATGTTTGTCTGGTTAGTTTTTTTTTTGTTCTGATCAATTTTCTTAGCCATGATATTGTTACTGTCTGTTTTTTTTTAAGAATGGTTTCGGGAGCTTTCTTAACAACAGTGTCTGAGTTGCTTTTCCTAAAGTTGTCTTGGTTTTTCTTACTCCTAAGATCATATTGCCTATGGACTTCCATTATGGAATTTTGTAATCCTATTCCATGGTCTTCATAATCTTCATAATTTTTTTCATTTTGGTTTGAGGAGAAAAAACCTTGTTCTTCTTCTGTGAGGAAAACCTCACCCTCGTTATTAGAGCCTATTAATTTTAGATGATTTTCATCGGGTTTGTTGATATCTCTTTCCCCTTTGTCAACATAGATATCTTGAAGGAGTGGTCTGACTTGTTGATCATTTCTCTTGGTTTGTGTTATGCAATTTTAGCAACCCTCCCCATTCTAATTTTAGAGACTAGATTTCATTTAGAAATAGGTCCCCTTTTCTTTAGATAGGAATAAAAAACTTAGAGGAAAATACGATTATTTTAATAAAACAATAAGGTTCATTGTTAAAGGGCATATATTACATATCTTTAATAGCAAGTGTATATAAACAAATGCAACATTGAAAAATTTACGATCAGATGAGATATAAAGACTTTATCACATTAACATAATACATGAAAGTATTCAATTGTAACAAAGTCCTATAACGATAGGTAAATATAATATAATCATGAGATATCCTTAAGTTGTATATTTTTTGAAAAACTCGATACGATTGAACCAATCACAATCACAAATCGCAGAAATGTTAGATTTCACATTTTTCTACAAAACCGATGCGATACGATTGATCGCAATCGCATTTGGGAAGAACAATGTAATATCTTTGTTTTATAAATCCGATCATTGGGCCCCATCGCAAATCGCAATCTGCAACGAAAATGCAAACTCTTCATTTGGTCATTTCCAAAGCTACGATGCGATGCGATTGATCACAATCACATTTCAGAAAAAAACATTATATTCACTCATGATACTAAAATCTCCGACGTGATGGACCCCACCATAATCACAATTGGAAATTGGCTATTATCATTTGTAACTCATTTCTTTTGAAAAGAATTTGATGTGATACACCATCTACATCACAATCGGAAATAAATAGATTATGGAAATTTTATTTGTTACATCCCTCTTGAAAATCCATGTGTGATTAACACTTAATATTTATATTTTACATTATTTTTATGTTATTTATTCATTGTAATCACATGATTGAGAGAGAGGATTTTATGTTTTCATTTCAAAACAGCGATCTCAGGTTAATACGTTTTATTATTAATAGAAAATCAAAAGAATGATGGTTATAGATTCTATTTCAAATACGTTGAGTGTGACTTTTAAAGAGATAATTTAAGTTTAAAATACGAAGTTAATAAATGGAAATCAATGAATATATATTTCATATAGATGTTCTATTTATTCTCTTTTTACCACGTCTGAAAGCTTTTTCTCCATTGCAGAAAAACAGAACATCCAATCCTTTCATTCACCAAGCAAGAGAAATGTTACCAAACAACAAAATGTCTAAAAGATCTAGAAAAGCAAAGGCCACTGTCGCTGCGAAGACCCCTATTTTCACCATGGTACCTAAAGATAAACCAGCCAAAATTAAGCTGGTTACAGACACATCGTGCTAAGGTCTTGGAAAACTCTCTTGGGAAGAGGTATATAATCTGATTGAAAGGGAAAAACCTAAGGTCACTGTGACGAATATGACTCAGAGTCTAATTCAGAAACTTCTCTTCAAGCACTTGCGAATTCATTCCTGCACCAAATTGCAGCTTGGGCAAACATTTTCCCTTACTATGATTTAATCTGGTGGGTGATAGATAATGTCACCATCAAGAATAGGACGTTTGTTTCAGCTACTGGGACAACATTTATGTCATTTAAAGCAGAGGACATTAAAGCAATGTACCACCTTCCAGACCCGCAGAAAATCTACAACAAAGCCTTCATCAAGGATTTTGCTGCAAATAATGGAAACCAATCGAAGAGAATAAGAGAATGGAGAAGAGCTCCAGAGAAGCACAAAAACGAGGCATTAGGTATGTACTCTGTGGAATCCCTTTCACCTCCATACTATTAAGCCGCCGCAATGATGTGCAGGCTATTTGGAAATGATAATTCAGCTAGGTTTTCAATACAAATGGTACCTTTAATCCATTTTGCTGTAAATTTCAAAATCATGGACTGGGATGTCATCCTTTTAGATAATATAACCAATAGAATTCTCGAGTATAGGAAGGACAATGACACAGGAAACACAGCCTCATTTTACTTTTGTGCCTATATTCTAGATGCCCTATGTTTCAACTCTAAATTTCCCATGTTAGGATGGAAATGGACCCCCAAAGAGCCTGCTCCTATTCATATATATAATAAATTCTTGTGGAAAGTTCATTTTAAAAAGCATGTTTATAGAATTTTGCGGTTTCCTCGTCCCTGTTTAGCAAACCATTTTTAACTGAATCCCTCCCAGGCTTTCTGAAAAAGCTAAAATTGATATATCCTTGATTGGGGACTCATTCGGAGAAGAAATATGTACTTATATCAGATTCTTCAGGAGAATTGTAGAGCCCCATATTCTGCCTCTGTATGTTCTCGATAAACTATTAGCACAAGATATTTCCTGTCAATTAACAGTAGAAGGCATGTCTAGGTCTTTGAAGAATAATAAAAAGTTGATGTGGCCTACTTTTCCCTTCCACTGTGGAGATTTTACTCTTAATAACTTCACACATGCTGAGAAGGAGGTTATCAAAATAAGAGATCTTAAACTCTCTACAGTCCCAAGCAGGCAATATGACCCAAAGAAGGTGGCATTTGATTTTACTACTTTAGTTTGAATTGCTCAATTTGAACATGAACCAGATGAGTTTGATGATTTTTTTATTTCTATTGATAATTTTTCCCAAGTCTTTAACTTAACTAAGTCTAAATTTCAGGCTGAAGTAATGAATAAATTCATGTTATTTAGAAGCCAGAGACTGCTCAAATCTCCTCCAGATCAATTACGAATTCTTGTGCAAGAGTCTGAAACACAGCAAAATGAAAAAGAAGATGCATTTGACAAAGCATCTAAAGAAACATCTACCAGCGGGGCCAATGTACAGACACAGAAGGAAATCATAGGAACTAATCCTGTTTTGCAGAAAGAAAACACTAGCGGAAAACCAAATGTGCAAAAAGAGAATACTGTTGGTAAAATCAATGTACATATTGATCAACAATCTATAGCTCAAATAGAAAAGGAAAGCATAGGTACTGAGACCAATGTGCATACTGAGAAAGGAGACACACGCAGTAAGCCTATTGTACAATCAGTAAGAGGGGATATGAGAAATAATCCAGATTCTCAACTTGGAAGAGAAGAAACTACTGAAAAATTAGTGGAATCTGTTGAACTTATAGTTTTTTCCCATTTTCTGAGCCAATATGAGCAATTTTCCCAGCAAATAGGACAACAAAATAATCCCCAAGTTAATGTTCTGGAAGATCAAGATAGGGAAGTTATTGCTGAACATCCTACAGGTGAAATTATGTTGAAAGTAGAAGATAGTCCTCCTCTAGATGTCTTTTATAGTCCTAAGCATAGGGCTATTTTTAGAAAGCAGAGGAAGAGCAGAAGAGCTGACCAGGATCCACTTTCAACATCACAAGTGGAATTTATGAATATTGTTTATAAAAATGTTGAGTTGAATCGATTGGAGGATCTCACCAAATTATCTCAATACGCAGGTGCCTATAGTGCTGCAACTATAGACAAAGCTTCTGAAGTCTCCCATTTAATGAAACAAAAATACTTACAAATAGCTATGTTGGAGGAACATGCCATAGAAAATCAACAAAATATTGTTCAGCTCGAAAAACAATTGCAAGATAAGGAGCTCAAATCTAAACAGTTGGAAGAACATCTTAGCATTTAAAAGAAGAATATTGATGAAAAAGCCTTGAACAAACAGCAGCAGTTGAGTCAAGAGGTAGAAAAGTTACAAAATCTTCTGCAAAATGAGAAAAATGCAAATATTGAACAAGAGAAAATATTCCAATAAACATTGGATGAGTTCAAGGATTACCCTAAAATAGATCAATTCAAAACTGAAGCTCTTGAAATGAAAAAAATTATATCTCAGTAGTTAAATGAATTTTGTCTAAAGTTGGCATAAGCTGAACCCTTGTGCGAAATAATATCATCTTTGATAGATGAAGCAGTCACTCTCAGGCAAGAAATTGATGATGATGATGAAAAAATTTCTGAATTCCTTTCATGGCAGGATACAGAGCAGGGACAAAAAGCTAATCTTTCCATAATTGAGGAAAGACACAAGGAAATTTTATTTATGGAATGGGAATAGTAGGTGATGAAATAAAAAAGAGCCATATCAAGAGCTCAAAGTATGATGAATAATATTACACAGCTGGTTAATGATAGCTTGTATGCCACTAATTTGATCTCAGATTGTACCCTAGGTGTTACATAGTAATTTGTCACCGTCCCTGCAATCCCCATCTCTCCCATTGGATGGTCGTGTCTGTGACCAATAAGCAGTGTCATGCCTTGCAAATACCATCATTGCATCCCTTGCCATGAGGACAACATTCCTTCTGTTGATCATTTCCTGAACAGACCCCTAAAAACACCTGTTTTTGCCTTGGCGCTGGTAGCCCGTTATGTCCTCATGCCAATGGGGAAAATTAACACTAAGCCCGTGCTAGTTGGCGCTCTATCCCAGTTAAGCACCCGTGCCAATATGCTTATGGAAAGTTTTTTAAAAAAGGAGGCAAAGTTTCGATTACAACAACTTCGTGGATGAGTCATGAGGAGTGGTTTTGACTGAACAACCACGACCTTCCTCCTTTGGCCTCTTGTTTCCTCCTTATGGGGAACCTCCCAAGGGATAAGGCCTCCATTCCACTATTGTAGGGATCCCAAAATCCTCCTCTCCTATATAAATATAGCCATCTTCCATTGATGAAGGGGCTGAATGGTTGAATCTCCAAGAGCCTTCATAGCCCAAGAATGTTGCAATAGTTCTTATAGAGCTAAATCAATAGCAACGAGATTGACGATCAAAGAGAAAGGCTCGTCCCCATTTCTGACAAGCTTTACCGAGACGTATTCCACTGACGACCCGCCGAAGGAAGGTTTAGCATTAGAGCCAGGTTGTATTTTCCTTTGTATGAATTAATGATAAGCGACTATTGTTTATGGTTCCACTCGTATTGTTCATTATGATCATGAGTTGTGTCTTCTCTGACTGATACATAATTGCATATATCGGGTTTTACGCTTATGTTTGTCATGTTTCTTGTGTGTGCAGGTGTTCGATCATCGCACCAGGAAAATTACCAAAAGTAAAAGAAGCTGATTCTAGGTGGAAGAAAGAGATAATCAATAAGAATCAACAGATTAGAAAAATTCAAGGAATTTCATGGGATATTATGTGGACTTATCTAATCAAACCGCACAATCAACAAACGGCCATCAAATTCCTTTCAAATTCTATTCATTGTATCATTCCTGAATTCTCTGATGCTACGTATACTGGGCAGTTACATTCAAGGTTAATTCATCCAACAGAAGTTAAGGGTATGCTCAAAATTTTCCATCTAGGCACATTGAACGCAGGAGATAATCAATGAATCGGTTTCACTTCAATATAGTAATTCTGTTTAGAGTCTTCCGATGAGATAGATTGTAGCAGTATTTTTAGTTATTTATTTATTTATTTTAAGTTCTTATTTAAACCCCTTTCATGCATTTAGAAAGGGGTCCTGAATTTGTAATATTTTGACTTGGATGTTACATTTTTGTACTCCACTGACTCTTATATTTTTATAAAGGATCACGTCTGGTGGTTCTATGGAAAATTGTCTTTAAGAATTGCATTTCTGTATCTTGGATTCTGTTTTACATTAAAGTGCTGGATTTGGATATTGCATTGCATTGAGAAAATTATCAAGATGGATATGGTATTTCTATCTATTCACTGTTAATTTTCTTATGTTATGAGATATTCTCTTTAAAATTTTCTATCATTTATATGTACTTGTTTTACAATATTTCTTTATACATATCATTTCTGAGTGTGTAGGAATATTCATCTTTTACAGTATATGCAAATGATATATAAAATGATGAGTACAATGTGCTATTATAACTCTGTTTAATTTCTTAAACAAAGTTATCATTATTTGATACTACATATTTCAGTTCAATTAAAAATACATTTTCATGGTTATTGATTTGATTGAAACAATCTTTAAGTTGTATTCATATTTGATACCCGGGTTAGTTTTAGAATTATTTATTAAGTTATAGATTAAATTAGATAGATTATTTAAGTTATTTTAGTTTCCATTTTTACTCATCCAATCATTCCATCACCAACCCATTTAAGTTATTAGGAAACTAGTCCTATCAATCTAGTTGGAGCCACCATACCAAACGGAAAAGGAGTTGTCCTAAGGTTCTGACCGGGTGGTTTTCCCCCAATGTTTGATGCAACGATTTTTGAGGCTTCAACATTTTTGGCGCTAGAAGGAGGGCCTAAGCTATGAATGGTAGATAAATCAAAATCTACAGGGCATTATAAGATCAACTCACCCTCATCACCTTCTTCAATTTCTTCCACATCTCAAATCACCAGAGAAGAAATTGATAGAAATATTCAAACACCCACTACCAAAGTCTCAAACCAATTAGACAATCAACCTCCCAAGTCTCCTGAAATTGAAGCTTTAGTTCATAAACTTCAAGGGTTCTCATTATCATTAGAATAGTTTGAAATATCTGAAGGTAGTGTTACCTCACAATTTTTTTCTTCCAGGCCTCTCACTAGATCACAAAGTGAAAAACTTGGTTTTCCTCCAAAAGAGTTTCCTTTACCTAGTAGAGTTAAAACAAGAAAAACCCCATTAGAATCAGAGAGTGATATTATTTCTTCGTCGCAGATTCAATCATATGTTTCCAAAAACCCAACTCAAAAAATTGTAGTTGCCTCATCATCATCATCTGCTCATACATCATTTTCCCAAACAACATCTGTCTCTTCTAGTTCTTCAATCATCATCACAACAATGGTACAAAGACCATGGACTAGTCCAGGATCTATTAATATGTCTGATCCTTTAGATGATTTACCAGATAATCTTGGAAAATGGCTTCCAAAATTCAGTCCTGACATGAATATACAAGCTGAAGAACACATAAATAACTTTATGCTTGCTGTAAATTTGAATGCAGTAGAACATGAAGATGTTGTGGTTAGGTTATTTCCTTATACTTTGCAAGGGGAAGCAGGATCTTGGTATTTATCGTTACCTTCAGGTTCTATTACAATTTGGGATATTTTCCAAGAACATTTTTTAACCAAGTATGGAGATGATAGATCAATAGCTACCCTAATCAATGATCTCTCCAATTTGAAGATAGAACCCAAAGAACCCATAAAAGATTTTAATTCCCGATTCAATAAACTCTTGAATAAGATCCCTACAACATCAAATCCTAGTGAACAGGTTAGAAGTGAATGGTATATCACTGCTTTGCCTTCAAACATAGCAATTTTTGTAGATAGAGTTGCAAAGCCAACTTTGGCTGAAAACATGAAAGAAGCGATTGCAGTGGAAAAAAGGATTGTTGCTTTAGATAATAAAAATGTCGTTGAAGAAAGAAAATCCAAGAAAGTCAGCTTTAATGATGATTCAAAGAAGAAGACACCCAAAGATCCATATGACATGGAAGGCTTACAAAAAGTTCTTAAAACCATGTCTAATGAGATGGTTGAAATTAAAAAACAAGTAAGAGAGACTTCTACCAAGAGACCATTCAGAAATTTCAAGAGAAATCAAACTAAATCTAAACCTCCCAATTCAATCTCCAATGCAGAATCAGAAGAGGAAGAAGAGGAAGATACTCCTCCAGTATCAGATGAAGTAGAAGAAAGAGAAGAAATAGTTGAATTACATGGAATGTGGGATTTCATTCTCCCTAACTCGGACAGTGAAATAGAACAAGAAGCTATGCCTGTACGTACAAGGAGAAAATCTACATTAGAACCTATTCAATCTGTTCCTAAGAATAAAACTACAACTCCAAGTACCAAAGACAAATATCCTGCAAAAAAATATTCTCCCTTACCCACTCAAAATCAACCATCATCTTCTAATCCTCCTACATCAACATCTAAGACTTTGATGGTATCAGATTTTATGGATTATAACATTGTTGAGGACATGAAAAAGACTAGAGCGAACATTTCCTTACATGAACTCAGCAAACTTAAACATCAACAAAAGCTGCTATTGAAATAATTAAATGCTACACCTATTGATCCTCTACCAAGTGGTGTAGTTTCCAAAGCAGCTAAAGGGACTGGTAAGCCACCAGACAAAGTAGATTCCACTGATACTGTTCTTATTGGAGAAAGATCAAATTCTCAGACACCTCCTTTTATTTTGACTTATGAAATCTACAACAAGAATTTGCATAATTGTTTAATTGATTCAGGAGCGTCCTCTAATATAATGCCTACTTCAGTCTGTGCAAAATTGAATATAGAACCACAAAATTCTGCAGTTCACATTGTTCAATTGGATCGCTCTAAAGTCCAAGTTGTAGGAGAAATCAATTCAGTTCTCATTAAACTAGCTTCCGATCCTAGGATTGTCCAAAGAATTGATATTCTAATTGCAGATATTCCTAAATTATATGGATTAGTATTAAGCAGGGATTGGTCTGCAAAGCTTAATGGTTATATCACAACCGATTATTCACATATGTGGCTTCCCTACAAAGGGAAACCAAATCAAATCAAAATCGAGCGAGAAAAACACATGACACACACTGTAATTTAATTTTAACAACCAAACGAACCTATAGCTTTCAACAACAATATCCTTGGAGGTTATTCTGCTGAGTCATTCCTTGGGAATTTCACTGCACCACAATCACCCTTTTCTGTAAATAATTTTGTTTCACAAATTGAATTTTTTTTGCAATCTGATTCTTCTAGAATTGTTAATGTTTCTGATACATCTATAGATAAATCTTTATTTTGGTCATTATATTTTGATGGATCAAAATCTAGTGATGGCGCAGGAGCAGGATGCATTTTAATAGATCCAGATGGAGAGAAAACCATGCTGTCATGTAGGCTATAATTTGAGTGCACAAACAATATTGCAGAATATGAAGCCTTGATTCAAGGGCTTTATAAAGCGATGGAGTTAAATGTCAAATACTTGAAAGTGAATAGTGATTCTGAAATTTTCATAAGACAAGTAAGGAATACCATCCATTGTCTTTCAGGACATCTCAAACATTATCAAACCCTTGTGCAAGACCTTACCACTCAATTTTTAGCCTTTAATATCTCTTCTATCCCTACAACTCAAAACACATCAGCTGATTTGTTAGCTAATGTTGCATCCAAACTCCTCCCTGCTGAAGATTGCAGTCCTGATAGATTTTTAGTAAAATTGATTTTTCGCCCATCTGTTCCGGATAATATCACAAACTGGAGAGTATTCTATCATGATGAAGATACATTGAATTTCTTGACTTCAGAGAAATCCTATGATGAAAAAATTATTGATGAAGATGATCATGATTTGAAAATTACTTCAAAATGTAATGAAAATCCTATTCCTAAATCTGTTGTTAAACTTAAGGATCTATATGATATAAAAGACAGATTCAAAAAAGTTACTAATGCTAAACTTCAAAGTTCTACTTTGAAGTTTGAATTATTAAATCTTGGGTCTGACTCTAAACCTCAAAATGTTAATCTTGGACTCAATTTAACTCCAGACGAAAGAACTGCTTTCATCAAACTTCTGAGTAGGTATAAAAATTTCTTTGCTTGGAATTATGAGGACTTAAAAACTTATGATACTTCTGTTATTCAACACACAATTCCAATGTTGTCTGATGTCAAACCTGTTCAACAAAAGTTAAGAAAGATTCATCCAAATCTTGAAAGTCAAATCAAAACAGATTTCAACAAAATTTTGAAAGCCAAAATCATTTTTCCTGTAAGGCATTCTAATTGGGTTTCCAATATGGTACCTGTCAGGAAGAAGAATGGTGATATTAGAATCTGTATTGATTTTAGAAATTTAAACAAGGCATGTCAAAAGGATAATTTCCCATTGCTAACCATGGAGCATATACTTCAAAAGGTAGCTGGTTCTGAACTCATGTCCTTCCTTGATGGATTTTCAGGCTATAACCAAATATTAGTACATCCAGATGATAGGTTGAAAACCACTTTCAGAACCAAATGGGGAACCTATGCTTATCAGAAAATGCCTTTTGGTTTAATAAATGCAGGAGCTACTTTCCAGAGAGCCATGGACATAGAATTTAAGGGTCTGATTAATATATCAGTTGTTATTTATCTTGATGACATAACAACATTTTCAAAGAAGAGGGCCAATCATCTGAATTATCTAAAACAAATATTTGAAAGATGTAGAAGGTTTGGTATTTCTTTAAACCCAAAGAAATCATTTTTTTCTCTCAATGAAGGAAAACTCTTAGGGTTTTTTCTTTCAAAAGATGGTATATATATCGATCCTGACAGAGTGAAAGAAATTTATGATATTTCTTTACCTCATAATAAAAAATCCATGCAATCATTTTTAGGGAAGATCAATTTTGTAAAAAGATTCATTCCCGAATTTTCCCAAATTGTTTTACCTATGCAGAATATGATCAAGAAAAATTCAGTATTCAAATTGGGGTGTAAAGAAAAATAATCCTTTGATGCAATAAAACAGGCAATCATTAATACACCTGCATTGAATACCCCTAATTTTTCTAAATATTTTATTCTGTATACCTTAGCTACCGAAACATCATATGCTGTTGTTTTAACACAGCTCAATGATCAACAAATAGAAGCACCATTTTATTTCT
This sequence comes from Pinus albicaulis, assembly GCA_034641835.2. NCBI lineage: Eukaryota > Viridiplantae > Streptophyta > Pinopsida > Pinales > Pinaceae > Pinus > Pinus albicaulis. The sequence continues at coordinate 1,061,711,450 of CM076584.1, read as the reverse complement.
TCAGCTCGAATCTGCAAGGAGCCGAGCTTAATTATTCTGATGTAGAAAAACAAGACTTCGTTGTGTTTAAGTCAATCAAAAATTTTAGACCTTTTCTCCTCAAAAAACATACAAAAATTGTTGTCCCATTCTCTGCAGTGAGACAATTATTAATTCAAAAGGAAGTAGGAGAAAAGAGGGCTAATTAGGTGAAATCTTTGCAAGAATATGATATTGATATTAAGCTAGCCAAGATTGTTAGAGGTCAAGGTTTTTGCAGATTATTAGCAGGAGCTCACAATATACCAGAAAATCAAGATCCAGATAATGTTGTTCATGTAATTCAGATAAGTATTACAGATTCTGAATCTCAGTATGCTGATATGATATTTTACTTGAAAAATTGGCATGCTCCTTTTAATCTCAGCTATAAGAACAAATGTTCTTTAATATTGAAGGCTATTAAATATGAAATCATTGATGATGTGTTATTCAGAAAAAACTATGATTCAATCCTATTAAGATGTCTTGAAAAGACTGAAGCAAAAAAGGTATTGTAGGAATTACATGATGGACTAGCAGGTGGACATTTTGGAGGTGATACCACAGCTCAAAAAATCATCCATGCTGGATATTATTGGCCTACCATTTTCAAAGATACACATGATTATGTGAGGAAGTGAAAAATTTGTCAAACTGCTAGTGGAAGACAAAGGAAGCCATCTTTTCCTTTGCAACCAATAAACATTGAGCAACCATTTTAGCAATGGGGGCTTGACATCATTGGTGAGATAGTACCTCACTCTTCCAAACAACACAAATACATCCTTACAACAATATATTACTTCACAAAGTGGGTAGAAATAATTCCTCTAAAGGTAGCCAATTCTGATGCAATTATTGATTTCATCGATCAATTCATCATTACCAAGTTTGGTGTACCTAACGCTCTTATCTTCAACAATGCATCTTATCTTTCTGGAAATAGTATAATGGAATTTTCAATCAAAAGAGGTTTCAAATTAAAATATTCAGCAATTTAGCTAAATCTACTAACAAAAATCTCATCAAAATAGTTATAAGGACCATTGATCAAAATCAAAAGAATTGGCACAAGTCTTTAATCTTTGCATTATGGGTTGATCATATTACTCATAAAGCTTCAATAGGAACTTCACCTTTCAATTTAGTTTATAGAAAAGAAGCTATGATACCATCAAATCTAGCTCTCCCATCATTATAAAATCCTTCCTCATCTATTCAGTTGAGATTTGATCAAATCCATAAATTAGAAAAAGATAGAGAGAAAGCAAAAAGTATTCATGAAAAACATCAACATCTTGTAAAATATTCTTTTGATTCAAGTTCCACCGGCTCAAAAAATTTGTCAATTGGTGATCTTGTTCTGAAATGGGATAAAGCACATGAAGAAAAAGGTAACCATACCAAATTTCAAAAAATGTGGTTTGGACCATTTCAGATTGCTGAAAAGATAGGCTCATATACATTCATACTCGAATATTTAACAGGAAAGAGAGAATCTCTTCCTGTAAATGGGCTTGTCTTAAGGAAATTCTTTTCATAAGGAGGTAACCCCTTCTTACTTGTACATATTCCTTTCTGCAATTTTTTTTTTTTTTGTAAATAAAGGTTGTTAATAGTCTCTAATTGACTTTTTACTATTAGAAAATGTCTTAGGAAGAATATTATAAATACTTATTTTGTGTAAATAATAATTTTTAGGGAAATGACTACAGTTTTGGATAGTTTAAAATAAAATGTTAAACTTTGAAAATTTGTTCAAAAAATTTGCTTGATCTTTTGAAACCTTGAGGAAAATGTAAATCATTATAAAGTTTATTAAGCAGAGAAATGTTATCTTTAAAAAGTAAATACTTTTTCAAGCTTTGGCACTCAGAAAAACTCAGAAAATTGTCATCCATTGATTCTTAAGGATAAAACTATTTCACCCCATCCATTTAGGTTGTGATTTTTTAGAATGTAATTCTAAGAAATTATGTGGAAAAATTAAGAGATAAGAGGTCTCATCACGAGCCTGCTTACCATGATCATAATAAGTAATAAAACTGACATTACCAACATTGCATACCAAAACAGGGTAATGGCTTATAAATGTAAGACAAGGGGTCTCATCACGAGCCAGCTTGTTCAGTTTAATTACAACTAGTGAATGGAATTGTTATTAAATGGCTACCAAACTAGAACAATGGCTCTTAAATTAAAAAATAAGTAAAAGACAAAAAAACATGAGATAATATGTCTTATGAATTTATTTTTAAAGAGTCATAATCTTATTTAGATGGGACAATGAATGGTTGATGGTTAAAAGGTAACCCTGTCGAGACTATGAACATTTGCAGGCAGCAGAGGCAATGCCTATGACAATAGAGTATATTACAAAATCTAAACTTAGAGAGGCCCCTTACTTCATTATTATCAACCAATCAAGGCTTGAGAAAACCAAAAAAAAAATATCTTTGAGGAATTAGAAAGAAATTGTAAGTGATTTTTATTCTTTTTCAGAGTTAGATTTTATTTAAAATTTCTCTAAGATAGTTTTCATTATCTTTAAAAAAATTTACTTACTAGAAATATAGTATTCATTTTATTTTTTCAGAGATAACTGTTTCTTCTAGTGAATCGCCAATTGTTGTACGGTACAACAACCCTCCCCATTTCTAATTTTTAGAATAAATTTCATTTAGAAATAGGTCCCCTTTTTCTTTAGATAGGAATAAAAAACTTAGAGGAAATCCGATAGTTTTTGAATAAAACAATAAAGGTTCATTGTTAAAAGGGCATATATTGCATATCTTTTTTTAGCAAGTGTATATAAACAAATGCAACATTGAAAAATTTACGATCCGATGAGATATAAAGACTTTATCACATTAACATTATACATAAAATTATTCATTTGGAACAAAGTCCAATGTGATACAGTAATCGCAATCACAAATCGCAAATATCCTTAAGTTGTATATTTGTTTTTGAAAACTCCGATGCGATTAAACCAATTGCAATTGCAAATCACAGAAGTGTTAAGCTTTCACATTTGTTCTATAAAACTTCGATGCGATGCGATTGATCGCAATCACATTTGGGAAGAACAATGTAATATGCGCTTGTTTTATAATCTCTGATGCGATGGACCCCATCACAAATCGCAATCGCAAAACGAAAATGCAAACTCTTCATTCGGTCATTTGCAAAACTCTGATGCGATGTGATTGATCGCAATCGCATTTCAGAGGAACAAACTTTATATTCACTCATGATACTAAAATCTCCTATGTGATGGACCCCACCATAATCGCAATCGCAAATTGGCTATTATCATTTGCAACTCATTTCTTTTGAAAAAGAGCCAATGCGATACACCATCATCGTAATCGGAAATCGGTAGAGATTATGAAATTTCATTTGTTGTTCCTCTTGAAAATCCCCAATTTGATTAACACTTAATCTTTATATTTTACATTGTGTGCATGTTATTTATTCATCACAATCACATGGTTTAAAGGGAAAGTTTTATGTTTTCATTACAAAATCGTCGATCTCTGATTGTACGTTTATTATTAATAGAAAATCAAAAGAATGATGGTTATTTATTCTATTTCAAATACGTTGAATGTGACTTCTAAAGAGAGCATTTAAGTTTAAAATACAGAGCTAATAAATGGAAATCAATGAGTAGATATTTCATATATTTGTTATCTTTATTCTCTTTTTACCACGTCTAAAAGGTTTTTATCCATTGCAGAACAAAAGAACATCCAATCCTTTCATTCGACGAGCAAGAGAAACATCACCAGACAATGAAATGTCTAAAAGATCTAGAAAATCAAAGGCCACTGTCGCTACGAAGACCCCTATTTTCACCTTGATACCTAAAGAGAAACCAACTAGAATTAAGCTGGTTATAGACACATCGTGCCAAGGTCTTGGAAAAATATTTTGGGAAGAGGTATATAATCTGATTGAAAGGGAAAAAACTAAGGTCACTGTGATGAAGGCATCAATTCTCGACGAAGATGACTCAGATTCTGAATCAGAAACTTCTCTTCAAGCACTTGAAAATTCATTCCTGCACCAAATTGCAGCTCGGGCAAACATTTTCCGTTACTATGATGTAATCCGGTGGGTGATAGATAATGTCACCATATAGAACAGGACGTTTGTTTCAGCTACTGGGACAACATTTAGGTCATTTAAAGCAGAGGACATTAAAGTAATGTACTACCTTCTAGACCTGCAAAAAATATACAACAAAGCCTTCATCAAGGAATTTGCTGCAAATAATGAAAATCAGTCGGAGCCAATCAGAGAATGGAGAAGAGCTCCAAATAAGCACAAAAACGAGGCATCAGGTATGTACTCTATGGAGTCCCTTTCCCCTCCATACTGTTACGCCACCACAATGATGTGCAGGCTATTTGGAAATGATAATTCAGCTAGGTTTTCAATACAAATGGTACCTTTAATCCATTCTGTCGTAAATTCTGAAATCATGGACTGGGCTGTCATCCTTTCAGATAATATAGCCAATATAATTCTCGAGTATAGGAAGGACAAGGACACATGAAACACAACCCCATTTTACTTTTGTGTCTATATTCTAGATGCCTTATGTTACAACTCTGAATTTCCCATGTTATGATGGAAATGGACCCCCAAAGATCCTCCTCCTATTCATATATATCATAAATTCTTGTGGAAAGTTCATTTTAAAAAGCATGTTTATAGAAGTTTTCATGGTTTCCTCATCCTTGTTTATCAAACCATATTTAACTGATTCCTTCCCAGGCTTTCTGAAAATGCTAAAATTGATATATCCTTTATTGGGGACTAGTTCGGAGAAGAAATATTTACTTATATCAGAGTCATCGGGAGCATTGTAGAGCCCCATATTCTGCCTCTGTATGTTCTCAATAAACTGTTAGCTCAAGAGATTTCCTATTAGTTAACAGTAGAAGGCATGCCTAGGTATTTGAAGAATAATAAAAAGTTGATGTGGCCTACTTTTCCCTTCCACTGTGGAGAGTTTACTCTTAATAACTTCACACATACTGAGAAGGAGGTTATTAAAATAATATATCTTAAGCTCTCTACAGTCCCAAGCAGGCAATATGACCCAAAGAAGGTGGCATTTTATTTTACTACTTCAGTTTAAATTGCTTGATTTGAACATGAACCAGATGAGTTCGATGATTTTTTTATTTCTCCTGATAATTTGTCCCAAGTCTATAACTTAGCCAAGTCTAAATTTCAGGCTGAGGAGATGAATAAATTCCTGTTATTTAGAAGCCAGAGACTGCTCAAAGCTCCTCTAAATCAATTACTAATTCTTGTGCAAGAGTTTGAAACACAAAAAAATGAAAAAGAAGATGCATTTGATAAAGCAACTAAAGAAACATCTACCAGCGGGGCCAATGTATAGACACAGAAGGAAATCATAGGAACTAATCCTGGTTTGCAGAAAGAAAACACTAGCAGAAAACCAAGTGTGCAAAAAGAGAATACTGATGGTAAACTCAATGTACATATTGATCAACAATCTACAACTCAAACAGAAAAGGAAAGCACAAGTACTGAGACCAATGTGCATACTGAGAAAGGAGACACAGGAAGTAAGCCTATTGTACAAGCAGTAAAAGGAGATATGAGAAATAATCCAGATTCTCAACTTGGAAGAGAAGAAACTCTGAAAAAGTAGTGGAATCTGCTGAAATTATATTTTCTTCCCATTTGCTGAGCCAATATGAGCAATTTGCCCAGCAAATAGGACAACAAAATAATCCCCAAGTTAATGTTCGGGAAGATCAAGATATGGAAGTTATTCCTGAAAATCCTACAGGTGAAATTATGTTGAAAGTAGAATATATTCCTCCTCTATATGTATTTTATAGTCCTAAGCATAGGGCTGTTGTTATAAAGCAGAGGAAGAGGAGAAGAACTGACCAGGATCCACTTTCAACATCACAAGTGGAATTTATGAATATTGTTTATAAAAATGCTGAGGTGAATCCATCGGAGGATCTCACCAATTATCTCAATACGCAGGTGCCTATAGTGCTGCAACTATAGATAAAGCTTCTGAAGTCTCCTAGTTAATGAAACAAAAAGAATTACAAATAGCTATGTTGGAGGAACAGGCCACATAAAATCAGCAAAAGATTGCTCAGCTGGAAAAACAATTGCAAGATAAGGAACTCAAATCTAAACAGTTGGAAGAACAACTTAGCATTGAAAAGAAGAAGATTGATGAACAAGCCTTGAAAAAACAGCAGCAGATGAGTCAAGAGGTAGAAAAGTTACAAAATCTTCTGTAAACTGAGAAAAATGCAAATAATGAACAAGAGAAAATATTCCAATCAACATTGGATGAGTTCAAGGATTACCGTATAATAGATCAATTCAAAAATAAAGCTCTTGAAATGAACAAAATGCTATCTCAGCAGTTAAATTAATTTTGTCTAAAGTTGGCATAAGCTGAACCCTTGTGCGAAATAACATCATATTTGATAGATGAAGCAGTCACTCTCAGGAAAGAAATTGATGATGCTAATGAAAAAAATTCTGAATTCCTTTCATGGCAGGATACAGAGCAGGGAAGAAAAGTTAATCTTCCCAGAATTGAGGAAAGACACAAGGAAATTTTATTTATGGAATGGGAACAGCAGCTGATGAAATCAGAAAGATCCATATCAAGAGCTAAAAGTATGATGAATAATATTACACGGCTAGTTATTGATAGCTTGTATGCCACTAATTTGATCTCAGATTGTACCCTAGGAAAATTACCAAAACTAAAAGAAGCTGATTCCAGGTGGAAGAAAGAGATAATCAATAAGAATCAACAGATTAGAAAACTTCAAGAAATTTCATGGGATATTATGTGGACTTATCTAATCAAACCACATAGTCAAAAAATGGCCATCAAATTCCTTTCAAATGCTATTCATTGTATCATTCCTGAATTCTCTGATGCTACATATACTGGAAAGTTACATTCAAGGTTAAGTCATCCAACGGAATTCAAGGATATGCTCAAAATTTTCCATCTAGGCACATTGAACGCAGGAGATAATCAATGAATCGGTTTCACTTCAATATAGAAATTTTGTTTAGAGACTTCCAATGAGATAGATTGTAGTAGTAGTTTTAGTTATTTTGTTTTATTTTAAGTTATTATTTAAACCCCTTTCATGCATTTAGAAAGGGGTCCTGAATTTGTAATATTTTGACTTGGATGTTACATTTTTGTACTCCATTGACTCTTATATTTTTATAAAGTATCACATCTGGTGGTTCTATGGAAAATTGTCTTTAAGAATTGCATTTCTGTATCTTGGAGTCTGTTTTACATTGAAGTGATGGATTTGGATTTTGCATTGCATTGAGAAAAGTATCAAGATGGACATGGTATTTCTATCTATTCAATGTTAATTTTCTTATGCTATGAGATATTCTCTTTAAAATTTGCTATCATTTATATGGACTTGTTTTACAATATTTCTTTATACATATCATTTCTGAGTGTGTAGGAATATTCATCTTTTACAATATATGAAAATGATATATAAAATGATGAGTACAATGTGCTATTATAACTCTGTTTAATTTCTTAAACAGAGTTATCATTATTTGATACTGTATGTTTCAGTTAAATTATAATACATTTTCATGGTTATTGATTTGATTGAAACAATCTTTAAGTTGTATTCATCTTTTATACCCGGGTTAGTTTTATAATTATTTATTAAGTTATAGATTAAATTAGATAGATTATTTAAGTTATTTTAGTTTCCATTTTTACTCATCCAATCATTCCATCACCAACCCATTTAAGTTATTAGGAAACTGGTCCTATCAATCCAGTCAGAGCCACCACACCAAACAAAAAAGGAGTTTTCCTAAGGTCCCAACCGGGTGGTTTTCCCCCAATGTTTGAAGCAACAATTTTCGAGGCTTCAACAGTTTTATTTGGGGCGGGTTTCTTCTAAAATTATGATTCCATTTTCTATTTTGGGGATTTGGCTGGTTATCCCTAGGGGGTGTTCTCTCACTTAAGTTTATCCTTTCCATCATTCTCTCCATGGTCCTAACCAGGTTATCTATTTTGGAATCTGAAGAGGAATTGGAAGGCATGGTTTCATCTGGGTAAGTGACTTTCTTTTACGATCTCATCCTAGCCCTCTTTTTAGTGAGGTTTTCCTCTGCACTAATATCTCCCTTTTTCATTTCTTCTAAATTTGTGGGGTCTCTTTCTCTTAGCTGGTATGTCATGTCCAGATCGAAACCTTCCAGAAATTTTACTAATGCCAAACTCGGTGGAGGTTTCATGTGAGGTGGGAGGGAATTATAGACACTGTTAAACCTACTGAAATAGTCTTGGACACTTTCCCCTACGTTCCTTTTAAGATTATTATATTCAGAAAGGATTTGTAGGGGATTTTTCTTGATTTCCCATTTATTCAAAAAAGTTTGTTAAAGTGACGAAATATCATGTATACTATTTGGAGTTAAGTTTTTAAACCATTTCTTTGCTTCTCCACCTATGCTTTGGGCAAACATCCTCATATTCATGGTTTATTCTTCTAGTTCCATGTAGTCAAAGGCATCATTGATTCTATCTACATGTTGTTGGGCAGTGGTGGATTCATCCCCAGTGAAGTGAGGGATTCTGGATAGATAATCATTTGGCAAAGGTACCAAAGGTTGCAGTAATACTAGGGGTGCATACCAAGCTACCATGATTGGAGCTGATGGTGGATTTACAGTTGAAGGATTTGCAATATGGGATAAGGTGATTTGCACACTGGTGGTGTGAATGGGTGTGGCATAAGTACTTGGACTAGTAAACTGATTTTGAGCAGACTTGGGGTAGAAAGAGCCGAAGTGGTGGAGAAGATGGAAATCAGGTGGTGTAGTGGGAGAGGCTTCCCTGCTAGGACTCTGTTGTAAGTTTAAGGGCTTAAGATTAGCAAGGTTGATTCTACTTTGTGACTTGGTTCTAAAAATGATTTTTGTAGGACATAAGTCAAACTGGGAATCTTGAAATGATGTAAGATTTTTAGGTACCGAGCTTGCTTTGTGAATAGTCTTATTGATAGCTAAGTTTCCAGTTTCAAAAGTTTTCCACAAATATTTTCTGGGTCATCAACTATGATATGAGGATTTGGGTCCGGGTGAGATATGGTATTAATTCTTCATGAAGCCAGATTTCAATTTCAAAAGATAGAGAGGTTGAAGTTTGTGATTATTTTTTGGAAGGCGGTCCTCTCTAGGAGTTATCAAACATGCACAGTGTATGACTAAGCTTTTAGACTTCTCAAGGCTGATTGTGATGTAGTACTATAGGATTCTATGGATGCTAGTAAAGTTAGAAAACCTACTGGAGGCTAGTGGAGTTGCCAGGTGGATGTTTTTAGTGACTTTTAAGTCTATGGTCCACCAAAAATACTGATGTTAGTGTCAGTATAGTCATACTACCATCAATGATCAAAATTTCTCTTTTGCATTTGCATATTAGGAGTCCCATACCATAAATTTTCATCATTCCTTTAGGTCATGGATTCATTGATGGTAGTGGTATTTCATCAGTTTTCTCTCATGCGAAACTCGTTGATTCTCCTCTTTATGGTCTTTAGTCATGATTCACTATTAGTAGGTCATAGGATGGGTCTCATTAGGTTCTTGGGTATCACCATGGTCAAATTAATGAGTCAAGTGTCAATAAATATCAGCAAGGTCATGAGGAGGTCAATAAACTCAAAGTCATAGCACCTGAAAAGATCAAAGAAATGTTTTATTCAGTTTGATGTAATTTTCACCTCAAAAGCATGTTTTGAGGTGAAAACATGATACTTTTCTTATATTATCATATTTTATGTAATTTTATGTCATCAAATGTAATAAGTCACACTTTAGAAGTTGCGATCTCCACAAAGTCATCACCCTGCCTTTAAGAGACGTCCTCCACTGCATTTTTAGTCCAAAATTATGTTCTAAGTATGTCCATCAGAAAGAGCTCATAAAGAGATTTCCAACGGTATATTATACTCTCAAAACTGACTCCTGGATTGAAATTTATTCCTAAATAAAAAAGGGTCCCCTATAACCTAACCCTTCCCCTTTTCCATTTCCCTCTTACTTCATAAAAATTTTAATCTTTTCCTTTATAAAACCCCTTTTTCTCCTACCTCACAGCTTAATCACATTCATAAAGTTATTTGAAGTATACAAATCCCTGATGAGATTAAATAAAACCACTTCCCCACATTACCCCTTAAACTTTATAATAAAGTTTTAAGTTTTTATTATAAATTTCTCTCATTCCGATCGCAATCGTACCATATTGATTCCCTCTGATTCCCCCTTCCCAATTGCCATACCTCTGATTGAATTATCACCGATTGCATACACCAGATGAGATCCTGATCGTCGATCTGCCCATCTGATCAGACGGCCCATACTTCATTGCTCCATCCCAATCGGTGCTTTCGATCGATCCCCTCCGATTGACCCCTCCCTATTTCTCCGATTGCGATGAAATTCACTCCCCCAATTACACTTCTGCTGTCGATCTGCCCATCCGATTGAATGGCCCATAGTCCGTCACTCCATCGCAATCAGTGATTTCAAATAACACTTTTCCTCCGCTCCGCTCTCGCTTCCGATTCCGATTGACCTTTGGGTCCCACATTAAGCCCTTTCCGCACCGCTCCAAGTAAAATGCTATTTTTCTCTGTAAATATGCTAAGTCTTATTTTATTTTGTTTTATAAAGGATTCCCCCATTGCTTATTTTCATCGCAATCGGTGAAATCCCATTGCGCCTTAACACCTCCCTTCCCTTCCGATTTTGATTGCGATTTATACTCTTGGGTCCCACCTTTAAGGCCCTCCGCTCTTTCAATGTAAAAATAATTTTTCCCTTTGAAAAAGCGCAAATAATTTTTTTTTAAATTTGTTTAAAGGGAAATCTCCCATTATCCCTTCCACTTATTCATTCACTCCATCGCACCTATTCTAATCGCATCGGAAGTTTTATGGCCTTACTCCCGCTTCCCTTCCATCCCGATTTGCGATTGCATCATCGCAACGTGTATTTTCAAATGCTCCATTATATGTTGCATCCCCTTCCTCCCCTCCAATTTCGATTGCGATTGCAATTTGAACCCCGCCGCCCTTCCCTTCGCTCCTTATATCCAAAGGGGTCTTTACATAATTTAAGGCATAATTTCATTTCCATGAAATTTTTTATTAAAAGTTGGTTTTCTTCAAAGGAAAAGACAAAGAAACAGTCAAAGGCCAAGAGCTAATTATGAGACAGAGACTTCTACAACAGTAATAAAATAGGGATCTGTTTTTCAGATTGCCTATTTTTCTTTCATCTAGTGTAACAATGAAATCTTTAGATGGCCTAAAATATATTGTTGTTCGTCCCTTTCAGGAGAATATTGTTGGTTCTCTTTCCTATCTTCAGATTTCAGTTATGAGTTGGTAAAACAACTCCCTTTTTCTGTGGATCTATTTCCCACATTTCTGGTTTATTTAATGTAATTTTCACTCATTTGTAATTAGTCTGTAAGTCAGAAGTAAGGGAATAGTGTGGAAATAAAGGAGGATGCTCTGCACTCCCATTGTAACAGTTTGATAGGGAATTAATAAGATATGTAGCTCTAATTTGTGGGATCCATGTGGTATGAATTTTAGCATTTGTTCTCTCCTTTGTGTTCATATGTAAATTTGTTATGTTCAACTTTTATCCATAAACATTTCTGGTTGAATGCTTTCAAGATAGATAGGTAGAATCCATTTTTCATGCTTTGCCTTGGGAAATCATTCAATATTCTATGTTTTCTTCTATTTGAAAAGAATTCATCTCTTATGCCCTTTTCAGCTCCTCACCAGTCTTACCATCTCATCATTATTTAAACTTTAATTTTTGAAATTCCTACCTACCTTGCCCCATGAAATAACATGTATCCCTTATTTAATTCCCCGATTCAAACTGTCCCAGTTGTTCCATACAACCCTGAAATTCATTCATTAAAACATTTTTCCCTTTATTATACTTAGCCTAAAATCAGTTCATTATTTTACTTTGTTGAATATCTTTTCACGGAGAGAGCCCTCTCCTGAACTTATAGGGCTAGCTACAAGGTTGAGCGTGGTTTAAAGGTTACCCTGATTTTCCTTTTTCAGCCTGAGGTTTAGATCAGGCGATAACATTTCTGGCGACCATACTGGGGAATGATATGACTGTCTTCGAGCTTATGTTCTTGGCACTTGAATTGAATGTGTTTATTCTGTTTTGAAGAAAGTCAAATAGAGGCCCTGTAAATTCCTGGAGCAAATCATAGTCAGGCCTTGTGTGAATGAAGGATATTGAAACCTCTATCTAAGGTTAAACCTTGGTTATATAGAAAGAGACGATCCCTTAGAAATATTTGTTGTTGAAGTAAAAGGCCTTGTTCTGTTCTCGGAAGAGTGATATTAGTGGGACCCAGCCATTGAGTTAACACAAGGAGTTAAGTGCCAAACTACAATGAAAATCTGAGTTAAGCACTATTCATTTACCATAAGTGGGTTTCGGGAAACAATACCACCTTTGTTGCGCCGCTTTTGATCCGAAGCGAAACCACACCAAAAAAACGTGATCCAACAATATTTGGACATGTCATCTCCCAAATACCACCCATATCGCACAACTTTCATGTGTTAACCCTCGACCTTTAAAACAACGCGATATTGATGAGGATCATTTGATCTAAAGAAGGAAAAATCTGACAGAAATCGCGCAGTGAAATGCACGAGCAATAAATCGAGGTATGGTCCGGCGGTTTTACATTATTAAATGTTTATTTAATTCATAAAAAGGAAAATAATGGATGCGTGGGGCCCTGTTGAATGAAATGTATGTCACATTGGTAGAATAAATGGGTTTAGTGATATAAGTTCGAAGGTTGGTGGTTCTTAAAGGAATAGGGCCATTGTTATAACATTTTTGATATTATGACCGGAGTGATAAGATTTGCTTAAGTATTTTTAAATGTGTTCCCCTATATCACATTAAACTTTAAAGATTTGTTTAGGAGGTTTGAATATTATCACAAGGATAACATTGTTAAAGCGCTTTGGAGGGGAATAAAATTACAAGCACTTATTCCAAAGATCCACAATCATAATATATTCGTGGTATCAGAGTATAAAGACGGATCACCCCAGTAATATTTTCCTTGTAAATTCTTGGACTCTGGATGATGATGTTCAGAGTTTGTTAGGCTGAAATAAAATTTTGTGAAGTAGAAATTCGATCACACTGGCTTCAAGAAGATACACAAGGGCCAATCCAGATCCAAATCCTCCCCCTGTGTTTGAGAATCCTAATCTTATCCCAAGAATAGTCAGAAGACAAGAGGGATCACTAAGTCCTAGACCTATTTTCAGATCCCATACCTGGCCCAGTGAGTGGTTGTTTGTAGAAGATATTTCTTTTGATGAGAGTTTTGAGCTTTCTTTGTTTAAAATTAAGTCTGAAACTGCACTTGATGACATAGTTTTAGATCTAGAATTTCTTGTAGATATCGAAGTTCAAAGGGAAAATACATCAATTGATGATTATATTATGAATTCCCCTCAGTCATATATCATTGTAACCAATATCCCTGAGCCTTCAGAGTCATTAGGAATAGCATTTCCTCCTCCTAATTCATCAGCACTCCCATCAGTCAATTCTCAGCTTTCATCTCCTCCATCAACACCTCCCTTAAATCCTAGTAGCACAAACACTGTTGTAAATCCACCTCGAGTCATGGCTGCCCACTATGCACCCCTGGTTTTAACTTAGGTTCTGAATGATATGCCTGCTGATTACCAAAGTAAAATTCCTATCTTTGATGCCACTCAAAGCACCACAACCCAACATCATGTTGATAAGATGAATGACTTTTTTGATCTTCATGAGGTAGAGGCAGAGAATGTAACCACAAGATTTTTTGTCCAAAGCTTTGGAGGTGAAGTTAGAAAGTGGTTCAGAGCCTTACCAGCAGGCTCTATCCACTCTTTGCAGGCATTACATACACAGTTCTTAGACCGGTGGGAGGTAAAGAAAAAACCACTCCAAATTTTGTCTGAGTATGAAAATATTAAAAGAAATATGGGTGAAACTGTACAAGATTATTGTGTGAGATTTAATGTTGTATATAATGCTATTCTGGCCACTCTTAAACCCCCCTGTGGGATTAGCCTTGCTTAAGTTTCTAAATGGTTTTGATGCTGATATGGCATATCAGCTGCGAGAAAGAGATCCTACCACACTTGAAGACATGCAGAAGATAGCTGTGAGTGTAGAAGAAAATTTTCTCGCCAAAAGAGCCCGAAATAGAGCTGAAAAGAGAGTCACTGTGAAAGAAGAAGCATCTCCTTCAGACAGTAAGATGGAAACTTTGATGTAGACAGTGGAAAATATGGTTGATCGACTGAAAATTTTAGACAGGCCTGAAGCACAAATAAGGAATCCAAAATTTAGAGGACACTAGCAGCCGCAATTCAGAATTAAGCAGAGAGAACAGAGAACACAAGACCAAGCACCACCACATTAGTAGATCAAAACTCCATTGCAGCAGAATCATGTTTAAGGAACAGACACAGATGATGATGATCCTTTGATTGAATCCAACCATTTCTTCATTGTCGATGGTGGACCCATCTTTCTCACAAAATATGAGGAATATACAGCGATTGCAGACATTCAAAAAGATGAAGATTTCATATTGGCCAATGACGTAGTGTTAGAAGAAGAGTCTAATGATTTCCAAAGAGGGTACATTAACACTTTATCAGCCCAACAAAAGCAGTTTTATTTGAGGAACAGAGAGGTCTCGATCGGTCCCATTCAGAAGAGAAAAGAGCTCCAATCGAAAAATGATTCTTCAAACAGTCAAAGAAAAGGAAAAGAGCTTGCAGATCCTTCTCCTAGTAAAGCATCTTCACTGATTAATAGCCCAAATGAGAAGAAACAGTAGAGCGTAGTAAAGGATCAAGCAGAAAAGAAAGACCCTCCCATCAAAGAGGTAGAAAAATCTCCTTCTTTTAATTTAGAAAATGAAATTTCTAAGCTGAAAGTGTCCATGCCCTTGATTGATTTGGTGAAAAATAGTGCATATAAACATTAGGTGTCTCGAATTTTTCAAATAGACTCTGTTTGAGATATGGTAAATGTTGAATATGATTACCCTGAACTCATCTTTGGTCCAGCCACAGAAGATCAATCTGAAGAAAGTGAAGTCCCTCCCTTCTACTTGAGTCTTAGATTACATGAGTTCATCTTGCATAATGCTATGTTGGACTCCGTAGCCTCACATAATTTGATGCCCAAAGCCATCATGGAGAAGTTAGGACTTGATATTACCCATAAATATCATGATTTGTATTCTTTTGACTCAGGTAGGGTCCATTGTATTGGTCTTATCAAAGACTTGGTAGTATCTTTAGATCAAATCCTAGCCAAGAATTTTTTGATGGATGTAGTTATTGCCGATGTTCCACCACAGTTTGGAATGCTTCTATCTAGGTCTTGGGGTGCAAAACTTAAAGGAACCATGCAGCTTTACTTCTATTATGCCACCATTCCCGTGTTTGGTCAGTTGAGAAAACTATACAAGGAGAAGAAAATGAAATATATGATCACTAGCAAAGAGAAGTCAATTAATCATCCCATTAATGCAGTCCACAAATATTTAGAATCATTTGTATTATATTTAGATGGTGGTTTGAATGATGAGAATGTTCAGTTGGTACAAGTAGATGACATGCCTGAAATTTCAGAGAATTTTAGGGAAGTCCTCAAACAGGAAAAAGATAAAGCAACAAGTACTTATGAGCCTCCTTCCTGCCAGCAACAAGAAGATAGTGAATAGCAAAAAGATGCAGAAACTAGTCAAGATAAAGTAGAGAAAGAAGCAAAATTTCAGCATCTAGAAGAAGAAGAAGGCCTTTGGAGCATGGACTTTGATGGAGTTGTTGGTAAGGACGGAGCTGGTATTGGAATATGGATTCGGAGCCCCGTTTTCCAGCTTGAAAAGGTTCCTAGTAATTTTAGAGTATGTGCTTATAAGTTGGCTTTTGACTGCTCTAACATTGAAGTAGAGTATGAAGCTTTGATTGCAGGTCTGAAAATTTTGAATAAGTTAAATGCAAAGAGGATTTCTGTCTACGGAAATTCAGAGCTGATAATCAAACAGGTCAAAGGAGAGTACCAAGCTAAGCATCCACGATTCAGGGCATACAAAAACACAGTCCTAAACATCTTGAGGGCATTTTCCAAGTACACTTTGATATCAGTACCTAGAATGCAGAATATTATTTCAGATTCTCTTGCCACTACTGCAAGCAACTTGAAAATTCTCATGAACTCCAACAACAAGTTTGAGATTTATGTCAAACATAGGCCTGTTGTTCCTGACAATTTAAGATATTGGCAAGTGTTTTGGGATGACAATGAGATCAATGCTTTTTTGCAGAGTGATGGAAAATTCAAAGATACTCCATGTTGGAGAGGTAAATCCCTTTTGCGGACAGAGGCGATCCCTACTAGCCTAGATCGGGTCTAGCAACAATCAAGTCGCGCTAAGACGCAGGTTCCTAGTTACAAAAGACCAAGATGTGACAAGAGGCCTACCTTAAGTCCCACGCTACTGTTGTTTTCACAGAATATGGAACCTCCATCCTTCACTTTGGCAGATCACAATACTCCTGCTTAGCACTTTCAAACACTTGCACGTACACGAAGAAACAACAACACACAAACGTAAAACCTAAAACATGTAAATATATACCAATCAGAGAAGACATAATTCACAACATAAGACATGAACATATGAATAGAACCATAATCAAAGTCATTTATTATTAATCACAATGAAAGAAAGATACAACATGAGCTCTGACGTTGGATCTTCCTTCGGCGGGTCAACAACGGAGCACGTCTCGATGAAGCTCGTCGGGAATGGGACAAGGTTCTCTCTCTTCGGCTGTCTGACGATAGTCTCCTTACTACTGATTCAGCTCTATTCAGGGTAGCTTGCAAAGGGAAAATGGCAAGCTTATATAGATGGTGGAAGGGGAGTTGGGATCCCTACAATGGTGGGATTGGCCCTATCCTCAAGGAAGATTCCATGATAGGTGGAAAACCACTTCCCCTACATGGAGATCTAGAGCCAAACCTCCCAAATCATTTTAGAGACTCGTTCAGGAGTTGGTTGGAATCAAAATTCCACCATTTATTTTTTTTTTAAAATTCTTATTAAGCTTGGCGCGATTAATACACTGGGATAGAGCGCCAGTTGGCGCACCCTCTTTGGTGGATTTCCCCCATTGGCGCGAGGGCTGAACTGGCTGGTCGTGCCAAGGCCAAAAGGGATATTTTTAGGGTTTTTCACAGGAAACTGTCTTCAGAGGAATGATTTTCCTTATTAAGGGGGATGCCATGAAAGTGGTTTCAGGTCATGTCACTACTCACAGGTCACGGAAAAGGCCCTCCAATGTACGGGATGGGGGATTGCTGGGACAATGACCAATTACTGTGTAATAGATGCCCCTGAAAGCATGAGGCCTGAGAGAGAGAGAGGGGTGAAATTATTTACGAGAACGTGCTCAACTGAAAACACTGCCATCGGAAAACCTGCGTAGACAAGTACAACTGATATCTCAAATACATGATATGTGGTATGGGCGCAACCATCCATAATAGAGTTATACAATAATCAAGATCTAAGGTATGGACACAACCATCCAGAAAGGATCAAAAAGTAGACTCAGGTATGGACACAACCATCCAATCGATGAGTCATGTAACCAATCATGATAATCCACAAAATCCACAGCCTGGATTCCAACAGACAAAATCCAGGGTCTTGCGCTCCATCTCGACCTGAACAGAGTACAAGTTCTATCATGTGAATGAGTGAGCTGAAGTTGAACATGCAAGAACATCGTATGAGTACCAGCCAATGATGAAAGCTATTAACAGACGCGAGAGGAACCACCAATAATGACAATGGCCCTCAAGGTACTATAGGTACAATCCACGAAATGTGAACAGTGAGCTAGTGTCGAACACCCACAAAATCATCCGATCAAAGGTCAATGATGAAAACCTTATGTCGAATGCGAAGAACATGCCATTAAGGCATGTAGGCTCCAAGCTATCTGAAGGGAGTCTCTAGATTAGCTTCCTGAATAATGAGCTAAAGTAGACAGGAAGTAACCTTGATTGAAGGTGGGCCATAGTGTTTCCCACATCATCAATGCGAGATAGAGGAACATAATTTTTGTGAATCAGGACCAGTAGAGAATTAGAGGAGGTTTGACAATGCAGAGGTCAACTTCTCTTGAAGATATCAGCAGCACAACAGTGGATTTGGTAGTATTTTACATCAAAATATCAGAGGTCATGATGATGAGGCAAAAATTAGATGAGTGGTCAAAAGGGATTACCCAAACCCATGGAGGCAAGCAGAAAACGAGATGAGATGTCCCCAACCTGACACGAATTCAGACAAGTGTCATGTTCAAGAGCAACATATTGTCGACACGACGATGATTCTGGTTCCATTTTCCCCACCATTTCTGGCAAGTACCCCAATTATTTTTGAAAACAATCTTGAAGGGGATAGCATATGCTTGTGATATAATTTTGTCCTTCGGACAAATCCATCCTAGTACATTTAATGAGCCCTAGAAAGGAAAAACTCAAGTATTGTCATTATGACTGAATCCAATGTCATTAGGGTTTAACGAGTCTGACAAAGGAAGAACTCGACATCTTTTCATGTTTAGAGAGTTTGAAAAGATAGTAGAAAAGTAAACTCCAATAGTCCCTTTTCGTAAATAGTTCCTCAAATCCGAAAAGGTAGAAAACTGTGTCTGAGAAAACCTCCTAGTCACGATAGGCTAGGGTATTCATTTTTCATAAATAATCTATCCCAGCCTAAAAAAGGGGTAAACTTATATTGGTTAGATGTCATTTCGCAACAAATTTAACGAGATCAAAACTACAAGCAACTCAACAATCTTTTCATGTTTAGAGAGTCAGAAAAAAGCTGAAAGATGACTCCGGGAATGACTTTTTCGTGTTTTTACCGAGTCCAAAAAAGTATAAAATACAAATCGTATCGCCGTCCAAGTTGTGTGAAAACCTGTTGCTGCACATGAAAGCGAGCGTAAAATCCATTTTTTGACAAAATATAATAAAATATTGGAAAAATGACTTTCAAAACCTAATTTTGACTTTGAAAAATTATAAATATGCCAAAAATAGTAAAAACATATTCACTTTTAATTTTTACCTCTTGTGAGAGCAACAGTGAGCTTTTGCTATGCAAACTTGTGGTGGCGATTGTGGTCAATCCAGTATGTCATTTCGGTTCTTGTTCGTTCCAGGTAAGAGGCGCTCTCCATAGCTTTGTTTTGATTCATTTTTTATAGATTTCCATTGTGTTTTTAGATCCCTAAGGGGACCTTTGCAAAATTATGGCTCGACCGATTAGTGCGGGTATCGAGCATGGACCTGCGCCAATTGGCTCCTTTTTGCAAAGGGGTCGCGCCAGTTGGCGCGAATGTTAGCAAAACAGTGGTGCCAATGGCACAACTCAAATTTCTGCTTAAATTTAAAAAAATGTAAGCCAATCAGATGAATTTCTGGGTTTTCCATAGATCTAATGAGGTGTTTATGACCATGTTGGTGCAGATACACGACCACAATGGTGATCGAGTGGAAGGAAAGGGAGGATGGTGAAGAAGATGAAATAGCCATGCAGAATGAAGCATGCATGAACTCTCTTCGAAACTGTGGTCTAAAAAAGTTCTTCCTAACACCGTGTTTGAGAGAACAACTTGAGCTATTGCAGTATTTGATCAGCATTTGGGATGAGAACGAAGAAAAATTTAGGCTTCGAGACCAAGTGTTGGAACTTGAAGTATCCGACGTCTATTTTATAACTAGATTGTCCCGTAGAGGTCCAGTTCCAATCTTGACAGGTACTAGGCCATCTGGTGAGAAAATGGAAATGGTGATGTCAAGAGTGTGCCCAGGGGCACGGACAAGATCAGGTAGTGGGAAGGTCGATATCCACATGGTCCTCGATCTACCACTCTGAGTAGTGCACCACACCATTATGCAGGCTGTAGGGTCACAGGCACCGCATGAGGCAACCAAAGCATAGCTCCTCTTATCATCTAAATGCATGAACCTGACACTTTTTGATTGGGCCACTTCCGTAACAATGAACATCAAACGACAGCTAAATAAGTGTAAGAAGGCCAAACTAAAATAGTTTGGGTACGGTTCCATCCTGGTATCGTTCATCCTTGAACAACTACCAATTTTCCAGGGGCAGGGGGCGTTAGTCCCTGAGCCATCATTGAGGGAGCCAAGGATGGCTCGATGGGAAGCACTCATGCCCAGATCAAGAGGGGGCCAACAAATGTCATGGAGGGCCGAGTTTTTTATATGGCTATGGCGATAGCTGATCGTCATTAAGGACTGGACTTATGCTGGTATCGAATTCATGAGAGACCCAGATCTTCCCCTCCCGGAGGGGGATGACTGGGATGAGGAGCTGGGTAAGAATATTTTTTATTTTTATGTATTTATGATTTTTTTGTGATACATGCCTATTCTAACAAATAATCCTCTATGTATGTAGACGTTGGCCCAGAGAGGCCCATCGGGATTTCGCCCATCGCATGGAGGACCCCTCTCGCAGACGATCCTCAAGCTGAGGGTGGCGAGGGAAGTGAGCTAGTCCAGAACCTGGAGGGTATCGCTCGGGTGATCCTAGATTACGCCTATCTAGTAGACGTCCCAATGGTTTACCATAGGCACACTGTGGGGGTGCCTAGTCGCCTCCATCGATTATTGAGGGCGATTGGTGCGCGCGGTGACATGCTACCATGAGCACCATGCTGATTAGTCATCTAGGGATTTTATATGCATATTTTTGAGAGACATGTTGTCTCCGGCTATTATTAAAACATACATGTATATTTTTTGATTTTATGTGATGTACACAAACTGCAAACATTTCGACACACACACACACACACGCATATATATATATATCTATTTCTGGATGGATCTTTTACATATGATGATGTTTTTACAAGTTGAGTAAATGTCTATCTAAAACCATGTTAGCTACTGCATCTGTTAATGCATTCATGTGTCTGCGTATGTGTTGATATGTAATGTAATCAAAATTTCTTTCCAGTAAACGAATACATAGATATATTCGTAAAATGGATGGGTTTCTAATTGAATAATGACCATTAAGTTGTAATACTACAAGCTGTGAGTCCAAATATACAAGTAATGCACGAATATCGAGGTTAACAGCCTCGTTCAACAATTCAAAAATGGCACTATACTCCGCGACATTATTTGTGGTAGGCCCTAAAAAAACACCTTGCAAATTGACCAACTCACCAGCAGGATCGTAGATTACCCAGGCTACCAAGGACAAATTCCTGGTACTGCGGGAGGCACCATCCGCGAAACTGACAAAAGGAGTAATAGACATCCGCACAATCAGGGAGACCCAATCAGTAGAAAGACGCTTACAAAGCACACCACACCACACACGCACAAACAATGAAAACACTCACCTATGTACATACACACCACACAATAATATCTCAAGCATAGTACTTTTTGAGGTACAACCCATTTCTAGGCTGCGCCAGAAGAATACCTTCGTAGTCGATAAGCTCATAGGGCCCATTTTTTAACACTCGTTTGACGATATAGGGCCCATGCCACATGGGCTGGAATTTTCCCTCTCCAAGTTTATCGTGTGCTTGGTCATATAGGAGGACGAGGTCCCCTTCAATGAAAGAACGTGGAGAAACTGATTGATTGAAGTGGGCTTTGACCCACTTTTTCTGTGCCTTAATAACCAGGGAATCCAAACGGCAGGTTCCATCCAGTCATTCCAAATACAAGAGACATTCTTCCTCTGGAGAGGTGTCGGGCAATAGTTCTACAACCAACTTGAGAGAAGGAATTTCACACTCAACCAGGAGAGTTGCTTCCATACCATACACCAATTGGAAATGTGTGAATCTGGTTGTGCTCTTTACAGACGTTCGATAAGCCCAGAGAGCTGAGAACAATTGGAGATTCCAATTGGATTTGTGGATACCAATTGTTCGTTGAAGCATCGTAACCAATACCTTGTTCACGGCCTCAACCTGGCCATTCGCCTGGGGGTAGTATTGCGTTGAGCTATCATGGCGTAAGCCCAACTTTGATGTCAGCTCCGCCATCATGTAATCTCAAAAATGAGTGCCATGATTAGTGAAAATGGCTTGAGGGACTCTGAAACGTGTAATAACATGGTTGAAAATAAATTGGGTAGCTGTCTTCCCGTCGGCAGCTAATATAGGCATTGCTTCAGCCCACTTAGTGAAGTAGTCCACGGAAATGATTATATAAGCATGCCCCTCGGCTCAGTGACAGTTAAATGTCATAAAATATATGCCCCATTTAGAAAAAGGGCCCACGGTAATGACAGGATGCAAGGGTAGGGGTGGCGCGCGCATCTTGCGCTGAAAGACCTGGTACGCGTGGCATTTTTGAACTGCAACAGTACAATCCTTGAATATAGACGGCCAGAAGTAACCCACACGTAGAAAATTCTAGGCAGTGGCATATATGGACATGTGACCACCACAGGCGCCATTGTGACAGTCATTCAGGACTCTCTCAGCCTCTTCCAGGTTCAAGCACCAGCGGAGCACAGAATCAACTCTGACATGATACAAGGTATCTCCTACAATGCGGTATGGTTGATATTGATGCCAAATCCGTCGTCGAGCATCTTTTGTCAATTCAGACTAGAATGTGCATGTTTGAAGGTACACGATGATGTCACCGTACCATGGATCACAAATGCTGATAAGAAAGAGTGTTTCATCCAGGATATGATCCTTAGATTGGGATGGAACAGAGTCTGTCAGGAGAGAGCAAATAAGATCAGCAAAAACCAATGATTTTGTCGACTTAGTAGTGGTGAACTCCAAATCAAACTCCTAAAGGATTACAATCCATTTGGAGTACTTGCCCCCCAACAATTGTCGAGACAAGATGTATGTCATGGGGTTGCAATCAGAAACCACGGTTATCGTACGCAACAGGATGTAATGGCAGAATTTCTATACAGCCTGGACTACAGCGAGCACCAACTTCTCGACGTGGGCATAGCGTGTTTCTATGTCGAGAAGATTCTGAGATAGATAGTAAACTACGTGTTCATTTCCATCGTCGTTATCCTGTACTAGAACCATAGCTATCGTGCTAAACGCAACGGCCAAATAAAGGGTAAAATCGTGATGATAGTTAGGAGGACGTATCAGTGGAGCGTTAATGAGAAACATTTTAAGCTTATCAAAATATTGCTAGACAATCTTGTCCCAATGGAAGGGAGTGTCCTGTTTCAAAAGTCGCGTAAACCCCTTGGCCACTTCCGCATAGTTCGGAATAAAGTGTCATAAGAAGTTGGCTTTCCCCTGCAGACTCTGCAATTGATGTAACGAGGATGGGGATGGGAGGTTAACAATGGCCTCGACCTTGAGGGGGTCAAGGTGAATTCCATCTTTGGAGACAATGAATCCCAAAAGACAACTAGAATCTACGCAGAAGACACACTTATGAGGATTGAGCCTAATATTGTAATGTCTGCAGCGGAGAAAAATCTGGCGGAGGTGTTTAGGATGGTCCTCACGCCAAGCTGAATGGGCCAGAAAATCGTATGTCATGGAAAGCATAGGACATAGCATGCTGGAAGGTGGCCCCAATGTTTTTTAAACCAAATGGGAGCTTTTTATAAGCGAAAGTACCCCACGGACAGATAAAGGTAGTCTTATGTTGATTAGTGGCTAAAATATTAATTTGATTGTACCCAAAGAAATCGTCCATAAGGGAATAAATCTCACTCCCCGTGCATTCATCGATGATCTGATCTATAAAAGGAGTGGGGTAATTGTCCTTAGGAGAGGCCTGATTAATGTCTCGGTAATCAACACAGACCTGTATAGTGCCTTGCTTCTTATCTATAGGGACAATATTTGAAACCCATTCTGTGAGGGGAATTGGATAGATAAAGCCCGCGTTAAGAATTTTTTCACCTTCTCCTTTTATGGTTGTGGCTTTTCGGGGATGCACTAGGCGTAGACGCTGACACACGAGTTTCACACTTGGGTAGGTAGGAATCTCATGCACGACTATACTGGGATTAATCCCATGAATCTCTTCATAGGACCATGCGAAAACATCTCTGAATTCGTGAAAAAGGTTCATGCTATCTCCTCAGGAGAACAAGTCACTCCCACATGAATATTTTCGACTACCCCCAGTTTGACAAAGATGTTGATAGGCATGGTTTGAGTGATGTTACTCAGATTTCCCTTTGAAATAACCTCATGAGTCAATATTGGTGTTTGAAGAGGTGGAGTGGGAACCTGAGATGCAAAGCATTCTAGACAATCAGACATTTCCCCCAGGCCAGGCATGAACGAGGAACAATGATGTCCATCGCTCCACGGTAGATCCTAAAGAGACATTGTTTCAAAAATAGCTTCATCAGAAGGGAAGACTTCTCTTAAAGGATCAGGAAAATCTACATCCCCTAGCCAAGGGGATTGAGAATATATATCTAAATCCATGCTTGAAGGAGCATGTTTAGGAGGAGGAGGATCAGATGCATCGAAAATCTCACAGTAATTGATCTCAACTGGAGTCAAAGGCATCGACTCTCCAATAGAGGTCACCTGTTTAGGCGAAGGGATGATCCAAGGGTCATCTGACCTAGAGATCATGTTAACTTGAATGGTGTGCGGTGGTGGCACGGGAAAAATATCCATGAGGACGGGGTCCTTGAAAAGACTAGGTCCTATGCTGTCAGGGGGATTGGGGATCTAATCCATGTAAGGAACGTTG
Source organism: Pinus albicaulis (assembly GCA_034641835.2). Taxonomy (NCBI): domain Eukaryota; kingdom Viridiplantae; phylum Streptophyta; class Pinopsida; order Pinales; family Pinaceae; genus Pinus; species Pinus albicaulis. Next base: position 1,061,686,445 of record CM076584.1, on the reverse strand, counting down.
TTCTCGAAGGATGAGGTGAATAAAGACAACTGATCAACAGTGATAATTTTTCCCTCATGAGGGAATTTCAGAAGCTGGAAGAGGATGGACAGAACACATAGCATGGTGTGAGTCCAACTGCGACCAAGAAGAAGATTATAGTTGAGCTTAGTCTCAACCAATTCTACTTCTACGTTGATTGTATTACCCTGTAACGTGATCAGAAAACTCTCGAGAACACTCAGGGGTTTTGATTCCTGACCATCGAATGCCTCTAGGGAATTGGGAGACGAAGTAAAAGCTGGAAATCCAATGGCCTTCCAGTAGGCAGATGACATAACATAGCTGGAAGCACCTTCGTGCACCATGGATCTATGAATGTTGAGGCCGTTGATACCGGCTTGGATAACAAGAGCGATTTGATGTGGAAGTCGGGGGACAAAATTTTCTAGGTCAAAGGTGAGAAGACTAGAAGCGGCATGATCGATTCCACTGATTGTGGACAACAGAGCTTTCTGTTACGATGGGAAACTTTGAAGCACTTCCAATGCAGACATTGCAGAAGGCGCCTGTGCCAAATCCTCAATAATGCTGCAGTGTTGAGCGGCATGAGCATTTGGGTTATAGGAATATTTTCGCAGAACACCTTTAGAAGGTGGCCTCACAACAGGTTCAGCACTGGGCTTCTTAATTTCTAAAGGACCAGAGACAGGTGGGGGAGGTGGGCCATCAATGACTTCCTTCCCAGCTGCCTGGCGTGATCTAGCATAATCCTTCGAACGCGTAGCAATTGAGACAGGTGTAGCACCATTCATCATAAAGACTTGGGACCCAAATGGTGCAGATGGTGAAGGCTGCTCCACCATCCGGGTCTACTGCGACGGGAATGGTTCCCTGAGAATTGTTGGAGTCCCTTTAGAGCCTTTGAGAAATTGATTAAATTCAGATCGTCGGGGACAATCTTTGGTATAATGGTCTCCTTCACAGATAAGGCAGGGGTACTTCGGTTTACGTTGGGAACCATTGTCAGCACAAGGTTTAGAAGACTCTGGTTTCGGGGCATCGGGTTTGGATTTTCCTTTGCCCTTCTTCTTTCCTTTGGAGGCCTTTTCTGTAGGATTAGCCTGAACGGTGTTGACCTCTACAGTCTTGCCAGAATCTGGAGGGGTGGGAAGAGCAGAATTATTGGAAGAATTAGATTTCTTCTTCCCATTAGAAGACTTCCAAGAAGTCTAAGAAACGGAACCAATAACACCATCCACCGATGGGGTAGCTGGTGCTTTAGAGGTCCCTGGCCGTGGGGCATAAGTCAAGATATCATACAGCATGCCAGACTGAGAGTACACTATATCAAGGTACTCATGAATATGATCAGATATGTGGGTGGCTTTATCCTGCATCAAATAAGTCAGGAGATGAGTCCTAGATTTGTAATGAACCGGTAACTTGAAATGTGTCAGAAAATCCATATCTAACGTATTTAAGTCTTGAAATATACCGTGGGGTAATTTTATATACCACTTAGCGACAGCACCAGTAAGAGTGCGCTAGAAAATATGCAGACGAATTGAATCATCGACCCAAGAGTTTGACGAACACCACAGATGGTAGGTCATCATATGAGCTTGGGGGTCCTCTCCAGCTTTACCTTAAAATTTAGGACAGTCACCAGGCACCTTGGTTGGAACCAGAGGCCAATAAGGATTGTGAAATATCAGATCATTGGTCAATTTAGAAACATTCGACAATTCCAACGTAGTAAGGAAAGGTAACTAGGGGTTGAAAGGCATACTAGGACCTCAATAAGGACCTGTACCCATACTCCACCCTGGTTGAGCATAAATTTTCCCCCATTGGTTCTGTCCCAGAGGATTCTAACTGTAGGGGGTATAAGTCGTATAATTAGTCTGATATGGTTGCTGATAACCAGTGTATGGGGGTTGATAACTGGGGTATGGACCCTGATTATATGTTGGCCCCGTTTGAGCAGTATATGGATTTGACTGCTGAGTATAGGTATAGTCTGGTTGTTGAAGATAATAATTAGAACCTTGGGGCGGGTTTTAAACTAGTCGAGATTGACCTTGAAGATAATAACTGCCTTGGGGTTGAGCGGGTTGTTGGTAAGTGGGGCCCTGCTGAGCCTGATGAGTTGGGCGCACAGGCGGATTCAACTGCGGCATAGAGTAAATCGGCTATTGAGCTAGGTTGACAGGATGTGTAGGTTGGCCTGGTTGGACAGGTTGACCTGGATGAGTGGGCTGTCCTGGTTGAACAGGCTGACCCGGGTGAACAGGTTGTCCTGGTTGGACAGGTTGACCTAGCTAAAGAGGGACACCAGGCTGCCCCAGATGAGTCAGTTGGCCTGGTGGTGGGATCAGGCCAAGCTATGCCTGATAACTAGTTTGACCTACAACAAGACCAAAAGATGGCCCTGGCTGTGTAACATTCGGACCAATAGGAAACTGAGGTTGTAAAGGTTTCACCAAAGGTTGAGAAGGTTGGATTTTCCCCCTAGGACTGTACAAGGATCCTGGTTAATACCTCGGTTGAACTTTAGGTCCTTGAGGTTGCCCTGGTTGGACCATAGGGTGAGGCTATATAGGTTGACCTTGAGGGTTGTAGGATTTTCCTTGCGGACCGTATAACAACCCTTGCTGGCCCGAAGGTTGGCCTTGTAAGGGTTGTCTTTGCGGTTCATATAGATAACAAGGTTGGCCCGAAGGTTGACCCTGGAAGGGTTGTCCTTATGGGTTGGAAGGTTGCCCAGCCTAGGCAGACAGAAAACCTTGAACATATTGATAAGCCTCTAGAGCAGGAAAACGTAGAGGGTTCCCTTGCTCATTGTATTGACATGGAAAAATATAAATGGGTGTACCATCCTGTGCATAATGGGAAAAATAAGGATGATTGGGATCTTTGGAGTACTGACCAACCTTGGAGTTTGACTGCTGTAGAGACAACCGATACTCCTCAGGAGAGATATTCTCTAGAATAGCAGATGTTATGTAGACGTCTTCGAGAAGCGACATGGTCCTAACGAACTGAGTAGTAACAGCGGGTGTAGATGCAACTACATAGACAGTAGGCCTAATAGGTACTGATGTGACCTGAGGAGATGATGTGAGAGGTGTCCTCAGGGACATCCCTAACGAAGGAATAACTGGCCTCATAGACGGAGTTGATACTCCCATAGAGGCGACAACGGCCACAATCTGACTTAAGGATCTATACCCCGCTGGAAGCGAAGGACCAGGCGAATACATGACAGATAATTCGGGGTTGTTTTCTAGGAACAACTGGTAATCTTCACCAAATTTATGGATTTCCTCACTAGGAGAAGGACTGGATGAGTCCATCTCTGATCTTGCCGCTAGATCTTCTAAAAGATGACGAGGACTAGGAGGAATAACAACAACTAAAAAAGAACCTGATGTAAGAGGAGGGAAATATTCCCCTACTCCAAATCCAAACCAAGCGTTGGATAAGGGCCAATTGAACTCAACTGGTCCTCCAAAGGGAATCTCAGATAGAACTGGTCCCCCGTCGGGAAACTCGGAGACAATGGGCTGTTGAGGTTCAATAGAGGATTGAGAGATCTATGATGAATCGTTTGTGTAAGGACTACCAATAGATGAAACTGAGTGTTCCGACACTATGACAGTAATGACAAGAGGAAGAGATCAAACAAGAGCACATGGGAAAAAACCAAGGGACACAATCAAACGGCCAACAAGAAAACTCTAAAAGGGAGTGTGATCGTAGGTGATTTATTTTACCACATTGAAACTTAGAAACTTTACCATTTCATGTTTTAAGAGTCGAGAAACGGATGAAAGGTGACTCTATCTCTTTCAATTTGGAAGCAAGCGTGAAAGGACAAGTGCTTGATGATCCTTTCAAATTTAATGAGTTAGAAAAGATCAAAATGACTACTCTGGAACTCTAGGAAAAAGGGTGTACCAGATATCCGTGAACTGCAATATACACCTTGGTTTCAAAATGAAAGAGAAATCAACCAAGGACTTGACATACGTGTAGGAAATATCCTCGAATGCTGTGTCCGGTGTATCATGGGTATACGGCGGCAAACTCAGCTTCTTACGGATAAAGGATAGCAACCTATTGGGGTCTCCCTTTATTTACGCGAGGGTACGGGGAGCAGAAGTCTGTATTAGTGTTGTCTAAAGCCAAGAGGTGAACGACAGCTACTAGGTTTAACAACACCAAAACACATCACTAGCCTAGACCTCTAAATATTTCATTAATGTTTCAATGCTACCTTAAGGTAAATCGAATAAATTTTAGAGTTGATCTTCAATTATGTTTCAATTTTCCGGCCCTATCGAATGTTATGTCTCAAAGTCCTCTAAATGCACACTACATGCCACAATATATCACTTCGTTCGATGAATAGCTAACTACGGGAAGGTTGAGAGCTTTCACACAATAAAAAAATGACCACAAAACAACCACTAGTGTCTCTAATGCACGCTAATGAAATTGAAAGCTTTTCCTTTAGAGTTATATAACACTAATAACGTAGAAAATTTTTCAATTTCCACTAACTAATCAAAAGCAAAGAGATTTGTTTTTGTATTTTCAATGTTTTAAGAGAAAAAATCACTAAACAAAATGAAAACTAATAACAAGACCAATTCAAGAAATGATAGTGAAAGAGTGAAAGCAATAAAGTTCACTCAATACAAAACACACAATCAGACCTCAAACTGATGGATAAATCCCTCAAATCAAAGAGGAATCGCAACGACTCAAACGAACCGTGTAATCTAGGCTCAAAATGAGACAAAGTGAAATTCGAATGTGAAAGAGAAATGTCACTCAAAAAACATAATAAAATGATGGAAAACCACCAAACAAATGAAAATAAGCAACAACAAAGTTGGCTGGACAAACGAGAACCAAAAACTCCAACGGGAGGCTCAGCACACTATAGCACCTAGATGGATTAGGGATAGAATGTAAAACTAATAGTAAAGGGAAAAAAACCAGAGGATAGAGGTCACACATAGTCAACCAAGGCTTCAGGACACTCAGGCAGTCGAAAAAATGACACCAAATCAAAAAATCAAGCTCAGAAGGCTTAGAAAGAAGCAAACCCTAGCACCACATAGGATTAGCACGACTGTTTGGCTGCAACTAGTGCCAGAACAGGATTGGCACGGGGGATGAACTAGAAACAAGTGCCATTTGGCATGACTGTGAGGGTAAAAACCGCGCCAGTCGAGTTTACTAATATCAAAAATAAAAAAGAGCAAACAGGGAGCAGATTAGGTATGGTGAGGCTAAACAGAGGTTTAACACTAGAAAAAAGCGAACCAAAAGAGCTGATCAAGCAGAAAAAGACCAAAATCAACTGAAAAGACAAGAAAAACTCCAATTAATGTCTCCCCAGTGGAGTCTCCATTTTTTTGGAGAGGTAAATCCCCTCTGCGAATAGAGGCAATCCATACTAGCCCAGATTGGGTCTAGCAACAACCGAGTCACGCTAAGACGCAGGTTCCTAGTTACAAAAGAACAAGATGCGACAAGAGGCCTACCTTAAGTCCCACACTGTTATTGTTTGAAAAGAAGATGGCGCTTCCATCCTTTGCTTTGGAAGATCACAATTCTCCCGCTTAGCACGTTCGAACACCTGCACGTACACAAAGAAACAACAACAACAAACGTAAAACCTAAAACATGTAACCATATACCAGTCAGAGAAGATATAATTCACAACATAAGAATGGAACCGTAATTGAAGTCGTTTATTATTAATCACAATGAAAGAAAGATACAACCTGAGCTCTGACACTAGATCTTCCTTCGGCGGGTCAACAGCGGAGCACGTCTCAATGAAGCTCATCGGGAATGGGACAAGGTTCTCTCTCTTCGGCTGTCTGATGATAGTCTCCTTACTAATAATTCAACTATATTCAGGCTAGCTTGAAAAGGGAAAATGGCAAGCTTATATAGATGGAGGAAGGGGAGTTGGGATCCCTACAATGGTGGGATTGGCCCTATCCTCAAGGAAGCTTCCATGATAGGTGGAAAACCACTTCCCCTACATGGAGATCCGGAGCCAAACCTCCTAATTAATTTTAGAGACTCATTCAGGAGTTGGTTGGAATCAAACTTCTGCCATTTATTTTTAAAAAAAAATCTTTATTAAGCTTGGCATGAGTAATACACTGGGACAAAGTGCCAGTTGGCGCACCCTCGTTGGTGGATTTCCCCCATTGGTGCGAGGGCTGAACTGGCTAGTCGCGCTAAGGCCAAAAGGGCTATTTTTAGGGTTTTTCACAGGAAACTGTCTTCAGAGGAATTACTGTCCTTGTTAAGGGGGGTGCCATGAAAGTGGTTTTAGGTCATGTCACTACTCACATGTCACGGAAAGGGCCCTCCAATGTGTAGGATAGGGGATTTCAAGGACGGTGAAAAATTACTGTGTAACACTCCAATATAAGGTGATTATGATGTTGATGATCAAGAAATTGAAGCAAATCAAATGGACATATTGCAGCTAAAGGATAATGTAATTCCTAGAGGTCTCATACCTTTAGAGGAGCTTTTTGATCATGATGATGTTGCAAAGAAACCAAGCTTGGTGCCTACTGAGAAAGGAGTCGAAGATGTGAATCTTGGAATAGCAGACAAGCCCAAGCTTGTGAAGCTATCGAAGGCATTGTCCCTTGAGGTAAAGGAACAATATGTTAAGTTACTTTCTGAATTTTTTGATGCGTTTGCATGGGATTATTCAGATTTGAAGGTGTATGAAAAGAACATAATTCAGCATACTATTCCCATCAAGCCGGATCAGAAGCCATTTAGATAGAAGCTAAGAAGGGTCAACCCAAAGCTGCTGCCATCCATTGAAAAAAAGGTAAATAGATAGTACAAATCTGGTATCATTTTTCCAATTAGATTTTCTGACTAGATTTCAAATTTGGTCCTGGTACATAAGAAGATGGGAGAGATAATATTGTGCATAGATTTCTGGAATCTAAATAAAGAATCCTTAAAGGATAACTATTCACTTCCAAAGATGGACCATATTCTGCAGAGAGTAGTTGGAGCATCAAGGATCTCACTACTCGATGGCTAATCAGGCTATAATCAGATCTTGGTGCATGAGAAAGACCAAGACGAAACTACCTTCACAACACCCTGGGGAACCTTCCAGTATGCTAAAATGCCATTCGGACTGAAGAACGCTGGAGCCAATTTCTAGCGAGCAATGGACATTGCTTTTGCCAATGAAAAATATGTTTTTCTTGTTGTTTATTTGGATGATCTAACAATGTTTTATGGTTCTGATGATGAGCATTTGCATCACTTGAGAGTTGTTTTCCAACGATGTAGGAAGTTTGGGATTTCTCTCAATCCAAAGAAAAGCCTTTTTGTTATGGATGAAGGCAAGTTGTTGGGACATATCATCTCTAAAGATGGTATCCACATCGATCCATCTAGAGTAGAGGAAATTCAGCACATAGACCTTCCACGGAACAAAAATGAGATTCAAGCATTCAATGGTAAGATGAACTTCTTGCGCAGATTTATACCTAATTTGGTTGAACATCTAAGAGAAATGACTAACATGTTGAAGAAGGATAGCACTGTCAAATGGAGTGAGGAGGCTATCAAGTCATTTAATCTGGTAAAGTTTGCTTTGGCCAATGCCCCAGTTTTGATTAGTCTCGACTATACTCAAGATTTTATTATTTTTTCATTTGCTTCAGAGCATACTATGGCTGCTGTTTTGATGCAAAAGAGATATCAGATTGAAAAGCCAATTTCCTTTTTCAGTATGACTATTAGAGATGCTGCTTACAGTATAATATTATTGAAAAAAAATCATTGGCTCTCATAAAGGCATTGAAGGATTTTAGGGTCTATATTCTGCATTCACATACTATAGCATATGTTCCTAATGCAGCAGTAAAGGACGTCCTGATGCAAAATGATCTAAAAGGTTGAAGAGGTAAGTGGATAGAAGCTATGTTGGAGTATGATTTGGAGATCAAACCCACAAAGTTGATCAAAGGACAAGGCTTGGAAAAGCTAATGGCCCAATCAAATATGCGTGCCCTGGATATAAACCTCATAACAACAATTTCATAAGATGAGGATGAAGGTTTTATTTTTCCAATTTCAGACATTTTTCTACAATCCCCATGGTATTCAGATGTTTTTTATGTTCTTCAACATCTTTCACCTCCTCCAGGAATGTCTAAGAGTAAAGGTATATCACTGAAACTTAAATCTGATAAATACTATATTTTAAACAATGCTCTTTATTGGAAAGATCCAGAAGGTATTCTGTTTAATTGTTTGGTTGAAGAAGAGGCTCAGAAGGTAATGCATGAATTTCACAAAGGTGATTGTGGTGGTCATTTGTTTTAAAAAACTACAGCTAAGAAATTGTTGAGAGCAGGATATTATTGGCCTACTTTATTTTTAGATTTGTATAAAACAATGATGAGTTTTCATGAATGTCAAATTTTCCAAGGGAAGAAGAAATTGCTTCCTCTTCCTTTGAAACCAGTTTCAGTAAACGCTCCCTTTCGGCAGTGGGGACTTGATTTCATAGGAGAAATCCATCCCACATCATCAACACAGCATCGATGGATCTTGACAAGTACATATTACTTTACTAAATGGATCGAGGCCGTTCCAACAAGGAAAGCTACAGATACAGTAATTATTCAATTCCTAGAATCGAATATTTTATCTCATTTTGGCTGCCCTCACAAAATTATAACAGATAACATAGCAGTGTTCAAGTCTAAGAATATGGTGGAGTTCTATGACAAATACAATATCGTGTTGGGTCATTCAACAACGTATTACCCAAAAGGCAATGGCCTGATAGAATCATCGAATAAATATTTGATAAACATAATCAAGAAAATGTTGGAGGCAAAAAAAAGAAACTGGCATCGAAAGCTCATCAACGCATTGTGGGCAGATAGAGTTAGCAGCAAGAAATATATAGGTATGTCACCTTTTGAACCAATTTATGGTACTGATGTTGTCTTTCCTACATCACTTATAGTTCCAGTCATGAGATTATTGCAAGAAGTTGGTAGTGAAGACAATGAAAATCAGTGAAGAATCAATGAGATGATCCACCTTCAGCAAACAAGAGAGGAAGTGTCACAGAATGCTATTCAGTTGCAAGAGAAGATAAATAAGATCTATGACCGAAAGACAAAAGCAGAAAAGTTTCAGTTAGATGATGTGGTGTTGAGATGGGATGCAAGAAACGAGAACAAAGGGAAGCATGGTAAGTTCGAAAACCTATGAAAAGGACCATACAAGATTTCAGCATACAGGGGACAAAATGCTTTCTTGCTTTCAGAAATGGATGGCTAAGATTTCCCTGGAGGAGCAGTGAATGGTAGGCTTTTGAAGCACTACCATTGTTGAAGATAATGGACTAGAAAATAAGTCACCATCATTGTATATACCATGTTATTTTTGGTTAGAGTTCAAGTACACAGTCATTGAAGTTTGGGGCCCGAGGTGAAGGCTATAAAACTTGAATGATATGTGTATAGTTTGGTTTTATTTTAGTTTCAAGTCTTAGTCTTGAGTCAGAGTCAGTTTGCATTGTGTCAATTTTTAGTTTTTTTGACTCCATGCCCGATGGATAAGGCTACTTGGTCTACGATGTTCTTGGCACCTCCGAGGAGCTACCATCCCCATTGGAGCCAATGTTAGTGTCAGTCTAGTCATACTGCCATCAGTGATCAAAATTGCTCTTTTGCATTTGCATATTAGGAGTCCCATACCATAAATTTTCATCATTCCGTCAGGTCATGGATTCATTGATGGTAGTGTTCTTTCATCAGTTTTCCCTCATGCGAAACTTGCTGATTCTCCTCTCTATGGTCTTTAGTCATGAGTCACTATTATTGGGTCATAGGATGGGTCTCATTAGGTTCTTGGGTATCACCATGGTCAAATTAATGAGTCAAGTGTCAATAAATAGCAACAAGGTCATGAGGAGGTCAATAAACTCAATGTCACAACACCTGAAAATATCAAAGAAATGTTTTATTCAGTTTGATGTAATTTTCACCTCAAAACCATGTTTTGAGGTGAAAACATGATAATTTTCTTTTATTATCATCTTTTATGTAATTTTATGTCATCATATGTAATAAGTCACACTTCAGAAGCTGCGATCTTCACAAAGTCACCACCCTGCCTTTCAGAGACATCCTCCACCACATTTTTAGTCCAGAATCATGTTCTAAGTATGTCCATTAGAAAAGGCCTGGAAAGAGCTTTCCAACGGTATATTATACTCTCAAAACTGACTCCTGGATTGAAATTTATGCCTAAATAAAAAAGGGTCCCCTATAACCTAAACCTTCCCCTTTTCCATTTCCCTCTTACTTCATAAAAAATTTAATATTTTCCTTTTTAAAACCCCCTTTTCCCCTACCCAACGGCTTAATCACATTCGTAAATTTCTTTGACGTATACAAATCCCCGATGCGATTAAATAAAACCACTTCCCCACATTACCCCTTAAACTTTATAATAAATTTTTAAGTTTTTATTATAAATTGCTCTCATTCTGATCGCAATCGCACCATAATGACTCCCTCCAATTCCCCCTTCCCAATTTCCATACCTCTAATTGACTTATTGCCGATTGCATACACCCGATGAGATCCCGACCGTCAATCTGCCCATCCAATCGGATGGCCCATACTTCATCGCTCCATCCCAATCGGTGCTTTCGATCGATCCCCTCCAATTGACCCCTCCCTATTTCTCTGATTGCGATGAACTCCGCTCCTCAGATTACACCTCCGTTGTCGATCTTCCCATCTGATCGAATGGCCCACAGTCCATCGCTCCATCGCAATCGGCAATTTCATATAACACTTTGCCTTCGCTCCCCTCTTGCTTTTGATTCCGATTGACCTTCGAGTCCCACATTAAGCCCTTTCTGCCCCACTCCAAGTAAAATGTTGTTTTCCTTTGTAAATATGCTAAGTCTTATTTTATTTCATTTTATAAAGGATTCCCCCATCGCTTATTTTCATCGCAATCGGCGAAATCCCATTGTTCCTTAACACCTCCCTTCCCTTCCGATTGTGATTGTGATTTATTCTCCCGGGTCCCACCTTAAAGGCCCTCCACTGTTTCAATGTAAAAATCATTTTTCCCTTTGAAAAAGTGCAAATCATTTTTTTTTATTTGTTTAAAGGGAAATCTCCCATTATCCCTTCCACTTATTCATTCACTCCATCGCACCTATTCTAATCGCATCGAAAGTTTTATGGCCTTACTCTCGCTTCCCTTCCATCCCGATTTGCGATTGCATCATCACAACGTGTATTTTCAAATGCTCCATTATATGTTGCATCCCCTTCCTCCCCTTCGATTGCGATTGCGATTGCAATTTGAACCTCGCCGCCCTTCCCTTCACTCCTTATATCCAAAGGGGTCTTTACGTCATTTAAGGCATAATTTCATTTCCATGAACATTTTTATTGAAATTTGGTTTTCTTCAAAGGAAAAAGACAGAGAAACAGTCAAAGGCCGAAAGCTAATTATGAGACAGAGACTTCTACAACAGTAGTAAAATAGGGATCTATTTTTCAGATTTCCTATTTTTCTTTCATCCATTGTAATAGTGAAATCTTTAGATGGCCTAAAATGTATTGCTATTCCTCCCTTTCAGGAGCAGATTGTTGGTTCTCTTTCCTATCTTCAGATTTCAGTTGGGGAGGTGAGGCTGATTTCCATTTATGATTATTTTCCTACATTTTTGGTTTTATTTAATAATTTCATATTTTATAATCAATCTTGTAAATCATAAGTAAGGGAATAGTGTGGAAATAAGGGAGGATGATACAACTCCCATTGTAATAGTTTGATAGGGAATTAATAAGATATAGGCTCTAATTTGTGGGATCCATGTGGTATGAATTTTGGAATTTTCTCTCCCTTTGTGTTCATATGTAAATTTTTTTTGTTCACCTTTCATCCATAAAACATTTACGGTTGAATGCTTTCAAGATAGATAGGTAGATCCATTTTTATCTTTCTGCCTTGGGAAATAATTAAATATTCTGTGTTTTCTTGTTTAGAAAAGGATCCATATCTATGCCCTTTGTGCTCCTCACCGATCTTACCCTCTCATCATTATTTAAACTTTAATTGCTGAAATTCCTGCCTACCTTGCCCCATGAAATAACCTGTATCCCTGATTTAATTCCCCGATTCAAATTGTCCCAGTTGTTCCATACAACCCTGAAATTCATTCATTAAAAAAATTTCCCCTTTATTATACTTAGCCTAAGATCATTTCATAATTGTACTTTGTTGAATATATTTTCACAGAGAGAGCCATCTCCTGACCTTGTAGGGCTAGCTACAAGGATGAGCGTGGTTTAAAGGTTACCCTGATTTGCATTTTTCATCCTAAGGTTCAGATCAGGCAATAACAACTGACAAAGGTAAATTTTTAAGAATTTTTTAATGTAGACCAAAAACTTGTAAGAGTGTTCTAAAGCTAGATCATCATTTTTCTAGGATGGTGAGCAAGCTAGAGTTCTATTCTTAGGCTATTTAGTTGAGTTTTTATATTTTGACGAAGTTTTCTAAAGTTCTAACTAATACTTAGTTTTTCACTAATCTCAGATACTGTATCATGATATTTGTGATCGGAGGGGTAAATCAATAGGATAGCATGCTTATGGAAGTATTTGGTAATAGAATGGAGTATTAGGCCTACTGGAGGCTAGTGGAGTTGCCAAGTGAATTTTTTTGTCTTGTAGAGACAAGTATTTATGGTCCACTGCCAATGATTGATAGAAACCAATCTAGGGATGTTTTTGTGAGGTTTTTTATAGTTCCCATATGTAGCCCTGAGGTTGGTAAGAGTGTGCTATAGTTGGATCATCATTTTGCTAAGATGGTGAAAAAGCTAGTTTCTACTCTTCAAACAACACTTAAGTTTTCTAAGTTTGATTGAGATTTTGAGAGTTCCTAAGGGATAACTAGGATGTTTTGACTCAAATTACCACTGTGATTGCCATTATGTTAGAGGGCAGTGGGATAAATCCACAAGATATTTTTCTTAAGGGCTGCTGAAATGTTTAGGGAATTCTAAGTTTGTTTCTTAATTAGAGTCTCACTGTGATCGCCATTATGTTAGAGAGCGGTGGGATAAATCCACAAGATATTTTTCTTAAGGGCTTCTGAAATGTTTAGGGAAGTCTAAGTTTGTTTCTTACTCATAGTCCCACCATGATCGCCATTATGTTAGAGAGTGGTGGGATAAATCCACAACATATTTTTCTTAAGGGTTGCTGAAATGCTTAGGGAAGTCTAAGTTTGCTTCTTACTTAGAGTCACACCATTATCACCATTATGTTAGAGAGCGGTGGGATAAATCCACAAGATATTTTTCTTAAGGGCTGCTGAAATGTTTAGGGAATTCTAAGTTTGTTTCTTACTCAGAGTCCCACCGTGATCGCCATCATGTTAGTGTCCCGTAATTTGGCAGATTTGTAAACCAAATGACAGGGTAACATCAGACCAATCTTTGGAGTCCTAGGACCTAGCCTTCCTGGACTCAGAGAGGGCTCTCTCTATTATGTGAAGGATGTGAACTTGTTCACTTTGTATGTTTGATTTTAGGTTAGTTGTTAAGTATATTTTGGTTTGTTTTGGTTTTGAGGTAAAACTGATCAAGTAGGACAAATGGAAAGAGATTTCATCAAATCAATAGGGCTATGGGGTCAGATAAAGTCAAGGATGTCTAAATGATGGACAAGGTGTGCTGCAGGGCCGATTTAGCAAGGTCAGTGGATCCTTTGGGTGAGGTATGAGGTGAAATGAACATTAAGTTTGTGAAAAACGAATAAGTATTAAACATATATAGTTTGAAAGAAAATACTCATGAGGTATTGCAAACCATTAATCTCTATGAAAAATACTCAAATTGATAAACATGAAAGATAAACATTCAGGTGAGACATAGAAGCATAAGAACTCCTAAATTTAGAAATTCACCTTCAACTGTTGGGAAAACATATAAGATAAAAAAATAACTTAATATATGAAGAAGGAACTCCTAAAAAACATATATCAAACTACTGGGAACTCTGAAACAAGTTGGTAAGCATGGAAAAAGGGCAAGATCGGGCGAGACCTCTTTGACTTAACCTAATCATTTAATATTTCATAGAAAGGCTTTAGAATAGGGTCTTGAGAACTTCAAATAAGAAGGGCATACCTTAAATCATATTTGATAGCTAGCATACTAACTATTAATGAAAAAAATAACAAATTCTTGGTGGACCTAAGGAGCAGTTAAGAATTCCTTATAATGACCAAGAAGAAGGAAACATCAAAGATGTAATAAACAGGAGGTTTGAGGTGCTTCCATGAGCATATCTCAACCTATACTTTTCTAATATACAACAAACAAGAAGTATGAAACATTAATGGAAACAAGAAGACATAAAAAAATCAGGGAAACATCACCATTCACCAAGCTATGGAATACTGCACACAATGCTCCTCCACCATCAAACCAAGCAAGCCATTCATCCACTTCATAAAACCAATATTTTCTCCAAGATCATAAAACTATGTATTGATCTTAACATGTCAACTTCTATTATTTTTACAATGAATCATCATAGTTTATATAAGCCAAAAGAGGAGAAAAAGGGAAGCTCACTAGAGTAGCATAATGAAGGCCATTGGCCAAAGCAAAATATCTAAAGCGCCCTTGAGGCCTTACAAGGTCAAAGGACAAAATATCTCTTCAAAATATCTTTTTCGGACAAAATAGAAAAAAAACCACTTTTAGGCTCTAAAATACATATGATAGAACTTTCTAATTCAAATTTTACTTGTCCTCACAACGGAATTGAAATGTGTCTCTGTTTTTGTATACTTTCAGTGCCGCACCACCAAAAAATGCCTTTTGCGATATGCTGTTGGAGTTTGGAGGCCTTCCCGGGGATGTCGAAAAGGGCTCGTGGCCCATTGGAAAGATATGGATGTATAATTTCAAATGTACTTGATTTACTTTTCAGCAAGTATCTTTAGGGTAACACCCAAAAAAATAGAAAAGGAAGCGATTCCCAGTACTGGCTTACACCTTTCGGCAGTGGCGAAGGTGAAAAATGGTTGTTTTTGGACCTTTTGAGGGACCAAAACAACTCCAAATGAGATAAAAGTTTGTGAGAATACTCCCCTAGTGCAAAGGAATCCAAAAATGTAAACTTTTATTGCTGAATATGCTCTAAGAAAAAGCGCAGTGTCTAGGGTGTTGTGCTCCTAGGCTTAAAAATTCACAAAAAAACCAAAAAGTGTCCAAATTTGCTCAAACTTGGTGAGTGAGTCCCTCAATGGTCCTTAGAGACCTGTAGTGAAGCTTGAGCCAAAATTCCAAGCCTAGATTAGTCATTTCCATCAATTGGCGCTGGGCCCCTCCTTTGGGCAATTTTGAGCTTCTTCCTAGCAAACTGATTTCTCTTTTTTTAATGTTCAGTAATCCTTCTCTATAAGCCCAGATCCTTGTTTGCCTTCTCTAACTTAGCCTCCAAATGCAGGTTTTCCCTTTCAAGCCATGGTTGTTTTTCATGCTCAATTTCTAAGGCGAGGAGCTCAATGAGAGGGAATTGTTGTGCTTGGGCTGATTCTTCCTCTCTCTGTTTTTTCCAATGCTTTCCTAAGACCCATAGTATTAGGCATATTCCTAGCTTGCCCCTCTTCCTCATTATCTTCTTCATAGGCGCCCATGTATTCCTCTAGTTGTACTTGTGATTTCTGAGCTTCTCTTTTGTATTTGAGCACCTGGGCTTCATAAATGGCAAGTTGGCCACTCATTTGTTTGTTTTGTGTTTGTAGGAAATGAATGAGATATTTTGATCTTTCCAAATCAACCTCTAAATATTTGATTTGTGAACTCCGGTCCTGTAGGAGAGAATTATGTATCCTTATTTCATTTTCCTCATCACTTCTTAAGTGAATGAGTTCAAATTCCCTCTCTTCTTCATGAATTATTTCCTGTTCTTTCATTATCTTCTTGCCTTTGTCCTTCATGGGTTTCTTACCCTTGTCTTTCTTTGGAAATTCACCCTTGTATTTCTTTGGCAGTTTACCCTTCCTCCTTAATGACCTAGCAACATTGCTTTTCATTGTTTGAGTGACTTTACCTTTTACTGTTTTTGAGGGGGAGTGCATGGCCCCTTGCCTTTGGGAGGTAGTATACACATTCTTCTTACTTTTCTGATGAGGGATGATGAGAGGTTTCACAAACTAGGCTTGCTCAATTTGGTCACTTATATCCCTACGACTGTCTTTTTCTTCAAGAATGTTTTTTGTGGGTGTCCCTTTGTCACTTTGTTGTTGGCAGTCCATTTGATTATCAATTTCAACATTTTTCATGCTTTCATTACCAAGAGGACCTTCAAAAGTGTCATACTTTGTTTCTGCATTGTGGGAGGTGCCTAGGTCTAACACATTTTCATCTTCAGGACTGTCCATATCTTTAACTTTTTTACTGTTGTTCTGACTGCCAACATCCCTAGGATCCTTGCCATCACTTCCTTATTTATTTAAAACAACTCTGAAAACTGTCTCTAGGCTCTCTTCATTATTCTGGTCATTGTTATGTCTGTTTTCCTTTTGTTTGGCATTGTTTGCTGTGAGGTTGTTAGTGTCTTTTTCTTCACTATGAGTCCCAGCATCTTGTCCTTCTTCCTCATCATTGGTATCACTGCTTGAATCTTTGTGCTCTTCTTGGTTTGTATTCTTATCTCTGCTATTGTTTTTACTATCTTCCCCTTTGTTGTCTTCATTTTCTCTATTGTTTTTGCTATCTTCCCCTTGGCTATCTTCATCTTCTCCATTTCCATCTTCTTATTCAGCTTCTCCCTTATCCTCATCATTCTCCTCTTCATTGCCTTCCTTATGATCAGTACTGCTTTCTTCCTGTTCACCAGTGCTTCCTTCAGGGCCACTACTACTTTCTTCAAGGCCAACATTGCTCTTTTCAGGGCCACTACTATTTTCTTCATGACCACCTTTGTTTTCTTCAGGATCACTTTTATCAGGGTAAGGTGTTTGAAGAAGGTTTTTTTGGGAGAGTGATTCATGGGAGGAAATTGAATCATGGTCAGTGGAGGGCGATGAAGGAGTATGAGGAATATTTTGAGAAGAGGATGGCACATTTTTCAGTGGGATGGAGGATGAAGTGGTGAAGTCATTATGGGAAATAAAGGCTTCCCAAGGAATTCCTTGTTGCTGCAGTTGGTGAGTTACAATGATTTTGACAAGAGAGTGATGAAATAGGCTTTCCATGTGCTGGGCTGGGGGCTTATTTTTCATGATGGTGGACATTTTTTCAATGCTTTTGCAAAGGAAATAAGGTATGTTCAGTAGCTTGGTCCTGGTGAAGTGCATGAGGAGTCTATTAGGGTCCTATAAATATAGGATTCATAATTTGGAATTGACTTATGATAGTCTTGTAAAATATGTACATACCTTGCTTTCTGCAAGTTGTTTTCCCATATTTTGTAAAAAATAAAAAATAGAAAATCAAAAAGAGGGTAAAAGTCCTAAAAGAAAGATCAAAGGACTTAGAAAAAATATAGACCCCAAAAGAAAAAAAATAAAACATGAAAGTGTGCAAGTCCAAATGCCACTACTTTTTACTTTTTGCTAATGATTATGGCATAGTGTCAATAAATGCCATAATCCATGATGAGTTAAAAATATTTAAACTTGACTTGTCATGTTTTCAATTTCCATGTTTTAGATAGTGAATAAATATTAGTCAGACAATTTAATCCTGACTAATCAGTACATAGGTAGAGAATAAACAGGAGCTCATTAGTTTAATCTGCGCCCTCGGATGATATAAGGTAGATCTAGATAGTTTTTATGCTTTTCAAAAGAATAAAATGTTTCAAGGTAGCAAGCTCAAGTGCACCTGCAAAATGGAAGAAAAAATGTTAGATTAAAGTTGGGTAGGTAGAAAGAAGTGGGAAGAAGCTTGTAAATATTCATCACTGGGAAAAAATCACTAATTTCCCTCCCCCTATAGGTATTTAGTATTCTATACTTCCAGTCAAAGAGGTGCAGAGCATTTCTCTAACTTCTGTTGGGACCGGACCCAAGGCTCAAAGACTGGATAGTGGAAAATGTTGAATTCTTATGTAAAATCCCCTTTACCATTATTTATCCCTCATTCGTACATTTTAACTCATTTTCATAAGTAAGGACTCATTCTTACTTAATGAAACATAAAACCCCATTTAATTAACTTCCTTCATTTAGAAAACATAAAAAACCATAAAAAATACTTTATCCTAAGTAAATTGGTGAAATGATGAAATGACAAGCTTTGCTTTATTTATTCACTTAGTCATATAAGTGTATTTTTTGAGTATTTCATTTTCCTTGTCATATTAATTTCTAGCTTATTCTATTAACTCCCTAAAAGAAACCTTATCCTATTAATATAGGATCTTTTATTTAAATGTCCTCTAAAACCCACTATTATAAGATTTTATGCCAAAGTTAATTATCCACATGTTGAAATAAAATCCTAAAATATTCCCCCTTTGGCATAAAAATAACAATATATAAATACCCCACCCCCTATAGTTATTAAACCCCCATGGTTTAATAAACTATATAATAAAACTAAAAATGAAAAAATTGGCCTTTTTTATACATGTCTTATGTATTTCTAAAAGTGCAAAATCATTACCCCACTCATCCCATTTTATCCTAAGTTTTTTATAAAGGCTCAACCAACGCTTTGTATAAACATTTTCTATCCTTCCCCGCTCAAGCTTAGCCCAAGGTTAAAGTGTGAAATTACATAACTTAAACCTTTTCCCTTTTTCCCATTATGTAAAGCCACCTACTTTATATAAAGTTAACCTAAGGTTTTAACTCCGCTTTGCCTATTAAAATCTTGCCTCCGCATCCAAAGTTGAGTTATATCCCCGACCCACATATATAAGCTCCACTTATATAAACATAACCCCTTTATTTTTATATAAGAACTTTAGTCAAAATGCACATCATACAAAGGTTTTTATTAAGTTTCCAAGCCATCAGTGCATAATTCGAACCTTGGTCCCACCACCATTTCGATTGCAACTTCCAAATTAATCTTGGTCGTTCGCTTCAACTTCTCAAATCCAACGGCGGAAGATGCGTTTCGCACTCATAAAATAAACGTTTTCCCAACGCCCAAATGAACGCGAAATGGGTAGCTTTACTGTTCAAGCCTCCTGTAATGTGGCGTAATTTCATTACATCGTGTTCGTTTGGAGGAAAAAAACTTACCACTTGATACCAATGCGAAAACCACCAATGTTTTTTGCATTCGAAAATCAAAAACCGTTCTCGCTTTTATTAGACCAGCATTCATTATGTTTTTAAAGATTTATATCAAAGTTTTAAACCTTTGTTATGATATTTATTAACATTATTTTGTGCTTCTCGACTGTTAAAAAGAACTCTGCCTGACTATATTGAAGCCACCCGACTGTGTTATAAACCTAAATTTTCTATTCAGAGCCCATTTTCATAGCAGATACCCTATTTTGAAGACCAAAAAAGACCTTCTTGGCTCCAAAAAGTTTAACAAAGCTCAAATTCAACCATAAAAAGTTGCAGAAACCCTTCCGACAGTCAAATACCTACCATATGAGGTATTTTTCGACATTCAGGCTTGCAATTTCTAAGTTAAAACCATTTATAACTAAAATAAAGCTCAAATCCAGAGAAATTGTCCATGTAATTTGCCCAAAAAACACGTAGAAACAGGCCAAACCCTGGCCAATTTTTCCCAGAAAAGACTGTGTTTATACAAACCCTTTCTGAAGCCAATTTCCTCAATATTATCCGCTTAAAATCCCTAAAGATCAATTGCAGAAACAAGAAAAGGTTTTCAGTCCTACGTATCCCCTGAAAATTCATTTTTAGAGTCCAGGTTATTCAAAAAACCCTTATTTTCTATCTTAAACTAGTTTGCATATCCCAGAAACCTAAATTGAGAAAACATATTATTGAAAGTCATCCTTGACCTATAAATTGCTAAATTCACCATCTGTTTATAGAAAGTAAACTATTGCAAACAGTTTAAGCTTTCTTTAGTTATTCAAAATGACTAAGAAACAGATGACATCCAAATCTGGAGGTTCTAAGCCTATTAAACTTGGGGGATCCAAGCCTCCTAAGTCAAAAGCATAAAAATCCATCAAATCCACTCCTGCACTCACTACAAAATCCACTATGTCTATCAATCCCCTTTAGCCACCAATATCTACTGAAGAAACCATCCCCTTGACTGATATGGATTATAAAATTGCAGACCCTGTGGTAGAATTCAATCTATTGGAGATTCACAATCGGTGTTTTGATAAGTTCTTAGATAAAGATGAAATGCCTATTTGGGAGACTAATCTACCCAAATATATAGTTCCAGTAACACACCCTGGCCAATACCTTGTGAGATTATGTCAAAAAAACAATGTACTAGATCAGAGAACAATTTTTAATGCTGATAGGGAGATTCTATTTTCTATTACTGCAAAGTCTATCAATGAGATGTTACAATTACCACTTTATCCCATGCAAAAGAGCATCAAGACCTTTTTCTCCATTTGTAAATATGGGGTGTGATAATATTAATTTAAAATATGGGGTGTGATGATTTTAATATTTTATTAATTAATTTGAATTAAAACAGAGAAGGTGAGGATTTATAAATATCTTTTTATTAATAAAAGGATATGAGAAAATTAATAAATTGAAGGATTTTAGGGATAAAACCTATCCTTTAGGGATGTTGAGAAATTTAGGGTTTGTTAAGGATTTTAATGGAATTACATTTAATGTAATATTTTAAAAATTGTATAAATAGGAGGGCTTTTTGTGAGAAAAAGACATTGAGAGTGTGAGGTTGAGAGTAGGCTTGGATAGCAAGGCTATAAGCCTTCAGCAAATTGTAAGGGCCACGATCATTGAATATTTGGCCACGAAGAAAGTTTGTAAGTATTTATTTGCATGTGTTAATGTAAAAACAGTGTGGTTTCAGAATTTTGGGGTTCGATTCATTAAATGGTGGAATATTTTTGTAAGTAGATTTTAAGTTGAATACACATTCCATATAATCTGAAGATATCGAATTGAATGTGGAGTCAATGACTGCTTGTTTTATATGAAAATTAGACTGTACTTCAATTGAATTTGTGGAGTTAATAAATCGATCTCAATAGATCGATTCCAAAGAGACAGAACTCTGTATAAATAAATTGCCAGTAAATGTTTAAAAGAGGGCGCTAGTGAATATTTTTGTCAAAGGCTCTGTCTGGAACGTATTTGTTCACCCATCTCTAAAAATGCAGAATGCTGTCATTAGAATGAGCAACACATGGAATACTGTTCACTCTAATTTGTATATGGTAATTGTAATAGCAGTTGCAATCTGTTGAATCGATTATATGGAAGGCGGCTCTATTCTAAGAGGAATCCGACTGGACTGATGTTTAAGATTGCAAATAAATGATCTGAAATGGGTTTTGTGAGTTTAAATTCAGAACAAGGAATGATAAAGCACGATCTCTTTTCAGAAATGCTTGTAGTGTAATGCTTTTGCATTGAGGTCCTGTTAATTGTCAATGGACAAACACGTGTGGATTGTTAAAAGTCAAAATCGTTGCAGCGGAGTGAATACAGAGAATTGTGAAGGTAAATCGCTGAAAATACAATTGGGCAGATCCACAATCACATGTATAACTGATAATATATTGCAGGAGTTCAAATCGAGGTGATCCAATAAAAGCGTTAGCCAGAAGCGCAGTATGACATTCCATAACCACTCATGAAGGTGCGAATCATTGAGATCGACCAGTAATGATGGAAATACATTACATCGTAACTGATTGTTAGTTTCAAGGTATGAAACTGAGGAAATAAATGTGTTATATTTTGGTGCGCAATTAAAAAAAGGGGCATATACAAACCTGGGTTCGAGTAAGAATTGGAAGCACCAAATAGTTGAAGCGCTGTAAAAAAAGAAAAGGTATGTGAATGTCATTGCAGTTGAATTTGGTTGATATAATGTCAAACATTCCTATTGACATTTGGTTTAATTTGTGAGGTTTTAATGTTGTTTGAAACCTTTAAATTGAAGATTGTTGGGTTGTTGCCTATTGGCGTTGAAATTTAAGCCATACTTTCCAAGTATCAATTGAGTACGTGCATAAGGTGCATGATTTGGTTCTATGAATTGAATGATGAGTATGAAAATCTATACTCATGGATTGGAAATGAATTTTTGTATAAAGTTATGTTTTAAGATTTGTGATTTGGTTTTTATAAAAGCCCTATGAAATGGGAATGAGTTATGAGGAAAGTATGTGAGTTAATCATGGAAGTTATGGTGAAAGTTTGGGATGATGTGTATAATCTCATGTGAATATTGGCATGGTTTAGGAAGCATTTGAGTATTGTTTTTTTTGCCTGAAGGTGAGTGGATCGAGATTGATAATATTGAATGATTTTGAACATATATAGGAAAGCTTCCGCACGTTCAAATGGGAAAATGATGAATTTTCCAGTGACTGATGTTTTGATTTGGGTAAATGCTGAGTATGCATTTTTATGCATGGTTATTTGAAGATCCTGGATATGGCAAGCTCTAAGCTTGCGTCAATTTTGGTATCAGAGCTTATGAGTTGAAGCCCAGGAAGAGCAAAGGGAAGTGCTCAAAGGAGGTTCCAGAGATAGAACCAATTGCTTGCCAAAAGACTGAGTGAGGAAAGCTTGGTGAGGTAAGTGGCGGCAAGACAGGATTTGCTGCTGAAGAGGCTTTAGTGCAACTCATAGTAAAGTGAGTGAGGGACTCATAGAGATGGAAAGGATGATGACTAGTAACAGTCGTCACAGAGGTTCTGAAATAAACCTCAGCAGAAGACAAAAGGGAAAGGATGCCAAGGCAGTTGACATATAGAGACAGTTAAGCAAAGAGGAATATGAGAGAGAGAAGGCTGAAATAGCAGTTCAGCTTGAGGTGTTAATGGAGATGTTGCAAAGAAATGAGGAAGACCAGAAGCGTGGTTATGTCATGAGAAAGAAGTTGAGGTGGCAGAGGCTACAAGAGAAGTGGAATCATCAGGTAAATATGCAGTTGATAAAGGAACTAAGGGAACTTGAACAGGTCATAGATGCCAGACAGAGGATAGAGAAGTTCGAAACAGTTGAGCTACAGCAAAAGGAAGATGCTGAAGAAGATGTTGAAGTTTCGATATGTTACCCAGAGAGTGGACCATTACTTTTTGAAAGTGATGAAGAGCTGGAGGAGTTGAATCATATGAATGATTCGAAGCAGCCGGAAGATTTGATGACTGAAGCATTAAACAAGACCGTAAGGTTTTGTGATTTTAAAACTAATGATTTGTGTGTGATTGCAGGTTTGGAAGAAGAGGAAGAACATCTACTGAAGGATGTTAAGGAAGATTTAGCAGAAGAAAGACCATATGAGGAAATGGAAGATCGTGTAAAGTTTCCGAAGTCCACTCCAAGTAAAATCATTGAGTTATATCGAGAATTAGACTTTCAAAGGAAGAAATTGGAAGAACAGAGGATGAATGTCCAGGATAGATTGCTGATGAAGGATGACAAAGCAGTTGTCATAAATGATAATCAAGAAGAAATTGCAGATGAAATTGCAGGTGACGAGCAAAGGAATGTTGCAGAGGGAAAGGAAGATTGGGAGGCCGCAACATCCATAGTGACAGCAAGAGAAACATGTTTTATTGAAGATGTTGGAAACAATCAGCGGATAGAGGACATACTGGACAAATAAATTGAGATGATATGGAGATTAATGATAAAGACATCCCAGAGAAAGACAGCCGAAAGAAAGAAAAGGAGCGACAACAAGAGAATGACAGTGAAAGATTGCAAGAGCAGAGCAGGTGGAGCACTACAACACAAAACATGGAAACCTGGAAGACAACAGCAGGTGACAACAGCAGTAAAGCAATCGACAAGCACGGAAGATTTACAAAATAAAATCTGGGATCCAGGAGGAGATATCCAGACTTATGACCAGGTGGTAATGAATTTTCTTACATGGGGAGTCTGATGCATGAGCATCAAGACCTTTTTCTCCATTTGTAAATATGGGGTGTGATAATATTAATTTGTAAATATGGGGTGTGATGATTTTAAATATTTTAATAATTAATTTGAATTAAATAGGAGAAGGTGAGGATTTATGTAAATATCTTTTTATTAATAAAAGGATATGAGGAAATTTAATAAATTGAAGGATTTTAGGGATAAAAACCTATCCTTTAGGGATGTTGAGAAATTTAGGGGTTTGTTAAGGATTTTAAGGGATTGAGCATTTAATTAAATGATTTTTAAAAATTATATAAATAGGAAGGGGATTTGTGAGAGAAACCATGAGAGATTGTGAGAGAGTGTGAGGCTGAAAACAGGCTTGAACAGCAAGGCTGTAAGCCTTCAGCAATTGTAAGGGCCAAATGTTGAATATCAGGCCATGAAGGAAGTTTGTAAGTATTTATTTGCATGTGTTAATGTAAAAACAATGTGGTTTCAGAATTTTGGGGTTCGATTCATTAATTGGTGGAATATTTTTGTAACTAGATTTTAAGTTGAATACACGTTCCATATAATCTAAAGATATCGAATCGAATGTGGAGTCAATGACTGCTTGTTTTATATGAAAATTAGACTTTACTTCAATTGAATTTGTGGAGTTAATAAATCGATCTCAATGGATCGATTCCAAAGAGACAAAACTCTGTATAAATAAATTGCTAGTAAATGTTTATAAGAGGGCGCTAGTGAATATTTTTGTCAAAGGCTCTGTCTGGAACGTATTTGTTTACCCATCTCTAAAAATGCAGAATGCTGTCATTAGAATGAGCAACGCATGGAACATCGTTCACTCTAATTTGTATAGGTTTGTAATAAAGGCATCGGCAAATTATTGAATCGATTATATGGAAGGCGGCCTCATTCTAAGAGGAATCCGACCGGACTGATGTTTAAGATTGCAAATAAATATCCTAAATGGGGTTTTGTGAGTTTAAATTCAGGAACAAGGAATGATAAAGCACGATCTCTTTTCGGTAATGCTTGCGTTGTAATGCTTTTGCATGAGGTCTGGTTGTTAATTGCTGAATGGGCAAATGCTATGGATTGTTGGGTGTCAAAATCGTTGGCAATGGAGTGAATGCAGAACCGTGAAGGAAACGTCGAAAATACAATTGGGAAGATCCACAATCACATGTATAACTGATAATATATTGCAGGAGTTCAAATCGAGGTGATCGAATAAAAGCGTTAGCCAGAAGCGCAGTATGACATTCCATAACCACTCATGAAGGTGCGAATCATTGAGACCGACCAGTAATGATGGTAATACATTACATCGTAATTGATTGTTAGTTTCAAAGTATGAAACTGAGGAAATAAATGTGTTATATTTTGGTGTGCAATTAAAAAAAAAGGGGCATATACAAACCTGGGTTCGAGTAAGAATTGGAAGCACCGAATAGTTGAAGCGCTGTAAAAAAAGGTATGTGAATGTCATTGCAGTTGAATTTGGTGAAAGGCTGATATAATGTCAATCATTCCTATTGACATTTGGTTTAATTTGTGAGGTGGGTTTAATGTTGTTTGAAATCTTTGAATTGAAGATTGTTGGGTTGGTACAGCTATTGGCGTTTGAAATTTGGGTTTTCATACTTTCCAAGTACTGAATTGAGTGCGTTAAGGTAAAAGGTGCATGATTTGGTTCTATGAATTGAATGATGAGTTTGAAAATCTATACTCATGGATTGGAAATGAACTTTTGTATAAAGTTATAAAAGTTCTGTTTTAAGATTTGTGATTTGGTTTTTATAAAAGCCCTATGAAATGGGAATGAGTTATGATCAAAAGTGTGGAAGTTATGGTGAAAATTTGGGATGATGTGTATAATCTCATGTGAATATTGGCATGGTTTAGGAAGTATTTGAGTATTGTTTTTTTTCCTGAAGGTGAGTGGATCGAGATTGATAATCTTGAATGATTTTGAACATATATTGGAAAGCTTCCACATGTCGAAATGGGAAAGTGTGAATTGGCTAGTGATTGAAGATTTTGATTTGGGTAAATGCCGAGTATGCATTTTTAAGCATGGTTAATTGAAGATCCTGGGTATGGCAAGCTCTAAGCTTGCGTCATTTTTGGTATCAAAGCTTGGCTCTGTTGAAATGAAGAATGTTTGTTTGAAGACAAAAAGGTTTGTTGGACTGAAATGCATTTCTGAATGTGTGATGAATGATGAAGATCAGAAATCTGAAATGCAGCATATAAATTGCAAGTGAACAGAATGCAGGTAAAGGAGATCAGATTCTAATCTGAAAGACAAGCAACCAGAGTACAGCTGAAGGAATGAAGAGTCATGCAGGTATTGTGTTTGGTTAATTTTGATTTGGGTTTTACTGACAAGAAACAGATTGAGGATTGATGGTTGCAGCAAAGAAGAAACTCAGCGAAGAAGGAATTGTTGCTGACAGCTAAAGTTTGTCAGATCAAGCCAGAAGGTTGGAAGAGAGAATCAGCTTTTAAAATCTGATTGACAGTGAAATTTTGCAGAGTAAGCATAAAGATTTGCTGGACAGAACTGCAGGAATGATGAAATTGAAGTGCAGGAGAATGGAAGGACAAGATCAGACTGAGATCTTGAAGGTAAGGTGATATGGGTTTATTTAAATTTGAAGATTGTAGTCTTTGCATTAAAGCAGAAGTATTTTTGCAACTCCCAAAAGGAAAATCCATAGAAGACATGTTTAAAATTGCTAACAGAAAACTGGTGAAAGCATAGGTGTGGCAGAACCTTGAGGAAATCCAATAGAGATTGGATAAGGAAGACAGTTGTGAACAGGCAGATGATTTGAAGCCAGGAAGAGCAAAGAGAAGTGCTCAAAGGAGGTTCCAGAGATAGAACCAATTGCTTGCCAAAAGACTGAGTGAGGAGAGCTTGGTGAGGTAAGTGGCGGCAGGACAGGACTTGCTGCTGAAGAGGCTTTAGTGCAACTCATAGTAAAGTGAGTAAGGAACTCATAGAGATGGAAAGGATGATGACTAGTGACAGTCATAATAGAGGTTCTGAAATCAACCACAGCAGAAGACAAAAGGAGAAGGGTGCCAAGGCAGTTGGCATACAGAGACAGTTAAGCAAAGAGGAATATGAGAGGGAGAAGGCTGAGATAGCAGTTCAGCTTGAGGTGTTAATGGAGATGTTGCAAAGAAATGAGGAAGACCAGAAGCATGGTTATGTTATGAGAAAGAAGCTGAAGTGGCAGAGGCTACAAGAGAAGTGGAATCATCAGGTAAATATGCAGTTGATAAAGGAACTAAGGGAACTTGAACAGGTTATAGATGCCAGACAGAGGATAGAGAAGCTCGAAACAGTTGAGCTACAGCAAAAGGAAGATGCTGAAGAAGATGTTGAAGTTTCAATATGTTACCCAGAGAGTGGACCATTACTTTTTGAAAGTGATGAAGAGTTGGAGGAGTTGAATCATATGAATGATTCAAAGCAGCCGGAAGATTTGATGACTGAAGCATCAAATAAGACCGTAAGGTCTTGTGATTTTAAAACTAACGATTTGTGTGTGATTGCAGGTTTGAAAGAAGAGGAAGAACATCTACTGAAGGATGTTAAGGAAGATTTAGCAGAAGAAAGACCATATGAGGAAATGGAAGATCGTGTAAAGTTTCTGAAGTCCACTCCAAGTAAAATCATTGAGTTATATCGAGAATTAGACTTTCAAAGGAAGAAATTGGAAGAACAGAGGATGAATGTCCAGGACAGATTGCTGAAGAAGGATGACAAAGCGATTGTCATAAATGATAATCAGGAAGAAATTGCAGATGGTGAGCAAAGGAATGTTGCAGAGGGAAAGGAAGATTGGAAGGCCGCAACATCCATAGTGACAGCAAGAGCAACATGTTTTATTGAAGATGTTGGAAACAATCAGCGGACAGAGGACATACTGGACAAAGAAATTGAGATGATAAGGAGATTAATGATAAAGACATCCCAGAGAAAGACAGCCGAAGGAAAGAAAAGGAGCAACAACAAGAGAAAGACAGCAAAAGATTGCAAGAGCAGAGCAAGCGGAGCATTACAGCACAAAATATGGAAACCTGGAAGACAACAGCAGATGACAACAGCAGTGAAGCAATCGACAAGCACGAAAGGATTACAAAATAAAATTTGGGATCCAGGAGGAGATATCCAGACTTATGACCAGGTGGTCATGAATTTTCTTACATGGGGAGTCTGATGCAGGAGCATCAAGACCTTTTTATCCATTTGTAAATATGGGGTGTGATAATATTAAATTGTAAATATGGGGTGTGATGATTTCTAATATTTTATTAATTAATTTGAATTAAATAGGAGAAGGTGAGGATTATGTAAATATCTTTTTATTAATAAAAGGATATGAGGAAATTTAATAAATTGAAGGATTCTAGGGATAAAAACCTATCCTTTAGGGATGTTGAGAGATTTAGGGGTTTGTTGAGGATTTTAAGGGATTGAGCATTTAATGTAATGATTTTTTAAAAATTGTATAAATAGGAGGGCTTTTTGTGAGAAAAAGACATTGAGATTGTGAGGTTGAGAGTAGGCTTGGATAGCAAGGTTATAAGCCTTCAGCAAATTGTAAGGGCCACGATCATTGAATATTTGGCCACGAAGAAAGTTTGTAAGTATTTATTTGCATGTGTTAATGTAAAAACAATGTGGTTTCAGAATTTTGGGGTTCGATTCATTAAATGGTGGAATATTTTTGTAACTAGATTTTAAGTTGAATACACGTTCCATATAATCTGAAGATATCGAATTGAATGTGGAGTCAATGACTGCTTGTTTTATATGAAAATTAGACTGTACTTCAATTGAATTTGTGGAGTTAATAAATCGATCTCAATGGATCGATTCCAAAGAGACAGAACTCTGTATAAATAAATTGCCAGTAAATGTTTAAAAGAGGTTGCTAGTGAATATTTTTGTCAAAGGCTCTGTCTGGAACGTATTTCTTCACCCATCTCTAAAAATGCAGAATGCTGTCATTAGAATGAGCAACGCATGGAATACTGTTCACTCTAATTTGTATATGGTAGTTGTAATAGCAGTTGCAATCTGTTGAATCGATTATATGGAAGGCGGCTCTATTCTAAGAGAATCCGACCGGACCGATGTTTAAGATTGCAAATAAATATCTCAAATGGTTTGTGAGCTTGAATTAAAGGAACAAGGAATGATAAAGCACGATCTTTTCGTAAATGCTTGTAGTAATGTTTTTGAACAGTCCACAGCATCACGAATGGACAGACAGCAGATTGTTAAAAGTCAAAATCGTTGCAATGAGTGAATACAGAGAATTGTGAAGGCAAATCGCTGAAAATACAATTGGGCAGATCCACAATCACATGTATAACTGATAATATATTGCAGGAGTTCAAATCGAGGTGATCCAATAAAAGCGTTAGCCAGAAGCGCAGTATGACATTCCATAACCACTCATGAAGATGCGAATCATTGAGATCGACCAGTAATGATGGAAATACATTACATCGTAACTGATTGTTAGTTTTAAAGTATGAAACTGAGGAAATAAATGTGTTATATTTTGGTGCGCAATTAAAAGGGGCATATACAAACTCGGGTTTAGGAAGAATTGGAAGCACCGAATAGCGCTGTATCAGAAAAAGGTATGTGAATGTCATTGCAGTTGAATTTGGTGAAAGGTTGATATAATGTCAATCATTCCTATTGACATTTGGTTTAATTTGTGAGGTGGGTTTAATGTTGTTTGAAATCTTTGAACTGAAGATTGTTGGGTTGGTACAGCTATTGGCGTTTGAAATTTGGGTTTTCATACTTTCCAAGTACTGAATTGAGTGCGTTAAGGTAAAAGGTGCATGATTTGGTTCTATGAATTGAATGATGAGTATGAAAATCTATACTCATGGATTGGAAATGAACTTTTTTATAAAGTTATAAAAGTTATGTTTTAAGATTTGTGATTTGGTTTTTATAAAAGCCCTATGAAATGGGAATGAGTTATGATGAAAAGTATGTGAGTTAATCATGGAAGTTATGGTGAAAATTTGGGATGATGTGTATAATCTCATGTGAATATTGGCATGGTTTAGGAAGTATTTGAGTATTGTTTTTTTGCCTGAAGGTGAGTGGATCGAGATTGATAATATTGAATTATTTTGAACATATATTGGAAAGCTTCCAGGCTCTGTTAAAAAGAATGTTGTTTTTTTCTAAATGAAGACAGAAGGTTTGTTGAACTAGAATGTATTTCTGAATGTTTGATGAATGATGAAGTAGCAGATTTGCATGAGGCAAAGGCGGTCAGATTCTAATCTGACAGTCAAAGCAAACCAGAGTACAGCTGAAGAATTGAGCAGGTATTGGGTGTGGTTAATTTTGATTTGAATTTTACTGACAAGAAATGGAATGAGAATTGATGATTGCAGCAAAGAAGAAACTCAGCAAGGAAGGAATTGTTGCTGACAGCTAAAGTTTGCAGATAAAGTCGGAAGATTGGAAGAAAGGATCAGATTTTAAAATATGATTAACAGTAAAATTTTGCAGAGGAAGCATAAATATTTGCTGGAACAGATTGCAGGAGTGGTGAGATTCTGAAGGTAATTGAATTGCAGGTGAATGAAAGGACAAGATCAGACGAGATCTTGGAGGCAAGATGATATGGTCTTATTTGGATTTGAAGAATTGTAGTCTTTGCATTGAATTATTATTGCAACTCCCAAAAGACAATTGCTAATAGATAAAGGAAGCTGGTGAAAGTTCTAGGTGGCAGAACCTTGAAGAAATCCAATAGAGATTGGATAAGGAGGACAGTTGTGAACAGGTAGATGAGTTGAAGCCCAGGAAGAGCAAAGAGAAGTGCTCAAAGGAGGTTCCGTAGGAAGAGAACCAATTGCTTGCCAAAAGACCGAGTGAGGAGGGCTTGGTGAGGTAAGTGGCGGCAGGACAGGACTTGCTGCTGAAGAGGCTTTAGTACAACTCATAGTAAAATGAGTGAGGAACTCATAGAGATGGAAAGGATGATGACTAGTGACAGTCGTAACAGAGGTTCTGAAATCAACCACAGCAGAGGACAAAAGAAGAAGGATGCCAAGGCAATTGGCATACAGAGACAATTAAGCAAAGAGGAATATGAGAAGGAGAAGGCTGAGATAGCAGTTCAGATTGAGGTGTTAATGGAGATGTTGCAAAGAAATGAGGAAGACCAGAAGCGTGGTTATGTCATGAGAAAGAAGTTGAAATGGCAGAGGCTACAAGAGAAGTGGAATCATCAGGTGAATTTGCAGTTCATAAAGGAACTAAGGGAACTTGAACAGGTTATTGATGCCAGACAGAGGATAGAGAAGCTCGAAATAGTTGAGCAACAGCAAAAGGAAGATGCTGAGGAAGATGTTGAAGTTTCGATATGTTACCCAGAGAGTGGACCATTACTTTTTCAAAGTGATGAAGAGCTAGAGGAGTTGAATCATATGAATGATTCAAAGCAGCCCGAAGATTCGATGACTGAAGCATCAAATAAGACCGTAAGGTCTTGTGATTTTAAAACTAATGATTTGTGTGTGATTGCAGGTTTGGAAGAAGCAGAAGAACATCTACTGAAGTATGTTAAGGAAGATTTAGCCGAAGAAAAACCATGTGAAGAAATGGAAGATCGTGTAAAGTTTCCGAAGTCCACTCCAAGTAAAATCATTAAGTTATATCGAGAATTAGACTTTCAAAGGAAGAAATTAGAAGAATAGAGGATGAATGTCCAGGACAGATTGTTGAAGAAGGATGACAAAGCGGTTGTCATAAATAATAATCAAAAAGAAATTGCAGATGGTGAGAAAAGGAATGTTGCAGAGAGAAAGGAAGATTGGGAGGCCGCAACATTTATAGTAGCAGCAGCATAAAAGGTGCAAAACAGCAGTAAGGGTGAAAAGGAAGCAATCAAAACAAGTGAAGAACAAGCGAGAATGAGAAGTCAGCAATCAAGGGATGGAAACAATCAGCAGACAGAGGACATACTGGACAGAGAAATTGAGTTGATAAGGAGGTTAATGATAAAAACATCCCAGAGAAAGACAGCCGAAAGAAAGAAAAGGAACGACAACAAGAGAATGACAGTGAAAGATTGCAAGAGCAGAGCAGGTGGAGCACTACAACACAAAATATGGAAACCTGGAAGACAACAGCAGATAACAACAGCAGTAAAGCAATCGACAAGCACAGAAAGATTAAAAAACAAAATTTGGGATCCAGGAGGAAATATCCAGACTTATGACCAGGTGGTCATGAATTTTCTTACATGGGGAGTCTGATGCAGGAGCATCAAGAACCTTTTTCTCCATTTGTAAATATGGGGTGTGATAATATTAATTTGTAAATATGGGGTGTGATAATTTGTAATATTTTATTAATTAATTTGAATTAAATAGGAGAAGGTGAGGATTTATGTAAATATCTTTTTATTAATAAAAGGATATGAGGAAATTTAATAAATTGAAGGATTTTAGGGATAAAAACCTATCCTTTAGGGATGTTGAGATATTTAGGGTTTTGTTGAGGATTTTAAGGGATTGAGCATTTAATTTAATGATTTTTTTTAATTGTATAAATAGGAGGAAGTTTTGAGTGAAAAACACATTGAGATTGTGAGTTTGAGAGTAGGCTTGGATAGCAAGGCTGTAAGCCTTCAGCAAATTGTAAGGGCCACGACCATTGAATATTTGGCAACGAAGAAAGTTTGTAAGTATTTCTTTGCATTTGTTAATGTAAAAACAGTGTGTTTTCAGAATTGTGGGGTTCGATTCATTAAGTGGTGGAATATTTTTGTAACTAGATTTTAAGTTGAATACACGTTTCATATAATTTGGTTGTGAAGACATCGAATCGAACGTGGTGTGAATGACTGCTTGTTTTATATGAAATTGTGTGAAATCGTGGAATTAGCAAGTTAGACTGCACCTTAATTGAATTCGTGGAGTTAATAAATCGATCTCAATAGATCGATTTCAAAAAGACAGAACTCTGTATAAGTAAATTGCCAGTGAATGTTTGAAAGAGGGCGCTATTGAATATTTTTGTCAAAGGCTCTGTCTAGAATATATTTGTTTACCCATCTCAGAAAGTGCAGAACGATGTCATTAGAATGATCAATGCATGGAATACCGTTCATTATAATTTGTATATTGTTAATGAAACATGGGATAATTGCAGACTAGAGTAGTTGTAATAGCAGTTTGCAATTTGTTGAATCGATTATATGGAAGGCGTTATCATTTTAAGAGGAATCCGATTGGACTATTGTATATAATCGCAAAAGTTCTGTTTTACCGTCATTTAAATACAGCACGCTGTCTTTTGAAGGAATGGTCTTCACTGGTTTGAATTGAACGCATGGAACGTCAATGAAACACTCGTCACTTTAATTAAAACATAATTGCAAACTGGAGTGACTTGGAGTGTGTTAATACCATACAGGTTGCTTATTGGTAAATTGATGAGGTTTTGAAATAGGTGCAGGCTTAATTTCATTCCAAAATCCAGTTTGAATTCATTTGCTGTAGAATTTTTATGTTGAATCGAATTGTTTTGTGTGGAGTCGATCGGTAAATTGAATGCAGGGAGTTTGCAACGTGTTGGAAGTTTTAAAACAAGGCGCAGAAAGGCCTGGAATTCAATGTTGTTGGAGCAGAACGTTTATACAGCAATTAGCCAGAATTAGTATCCAAGATTGCGTTTGCAGGTGAAATTCAATTTGAATGTTTATTAAGTGCAGGTGAAAATCGATTGGTGGGAGTAAGAAGCGTAAAGCTTCATAAGGGCGCAGAGTATTGGACGCTGTTCAGAATTAAATTGAATTTGCATTTTATGGATGCTGGAATATGGAATGATAGAATTCCATACATTGGGATTCAATGCCCAGTTAATATGAATTGCTGGAACATGGAGTGATAGAGTTCTATACAATTGGGAGCAATGACATTGTGCAGACACAGGTATATGATCAACGATGAGAAGAGTGGTAAGAAAATAAACCAGCCATTTTGTTCATTAATTGAATGGAGTTCCATCATTGAATTGAAGTTGAAAATTTAATTAGTAATGCAGGTTTAAAGGCAAGGCGCATTACTGTAATTAAAATCAGTCATATCTGAATGAGGATGAAAATATTGAATGAATATTTTAAAGTTTATGAAATTACTTGAAGGTGAGTGGATGTGAGATTGATATATGTGATGATGGGAATTATTTTGAGAGATAAAAGCTTCCACATGGTGGAATGAGATGGTATGAATTGCCGGTTTAAAGAAACACATAAGCACATTCTTTTGGATGAATTAAAATCCAACCATATGTGAATGGAATTATTGGATTGAGTAGTGTTTGATACACTTTTACATCAAGTTTAAAATTTAAGATTGTGTTGGGTTAGAGAAGGGACTTGGCCACTCCACTTGATTGTAGGCAGGCTTTATATGCATTTTTACATGGTTATTTGAAGATCCCTTGGTATGGCAAGCTCTAGGTTTGCGTCATGGCCCAAAGCCGATAGTGAAAATGATTCTCATTGAACCTCTCTCGAGTAGGCACTCGAAGTCCCCCGAGGATGAGGGTGGTATTTCCACTCGGAAAAAACCTTGTGCTAAACAACACAACATAATTAGCTAAACAACTAAAGCTTGTAAAAATTCATAAGAGACCACAAATATCAATATTATGAATTCCTTCTATGGCTTCCATCCTCTTCCTTATATGCTGTGAAATTCTCACCCTCTCGGGGTCCCACTCATTAAAGAAGCTACTCTAATGCATACACCTCCTCTATGACTCGTGTTTTCTCCTCCTTTAACTATCTACTCCTCCATAACACCGTTGATTTCGTCAACTTTGACACTCGTCCACATGCTTTAGCCCTTGTTTACACCTCTAGGTTCTTTATACAACTAATACAATGATCCATCTACATGAGAAGTGGTTTTTATTCATACGAAGAGATTTATGGGTCCTGCTTCACCACTTATTCACCTATATTTTTATCAAAGAAAAAATTAATATTCCAACTAGCCGAAATCTATTTAAGAATATTACAAATTCTACCCTCCCAACAAGTTTCTTGTCAGCAAGAAAATGCAAGGATATATATTATAATGCATCCCCTTCTCCTCCCGTAGCATCCTCATCTAATAAGCTCCTCCACCGAACAAGATTCTCTCCAATCAATTTTTCCCCTAGTTGCTCCTCCTAAGTGCATCATCCTTTGGTGATAAAACCAAATGGCTCTCATATTGAATAAGTGGGATATATATGGAGGCAAATAAATGTTGTCCGGAGGCCTTCTTGAGGCATGGAATATGAAATTTGTTAGGGACCTTAATCCCCATTGAGAAGATCCAATCCCCATGATATCATCCAAACAAAGTGGATCACCCTCCAAAATGGTAGCTCATAGGAACCATCTCTTGCTCCTGCAATGTACATGGGATGTATGGCTGAACATGATAGAGAAAATTTTCCATCCCACATTGTCTTTATCTCCATTTGTGATCTGTATAGAGCTGTTGCTGATTTTGGGATGAAATAATGTGGCCCTCAAGAGGAAAAAAGGCAACTGGACTCTCAAGGATCCACTCCTTGGTTCTACAAACCCTACTTACCCAAGACATTCCACATATAGAGAATATGACATAATCACAATAGGGAATCCAAATGAGAAGGATATTGAATGTCATATGAAATTCTAGATGGTGACAATAGTTTCCCAAGTGGGCATAACGTAGTTTTTCTACCTGCTGACTCTGATCATAATATGGCAAGTTGTCTCCCAACCACTTGCTAGAGTTGCATGTTTTCTCATCTACTAGAAGGCAGGAATAGTAATGTGCCAAATCCAAGAATACCAAGAATAGAAAATACTTGCCCAAATCCATAAAATAAATGGCTATCTATCACTGATGTTGGTATTAGAAAGACCATGAAGTCGAAATAGAGGCTCGTCTTGCTGATGAATGCACCTATATAAATTGAAAGAGAATGAAAATATTTTGTTAGATGATTAATAAGTACAAAGACACAACTCTTACCATGTATTGTGATTAATATAATGATGATATCCATGGTCGAGCTCTCCTCCTCTCGTGGAAAAGTGGGTGACTCAGAACAACCTTGAAGTATGGTTGTTTTCCTCCTCAATCTCCAAACAAGCTACACATCCCTTGAATTGCTCAATGCCAAAGCCACATGCTGGAATACCCTATCCCACCGTTGTTGCCTCCCTTTAGCTTCCGATGCTTAGAACAAGATTGAATTTTATGGAGGTCAAATCCTTTGCCCATCCAAAATATCCCAAATTTGTCCAAAGCATGCATGAATGCCAACAAAATTCTGCTATATATGGAAGACTCTTCCTATGTGGAAGTATCTTCTTGATCCTCAAAGGCTATGGAGTATCCCCTCACCACCATGATCGTGCCACCATATACTCCCCTCGAAACATCATGCAAGGTATGGGAGAAATTCAACTCATACTCTCTCCTCAAGAGTAGCCATAGCAATGCTGACTCTTGTTGCCTCCTCATATCATCATCATACAAGCCATGGAGTAAGTACATCATGATTGACATGCAGAATTTCCCATATAACCAAAATATTTGCTGCCACATGATGTGAGTGCCATGCCATGTCCCACAAAATAACACACCTATTGTCATAGGATATGTCATGATGGCCAAAATCTCTGAGTAGCAAGGGCAAAGATGCCTCACTCCCCAATGTCATAGATCCGCAAGTGGCTCACCGACCCTTCATCATCCTCACCCATCCATCCAACTATGGGAATCTCCCATCATGCTCCAATTTGCTACTCATCCAATGCAATAACACCTTCCTCCCAAATCTCGATGACTATATTTGCACTTCATGATATGTTGAAGTGCAACCTCATGGAGATCTCATATAAAGACCACTCATAAATGACCAAGTTAAACCCATAGGGTTCCAAATATGTTGTAGGAAAAATCTTCTCATTGAGCGTGAGGTGCTCATAAAGAATGATATATCAATGAGGTTGTTCGCATGCTTAACTAAAGAAGTAAAACATGGTTTAGAAATTTAGGTGCTCGTAGTATGCGTATTTAGCCGTAATTTCATAGAGCTTTCCTAAATAAATGGGAAAAGAAAAAGAATCCCCTGCAAATATTATCTGAGTTTGATGCTGTTAAAAGAGCTCCTAATGAGTTTGTCCAAGATTATTGCACCAGATATAACAGTGTTTACAATTCCATCCCTGTTGATCTTAAACCTACCCCTTATTCAGTACTTCTAAAATTTCCTGGTGGATTTGATCCAAACATAGCATACCAATTAAGAGAAAGAATGCTGAAACTTTAGAACAGATGCAACTAGATGCTGTTGGTGTAGAAATCAATATCCTAGACAAAAAAGCCAGATTTAGAAATGAGAGGAGGGTCACCATCAAAGAAGAGAATTCAAGCTTAGATGGTAAATTTGATTTTATTAACAAAACCTTAGAAATATTAGTTGATATATTAGACCACATTGAAAGAAAACCACAATGGGATAACCAATCCCAAATCAGAAATCCCAACTACAGAAAAAACAACAATCCTAGGAAAGGTAAAGAACCTTTCCCAGATCAAAACATTAGGCCCCCATTTCAAGAGAACTATGCTGAAAGTTCTCAAAACAATGTTGAGGATGAGGAAGACATCAACATAATAATGGGGATAGATGAAAGCAATACAATTTTCCTCACTCACGAGGATCAAGAACTCTTTGAGCTACAACAGTTCAAAGTGAAATCTGGTGAATCCTTTGACTATAACCAAGGTTATGACTTCGCAATAAATGAAATTCACAGCCAATATAACCTTAGAAGCAAGAAAACAAATGATCCCGCTACAAAAAACAATGCTCCAACTCAACAAAATCAAAACAAAAAGAATATAGAGGCTCCCAAAACAATTTTTTTACAGATTCTTCCTAGAGAAAATAAAAAAAATTCGAACCCACCCAGTCCTAAAAAGTAGCCTAGTCCTAAGATTGTAGATATCACTGATTAGGTGGCTCAATCCTCCAAATATGCCCAAAAGGCTAATACCACAAAGGCCACTAATTCAGCAACAGTTACTGATCGAAAAAAGAATCCAGCTGACTCAAAATCATCAAATCCTAAATCTTCTACTGAAAATTCCAGATCTGACAAAGCATCTGCTAACATTCAAACTGTTCCTGAAAAAATAATCAAAGATAGCAAAAATCAGGAAACTCAAACAAAAGATAAAAGAAAACCTCAAGCTAAAGGTAAAACTGCTGAAACTCAAGAAAAATCATCCCAAATGATAATTCCAAAAGATGAATTAATTCAAGCTCTCAAATCTCAGTCAACATTTAATATTCAATCTGAAATATCTAAGTTGAAGATAGCCATTCCCTTAGTTGAATTGGCTAAAAATGACTTGTATAGATCTATTATTACTGAAACATTGAATGTAAATGAAAATGAGGATACAATTAATATGAGTGACGATAGACCTGAATTAATCTTTGGTCCAAATGTAGATGGTAAGCATTCAGATGGGTTAGTACCTCCATTTTACTGAAGTCTTGCTATCCATGATTAGATATTACATAATGCAATGCTAGATACTAGAGCTTCCCATAATCTAATGCCCAAAGCAATAATGGAAACTCTGAATCTATACATAAGTCGACCATATAAAGATTTATTCTCATTTGATTCAAGTAGAGTCCAATGCATAGGATTGATTAAGGATTTATGTGTGAACTTGGTCCAATATCCTGGTAAAAGCATGATCATGGATGTTGTGGTAGCTGATATCCCGCCAAACTATGGCATGCTTCTTTCTCGCTCATGGGGAGAAAAATTGCAGGGATCTCTACAACTTGACATGAGCTATGCCACTATCACGGTATTTGGAAATCCCGAAAAGCTTTACAAAGAAACCTTAATGAAGTTTATGATCAACAGTGCTGAAAGACCTACCAATTACCCAATCTATTCAACTCCCACTGATCTTGATTCCTTTATTCTTCGTAACTCTGATCATAATAATATCCAAACTGAACTCACTGATATAAAGCCTAAAATAATGGAGGATTACATCGGTCATGAAGCTTTATGGCATTTGGATTTTGATGGTTTAGAAAATAAATCAGGAGCTGGAGCTGGTGTGTGGATTACCAACATTGAAACTAGCCATTCCCAAGGGCATGCCTTTATATTGAATTTCAAATGTACCAATAATATGGATGAATATGAGGCTTTAATCTTAGGACTTCAAATCATTAGAAAATTGGGAGGTCAAAGAATATTGATCATGGGAGATTCGAAGTTAGTTATCAAACAAATAAATGCAGAATACTCTGTCCACAATCCCAGATTAGCCAGATACAAGGACACAGCAACAGATTTGGTTGAAGATTTGTTAGAAAGCAAATTTGCCATTATTCCTAGAAAACAGAATTTACAAGCCCATTGTTTAGCAACCTTTTCCAGCACTTGTAATCTTCCATTTTCACCAATACAAAAATACACTCCTGAAATCAAACACAGACCTGTTGTCCCAGATAATGTAAAATACTGGAAAATTTTCTCAAAAGATGAACAAATCTATCACTTTTTGAACAATGAGGGAGAGTTTCAGAATTTCCAAATTGATAATGATTGTAATATAGATTCATCTTGTAACATGGATTCAAATTTTTGTCAAATAGATTATTTAGATGTACATACTTTTGATAGACCCACTATATTTACTCAGAGTGACATAGATGATTTGGAAAAAGTAGATATAGAGGAAATGATGGAAGATGAACCAGATTTGATAGATTTAAAACATAACATTTTACCCAGAGGTTTAAATTCCTTTGAAGACTTGTTTGATTCCAATGATGTGCCCAAAAGGCCAAAAATGGAACCAGTCATGTCTGATATTGGAGAAAGTAACATAGGAACAAATGAAAAACCAAAAATGATCAAATTATCAAAGTATTTACCATCAGAAGAAAAGGTTAAATATATAGAACTTTTGAAATAATACCAGGATGTTTTTGCATGGGGTTACGAAGATCTAAAAACTTACAACAAAGACATAATTCAACATAATATTCCTTTGAAAGAAAATTAAAAACCTTTTCAACAAAAATTAAGAAGGATTAATCCAATTTTGTTACCTTTAATCGAAAAAGAGGTTAAAATAATGTTTGATGCATAAATAATTACACGAGTTAGGTATTCTGATTGGGTTTCTAACTTAGTGCCCACCAGAAAGAAAACAGGAGAAATTCGACTGTGTATAGACTTTAGAAATATCAATAAGGCTTCTTTGAAAGACAATTACCCCTTGCCAAAAATGGACCATATTTTGCAGAGGGTGGTGGGTTCTTCAAGAATTTCTTTACTAGATGGTTTCTCTGATTATAATCAAATTCTAGTTCATAAAGATGATCAAACTAAAACTGCATTTACCACTCCTTGGGGCACTTTTGTGTATGTGAAAATGCTTTTTGGATTGAAAAATGCAGGAGCTACATTTTAGAGGGCCATGGATATTGCCTTTGCTAAGGAAATCTATGAATTTTTAGTTATCTATCTTGATGATATTACTGTCTTTTCCAAAACAAATGATGAACACTTGGATCACCTGAGACAAGTCTTTATCAAGTGTAGAAAATATGGTATATCCTTAAACCATAAAAATACTCTTTTTGGACTAGAAGAATGAAAACTGTTAGGACACATAATCTCCAAGGAAGGCATTAGAATAGAACCTGCAAGAATTGAAGATATTTTAAACATTCAACCACCAAGGAACATAAAAGAACTTCAATCATTCTTGGGTAAAATCAAATTTTTAAGAAGATTTATCTCTAACCTGGCTGAAATCATAAAATAAATCAACAATATGCTTAAAAAGGACTCTACAATAAAGTGGACTGTAAAAGCCAAACAATCTTTCGAATCCATAAAACAGGCCTTGACAAAAGCACCAGTCCTAATCAGCCCAAATTATACAAAATATTTCATAATATTTTCATTCGCCTCAGAACATACCATAGTTGCAGTTCTTTTGCAGAAAAACAACCAAGGTTTTGAACACCTAATTTCATTTTATATAAAGCCCTTAGAGATGCACCTATGAAGTACAATATAATGGAAAAACAAGCTTTAGTCTTTGTTAAAGCCATAAAGGATTTCAGAGTTTACATACTCCATTCCCACATCATTTCATATGTCCCCAATGCTGTAATCAAAGATATTCTGACACAAGATGGACCTGATGGTAGGAGAGGAAAGTGGATTTCCACTATCCTTGAATACGATCTGGAAATCAAACCAACAAAGCTCATTAAAGGACAGGGTTTAGACAGATTGATGGCTAAATCCAATTGTAATGCTTTAGATATAAATTTCATTGTACAAATAGATGACCAAGAGGAGATGGCGACTCCATTGATCAGTGAGGCCTATCTAGACTCACCATGGTACTCTGATATTATCTTTGTACTCACACATTTACAAGCTCCTCCTGGGTTAACGAAAACCAAAGCCAGATTCATCAAACAAAAAGCAATGAGGTTTTATATACTAAATAATGCACTTTATTGGAAAGAAAGTAGTGGGATTTTACTAAATTGTTTATTAAAATCAGAGGCTAACAAAATTCTCGAGGAATTTCATGCATGTGACTGTGGAGGCCACTTATACTAGAATAGTACAACAGAAAAAATACTGAGAGCTGGTTTCTACTGGCCAACTTTATTTTCTAATGTCAAAAAATTTGTTACCTCCTATCACAAATGTCAAATTTTTGAAGGGAAAAAGAAACTATTGCCCTTACCTCTTAAGCCTATATCTACTAAAAATTCATTTCAAAAATGGGGGTTAGACTTCATTGGTGAAATCCACCCTCCATCCTCAGGCCAACATAAATGGATTTTAACTGCTACAGATTATTTTACTAAGTGGATAGAAGCTATTCCCATTGGGCAAGCCACTGATTCGGTTATAATCTCATTTATAGAAAGTAATATTTTTTCAAGATTTGGATGTCCAGATAAGATTATTACTGACAATGCTACTGCATTCAAATCCAAGAAAATGATTTATTTCTATCACAAATACCATATTACCTTAGGTCATTCCACTGCTTATTACCCCCAAGGTAATGGTTTATCCGAGTCATCAAATAAAAGCTTAATCAATATCACCAAAAAATTACTTCAAGAAAAAAAAAAGATCTGGAACAAAAAGCTAGTCTATGCCTTATGGGCTGATAGACTTACCACAAAGAAGTCTATTGGAACTTCACCTTATCAGATTTTCTATGGAATGGATGCAGTTTTCCCCTCTTCCTTGGGTGTTCTAGTCTTAAAGATCATTCAAGAATCACAGGTGGAGACAAATGATATTCAACGAAGAATTAATGAAACCATACATCTCCAACAAAAAAGGGAAGAAGTTTATGAAAGATCACAATTTTTACATGATAAAATTAAAAATACTTTTGACAAAAGGATTAAAGAAGATGATTTTTTCATTGGAGATCAAGTTTTGAGATGGGATTCACGAAGAGAGGACAAAGGTAAACATGGAAAGTTTGACTTTCTATGGCAAGGACCTTATGTGATATATGGTTACAGAGGTAACAATTCTTTTTTCATCAAGAATTTGGATGGAACTGAACTACAAGAAGGACCAGTGAATGGTAGGATGCTGAAACACTATTATTCTTCTGAGTCAGTCACCAGTTAGATTAATTAACTTTTTATCATTGTAAATATTCATTGCAAGTGTGTAGATTGGATTGGAGATTTTATCTACAAAGTTGAAGCCCGAAGAGAAGGCCCTAAGCTTTGCAATATAAAATATCATAAGTATGAATCATTGCAGAAAACAGAAGACAATTATAGGATCATCAAGGTCAAAGTTGAAGGCTACTGATCTCAGAGTTCTTGACATTCCACCAGGAAATGGCATCCCCAAATGAAACTGATGTTATTAACCTATAAATATAGGATTCATAATTTTGATTGGACTAATGGTAGTCTTGTAAATATGTAGAAATTTTCTTTCTGCAAGTTATTTTCCCATATTTTGTAAAAAAATAAAAAATAAAAAATAAAAAAGAGGGTAAAAAAGTCCTAAAAGAAAAATCCAAGGACTTAGAAAAAATAATAACCCCAAAAGAAAAAATATGAATAAAACATGAAAGTGTACAATTCTAAATGGCACTACTTTAAATTTTTGTAGTTGATTATGGTAGAGTGTCAATAAATGCCATAATCCATGATGAGTTGAACAATTTAATCTTAACTTGTCATGTTTCAATTTCAAATGTTGTAGAGAGTGAATAAAGAATTGTCATGCAGTTTAATCATGACAATTCAGTAGTTAGGTAGAGAATAAAAGAATCCTATAGTTTAATCTGGATTCTTGGATGAAATAAGTATAGAATTAGATAGTTTACTACTTTCAAAAAGAATAAAATGTTGTAAAATTGCTAGCTCAAATGCGCCTGATTAAAATAGAAGAAAAAATGTTAGAAGATATGACTGGGTAGGTAGAAGAAGGCGGGAAATTCATTGTAAATATTTTTCACCAGGATACAAATAACTAATTTCCCCTCCCCATAGCCATTTATCAGTCTAGACTATAATTCAGAGAGGCTCAGGGCATTTCCCTAACTTTTGTTGGGACCGGACCCAAGGCTCAATGACTGACTAGTTAAAGATGTTAAGTTTCTATATTAATCCCAGAAATTTTCATCATTTACCCTTCATGCACTCATCACCATTTAATTCCATAAGTGAGAACTCTTTTCTTACTTAAAT
Organism: Pinus albicaulis; assembly: GCA_034641835.2. Taxonomy (NCBI): domain Eukaryota; kingdom Viridiplantae; phylum Streptophyta; class Pinopsida; order Pinales; family Pinaceae; genus Pinus; species Pinus albicaulis. Next base: position 1,061,642,434 of record CM076584.1, on the reverse strand, counting down.
GTTACATAAAAATCCATTTGATTAATTCCCTCCATTTTACAAAACATGAAAACCCTCATAAAGTACTTTATGTTGAGTGGTGAAATCATGAAATGATAAACTTACTTGAAGATGTTTCACTTTACTTAGTCATACAAATGTATTTATTGAGTATTCATTTTCCCTTATTCATATTAACATCTAAATTATTTTATTAACTCCCTATAACAAATCCTAGTCCTATTAATATAACTTATTTTTATTTAAATATCCCAAAAACCCCATATTATATGCTTTTTATATCAAAGATATTACTCACATGTTGAAATTACATCCCGAAATTATCCCTTTGATATAAAACTACCCACAATAAAATATCCCTTCTCCCCTATAGTTTTAGAACTTTAAATAAATCTAAAACTACATAATAAAGATTGCAAAATACGCATTTTATTTACATACTGTGTATATAAAACTTGCGTGCAAAAAAGAGTTTATTTTCCCATTAGTCTCGTTCCCGCACAAGCTTTACCCACGGTTACAGTTTTAACCTTACCCCTTTTTTCTAGTTACATATCCCTTTACCAAAGTCCAAACCCTGGTTTAAAAACCTTTATTAACTCGCCCATTCTATGTATAAACTCCTTTTATACATTAACTTCATCAAATAAACCAATGCCCTTGTGCTCATCCTCAACCCTCTGATCATATTTTCAATCATAATCCAACGGTTCACATTGAACGTGATGAAATTGCTTCATACCCCATCCTTCCCCGTCGTGTTAAGCCATAAACGTCTGATCCTCAAACTCTTTTTAATCCAACGGTTCGCACTGAGCACAATCACCTGGTCTCATACCTTACCATTCTCATCATGCCGAGCCATGACCGTTGATCTTTGCTATGAAATAAATGACTGATATTAAACATGGGTCCCACCTTACCTTTCCCCCGTAGCTTCCCGAGATATCCTGACTGTTCGCTTCATCCATCCCGATCCAATGGTGCATATCTCATATCGCACACCAAAAGTGAATGGGCGTAGTTTGCAAAAATTTACGCGATAAAAGTTGTTTCGCTATACCACCATCTGCTACGTGTCCAATTTTAATTGGATCATGTTACAAAATTGAAAAAAAAATTACCACCTAAGAGTAGTGCGATAACCCTTGATGGTTTTCACATTCAAAATGAAAACTTCTCCTGCCATTGACTGTGACCTACCATTAATGCTACGCAGAGTAATAAAATCAAAGGTTTTAACCTTTGACTTTTCACTATTTTTTCATCGTTTGTCCCCTCGCCCATTGAAAAACTATGCCCAAACTCCATTTCAAGACCTTTTTTTCCCTCTGAAGCAGATTTCCCCTCTGAATTTCGCCACAGAAGACTCTCAATGTTTCCTACTAAGCTACTGCGACTAGTTTGAAGACTGGTACAACCTGAAACCTTTATTAACTGCTACAACACCTGCAAAAGGTATTTTTCAGTGATCTAAACCTGCAAATTATCAATTTCAAAGAGTGGAATTAAAACCTGTAAACCAGTTTGCATGTAGAAACCGAAATTACCAAATCTGAGTATATTCTAAACCTTGAAAAAATAGGGGAAACCCTGGAAAATTTTCCTCAGAATTTGCCATTTCCTTCAAACTCTGTTTTAAAGTGTTTCTGGCCATCCAAAGGAAATTTCCACAGTTCAAATTGATTTAAACACACAGAAAAATCATTTTTTTCCTCTGCACCTAGAAAACATGTGTTTTCTATCCCAAAACCCTTGCCCATATTCCCAAATTTCTCCCAGATCCCCTCAATTGGCCCATGTTTTCAAAATTAACTAAGCAAACAGTCTATTCTTGCTTATTTTTCCGTAAAATGACAAGAAAATAGGTCACCCCTAAGACTTGAGGTCCAAAAACCCAAAAATATGCCTCAAGCAAGCTTCTAAGGCCTGAATCTTCTAAAATAAATAAGCCTACCCCAGCCCTAACAGCTGATTCTACTGAAGTGGTCAGACCTTTGCAACCACCTATGACTTCTAAAGAGAGCAATTCCTTAATTGATTTAGACTACAAAATTACTGATGCTACATTAGAGTTCGATCTACTTGAAGTGCATAATTGGTATCAAGAAAATTTTGTGAAGAAAGTTGAAAATTATTTACCTATATGGGATTCAAACTTGCCTAAATATGTGATCCCAATCACTCATCCAGCTCAAGACTTGATTAGACTATGCCAATTACACTATGTCCCTGACCAGAGATGTATTGTAAACAGAGATAGAGAGGTCTTGTTTTCCATAACTGTAGAATCCATTAATGAAATACTCCATCTGAACCATGATCCAAGAGTAGTCTCGTTATCCATTGAAGATTTAACTCAGTTGTACCTGGACTTGGATTTTCCTAGGAAATTTATGATTCTTTAGAACTTCATGCCTACTCATGTTGATTTCCCAAAAGTAAATCCACCCTATTCCACCTCTGATTTTCTTGAATCTTCTAGACAAATCATATCTATGCTTTCCTTCATTCTAGGTTATTCTAATGATGAGTTCAATGATGCATCAATTTTAGGTTTCCTTTCTACTTTATCCCCAGGGAAACCTCCTGCAATGGTATTCAATTTTGCCAAATGCATTGCTGATAATATACACTATCAGTTAACCAATTTTCCTTAAGAAGGATTGTTTAGATATTCATCATATCTATTTCACCTCTTCCTCTTTTTCCAAGCAGAACAGTTCCCAATTGCATTGCAGAAGATGGATGTTGAAGGCAAACCTCTTTCAGTGGTACTTTTGACTTCATTACTCAGAAAGGATGGAAATGAATTCAGCTATAAGGACTTCACAAATTTGTTTATTAGACCATCTATGATTTTATTGAACAAGACAGAGCAACCAAGGGTTAATGAGGAAATAAAGAGAATTCTACAATTGTCTGGAAACTATAAAGTAGGTGACTGGTACCTATATGAAAATCACACAGAACTAAGGATATTTGGAGCAAACCTGGCCCCTTATAAATTTCCCAAATTTCTAACTATAAGGGTTTTTGCTTTGGAGTACTTGAGGCAAATTCTGAATGCAGATGTAGTGAATTTTATGGCTTCCAAAACGAAGACACAGTTTAAGCTCAAAAATCAAATAGGTCCCTTCATAGTAAATAACAGGGATGCCTTGAATGAAATAGTTAGCAAATTGTCAGAATTCAAGTTCCAAGAAAGCTTTTATTGGAACTATGATACTCAAGGCATTTTGAGTAACATAAGGGTCAAATGCAAGTTAACACCATTCTTTCATTAGTCCAGACCATAAATTGAAAAATATGAAAATCAAATGGAATGGATAGAAAATAAATTGATTGATCCTACTGACAATATAGAGAAGGAGAGACAAACAGATAATTCACAGGAAATAACAGTCACTGAGCAGACAGAAGCTTCAAACAAAAGGACCAGGAATGAAGAAAGCTATATAGCAAAGACCATTGCAGAAAATAAATTCAAAATTATTTACAACAAAAGGGAAAAAATGACTGCTACTGAGAAATAAAAGATAATAAAAATAGATGGCACTAAATATCAAGAAAATAATAATGATCAACAAACTGATGATGAAGCCACTATAATTGTGAGTGAGACTCTAGCAGAAATTCAGAAAGAGCAGGTGCTAACACAGGAACAGGACAGAGAAATAGGGGAAATGCAGGTAAATTAAGAAGCTCCCTCCTTTTCCAAATCAACAAAAGAGACAGATTCTGACATTAAAAATAAATACTAACATATCAGAGAAATAAATGAGGAGAATTAAAAATGAATTTTATTCTCAATTCCTCAAAGAAAATCCAGGGAACAAAGACAGGTTGTTGACAACTTTTGACTACTCCACAAATAAGATGATCATGTCAGTCCTTAAACCAACAGTTGTAGATCCAAAATCAATTGCAGATTATACTAAAACAGATGTGGAGGTGGACACTGATACAATACATGAATTAGATCATATATAATTCTACAGAAGTACCACTGAAATGCTTTATTCAAAAGTGGTTAACAAAACTATGAGTGCTACTATGCTACAAAATACCGTGTCTAATTTAGAGAAACAAATGAAATTAGACAAAGCATCATTACATGCTAAGGATTTAAGGATCAAGTCCTTAAAATATTTGGTTATAGAAACTGGAATGGATCCTTCCAATATCGAGGTTGCTAAAGCACTCATAAAGCAAAAGAATGAAGATATTGATGCCTTAAGAAAACAACTGAAACTTCCACAGAGTGAGCATCCACAAGCAAAAGAGATTTTTCAGCAGAAAACAGAAAAAGGTGACTTAATGCAGTTAGTACTAAAGATGACTGCTCAAATCAAAGAAATGGAGAATCAGACAGAGATTCTGATGAAAGAAAATGAAACATTAAAAAAGGAAAATGAGGTCTTCATTCCTATAGTCATCCCAATGGCAACTACTGTTGTTCCTTCTACAATGGCAGAGCATTTGGCACCAAAAGGAGTATTGATAACTACAGTGTCAATAACATCTATAGATACCTCTACCACTAGATCATCTACATCACAGGTACAGCAAGCAACAGGTACAACAGATATAGTTCAATCTATGAAAGAAATGTCACTGAAAAACAAAGAAATCATCACTTTGAAAAAGACTAATCAAAGTCTTGAGTCTTCCTACAAGAATGATTTAATAACTTCTAAAGGACATGAACAGAGAGTAAAGGCCTTAGAAGAACAGATGAAGACTTTGAAGAAAGAGGTAAAATTCAGTGAGCAAGTAGCATATATCAAAAATCACCTATGGGATAATATAATTCAAGCTATTCATTTACAGTGGCCCTCAATACAGATTATCTATGAGCAAAGAGATTTATTGCAAGCAGCACTGGTATAAATTCAGAAAATGAAATAAGAAATGGCAGATAAACCTTCACAAGCTGTAAGGCTTATTGGATTCTTGAACAGCAAGAATAGAGTTGAATTGGAGGAAATAAACATTCATGATAGGACTGAAACTATTCTGCAAATCAGGAAAGTCGTAACCAAAAGAAATATCATGAATAGTTTAGATGAGAAATGTGAAACCATGAACTTATCAATCACAAAGTTCCTTGATATATAACTTTACAAGAAGCGGGTCTTCTAGACATACACGGTTTCCATGAAAAATTGATGGTCCAGGCTGATTATGACAAGAAGATCTGAGCTCATGCCAAGGAACAAGTTAGCAAGCCTTTACCACAAGGTTCCCCAAGTGGTAAAGTGGTTTTACAATATTTTGAATTTTTTTTCTTTTTACAGAATGAGATCAAACACATGTTTGCTATAAAACCAAACTTTGCAAAATACACTGATGCTGATGAGAGTTACAGGAAATTGAAAGGTATGAAAATACCCAATGCAGAGCAATGGCAGGGATTTACTGATTGGTTATAGCAGCATTGCAAACATAACAGAATAGGTGCAGTCATATTTTTCATTTTTACAGTTATCAAAGGGTAAAATTTTGCAGTGAAATTGTATCAGGTGAAAAAAGCAGAGTCAAAGAGTATCCAGGAATAAAACAGTCAAATCAATATTTACTGTTGTAATTCTTCGTTTTACAAAAGTAAAGTAAAAAAGTAGCAACGTGAAAGAGTATTAGAGGTGAAGCACAGTTTAAAGGATATAAATTAGAAATATTGTCTTCCAAGCTATCTTCTAACAAGATATTGTTTCCAAGTGTCAGCAAGCATCTAAAACAAAGCAACAAATCAATTTTGATAAGATAAATCAGTCCTATTTTTTCTTGATAAGAGGACAGAATGTCAGTTTATTTGGCAGTTGTCCCTCTTTTTATGTAATAATCTTTATTTTTGCCTAGAGATATTCTCTCATATCTCTTAGATATTTTGTAAACAATCAATTTGTATAAATACTTCACTTTCTGAAGTATTTTGGTGTGATAAAATTTTTCAAGACTACTATAGACATTTTTGCTGAATACATTGGGAGTTTGTGTGAGTCAATTTGTAAATAAGTAGACAAGAACTAAGTCAAACAGACATCATAACTTAGGATTCTTCTACTGATCAGATAAGTCAAGTATTTTCCTATTTTCACTGTTTATATTTCTAAGTTCCATACATACATTTACATGTTTTTTGTCTTAAATGATTGACTAGGAAAGCTTAAACAGGATTAGTGTTAAGAGCTCCCTGGTTTTTACTAGTTATTCATTGATATGTTTTCTGCTGATATCCGGATTAAGAATCCTTAACTTCTCTTAGTCCCTTTTGATCCCTTTATTGCATCTTCTTTTCTGTCACTTAAGGATCCTTCATTGCCCTTTTGTTTAGATCTTACCATTTCATCAAAAAGCCTATTTCCAAACCCTTTGAAGGTCATCTACAATGCCCTTAGTACATTTTCTCTTTTGACCTTATTTCCCATCTCTTCTTGCCAAGAAGTTGACTCCATAGCCCAATGGTCTGGTAGATCCCTCTGTGGTTTACCTTGAAGTACCTTTTATTCCCACCAAACTTTCAAAACAAACCAATTGTCCAATCATACCTAGCCTAAAATATTATAACAAAAATCAAGCTAAATCTTGAGGAGAGATCCCTCTCCAGAATTTAGGAAGGCTAGATCCTAGATTTCAAAAGAGGTTCTTGGTTACCCTTGGTTTTCTTTAACTATAAACCAAAAGCCCACGACCTAATAATTACTAGGGTGATAACATAGTGGCGACCATACTGGGGACTTAAACACTCTCCAGTTTTAAGTTTAATCTTAGAGGAAGATTTTTAAAACATATATTTTCTACTTTAAGGTTAATTTTAAAGGTTGTGGGTATTTATACATACCGGCAACCATACTGGGGACTTAACCACTCTCCAGTTTTAAGTTTAATCTTAGAGGAAGTTTTTTAAAACATATATTTTCTACTTTAAGGTTAAGTTTAAAGGTTGTGGGTATTTATACAATAATCATTCTGGCTCCCAATAAAGTCTATTATACTAGATCCAACCCTGATCCCAACCCTGCAGATATAGTAGACAATCTGAACCAGATAGGAAAAATGAAAAAACAGATTGTTAGTTTAGAAACTAAAGTACCCTTGAGAAAAGCTAATTCCTTACCCAAAGAATTAGTAAGCTTATTAGATATTGATTTTGATTTCAAGTTTGAAAATTCATTGTTTAGAAATAAATCTGAAACTGATTTAAAGGAAACTGTCATAGATCCTGTTTTTACTTCTTTTGTGAATGAGAACAGAAAATTATTTTAGCATCAATAAAATCAGACAAATCTGAAATTCAAAGTCCAGTAGAAAGGGTTAATGCTACACGAATTAAAGACATTAATGAAGCTATTAAATTAGCCAATTTTTTGTCTCAATTTAAGCCTCCAGTTTCTCAATTATACACCACAATTTTTCCAGCAGCAGATTCAACTCTGTATGCTGCCACTTCATTTATAGATTCCACTGTCAATTCACCCACAGAGCCTGTTAGTCCTGAGTTTCCTTCTGTGCTGCTCAAATTCCCTGATTTTTTTGATGTAGACATGGCCTACCAACTAAGAGAAAGAGATGCAGAGACTCTAGAACAAATGCAACTGAATGCTGTCAGTGTAGAAATTAATATCTTAGCAAGAAAAGCAAGACTAAGAAATGAAAGAAGGGTTACTATAAAAGAGGAAACATCAAATTCTGAAAAAAAAAAAAAAAAAAAAAAAAAAAAAAAAATTAGATCTTCTTGCCGGAACTTTAGACAGAGTGGTAGATAGATTAGATAACATGGAAAGAAAGCTTACTTGGGATAATCAACCCCAAATAAGGAATCCAAATTTTCGGAAAAACAATAATCCTAGAAAGGCTAAATAGGTTTCTCCAGATCAGAACATAAGAACCCCATTTCAAGAAAACTATGCTGAAATTTCTCGTGATTATGATGACGAAGAGGAAGACATTAACATAGTGATGGGGATAGATGAAAGCAATACTCTTTTCCTCACACAGGAATATTTAGAAATAGTTGAGCTTCAACAACTCAGACTAGACTCTAATGAATCTTTTGATTTTAAACAAGGTTATGATTCTTCTATAAACGAAATTCATAGTCAATATAACCTTCAAAGCAAGAAAACCAATGATCCTTCTAACAAAACATCTTCTTCAAACCAGAATAAAAAGGATGAAACTCCAAAAAACAAAGTTTTGCAAATTCCCCCTAGAGAGAATAAACAAAACTCCAATCCCTCAAGTCCAAAGATTGTTGATATCACTAATCAAACTATTCAATCATCTAATTCAGTGAAAACAACCATCCTAGATCCAAAGAAAACTTCTACTGATTCTAAATCAGCAAGTTCTAAAAATGATACTCAAAGAAATCCTTTGGCTGATAGTTCAAAAATTGATAAAGCTTCTGCTTCTACTCAAACTTCCTTTGAAAAAAGAAATAAAGGCAGCAGTAATCAACAAACTCAAACTTGAAACAGTAAAACAACTGGTGAAACGCAAGAAAATTCATCCCAAACAATAATTCCAAAAGATGAATTAATTCAAGCTATCAAATCTCAGTCAACATTTAATATTCAATCTGAAATATCTATGTTGAAGATAGCTATTCCTTTAACTGAATTGGCTAAAAATGAATTGTATAGATCTATTATTACTGAAACATTGAATGTAAATGAAAATGAGGATAAAATTAATATGAGTGATGATATACCTTAATTAATATTTGGTCCCAATGTAGATGGTAAGAATTCAGATGGGTCAGTACCTCCATTTTACTTAAGTCTTACTGTCCATGATTAGATATTACATAATGCAATGCTAGATACTAGAGCTTCCCATAATCTAATGCCCAAAGCAATAATGGAAACTCTGAGTCTAGATGTAACCCAACCATATAAATATTTATTCTCTTTTGACTCAAGTAAAGTCTAATGCATAGGAATTATTAAGGATTTATGTGTGAACTTTGTCCAATATCCTGGTAAAAGCATGATCATGGATGTTGTGGTAGCTGATATCCCACCAAAGTATGGCATGCTTCTTTCTCGCTCATGGGGAGAAAAGTTGCAGGGATCTCTACAACTTGACATGATTTATGCCACTATCTCGGTATTTGGATAGCCAAAAAATCTTTACAGAGAAACCTTAATGAATTTTATGATCAGCAGTGCCGAAAGACCTACCAATTACCCAATCTATTCAACTCCCACTAATCTTGATTCCTTTATTCTTTGTAACTCTGATCATAATAATATCCAAACTGAACTCACTGATATAAAACCTAAAATAATGGAGGATTACATTGTTCATGAAGCTTTATGGAATTTAGATTTTGATGGTTTAGTAAATAAATCAGGAGCTGGAGCTGGTGTGTGGATCACCAACATTGAAACTAGCCATTCCCAAAGGCATGCCTTTAGATTGAATTTAAAATGCACCAGTAACATGGTTGAATATGAGGCTTTAATCTTAGGTCTCCAAATCATTAGAAAATTGGGAGGTCAAAGAATATTGATCATGGAGATTCAGAGTTAGTTATCAAACAAATAAATGCAGAATACTCTGTCCACAATCCTAGACTGGCCAGATACAGGGACACAGCAAAATATTTGGTTGAGGATTTGTTAGAAAGTAAGTTTTCCATTATTCCTAGAAAACAGAATTTACAAGCCCATTGTTTAGCAACCTTTGCCAGCACCTGTAAACTTCCATTTTCACCAATACAAAAATACACTGCTGAAATCAAACACATACCTATTGTCCCAGATAATGGAAAATACTAGCAAATTTTCTCAGAAGATGAACAGATCTATCACTTTTTGAACAACGAAGGAGAGTTTCAGAATTTCCAAATTGATAATGATTGTAATATAGATTCACCTTGTAACATAGATTCAATTTTTTGTCAAATAGATGATTTAGATGTACATACTTTTGATAAACCCACTATATTTACTCACACTGACATAGATGACTTGGAAAAAGTAGATATAGAGGAAATGATTGAAGATGAGATAGATTTGATAGATTTGAAACATAATATTTTACCAAAAGGTTTGACTCCCTTAGAAGACTTGCTTGATTCCAATGATGTGCCCAAAAAGCCAAAAATGGAACCAGTCAGGTTTGATATTGAAGAGTGTAACATCGGAAAAAATGAAAAACCAAAAATCATCAAAATGTCAAAATCCTTACCATTAGAAAAAAGGTTAAATATATAGAACTTTTGAAATAATATCAAGATGTCTTTGCATGGGGTTACGAAGATCTAAAAACTTACAACAAAGACATAATCCAACATAATATTCCTTTGAAAGAAAATCAAAAACCTTTTCAGCAAAAATTAAGAAGGATTAATCCAATTTTGTTACCTTTAATTGAAAAAGAGGTTAAACGAATGTATGATGCACACATAATTACACCAGTCAGATATTCTGATTTGATTTCTAACTTAGTTCCTACCAGAAATAAAACAGGAAAAATTCGACTAAGTATAGACTTCAAAAATCTCAATAAAGCTTCTTTGAAAGACAACTAGCCCTTGCCTAAAATGGACCATATTTTGCAAAGGGTGGTAGGTTCTTCAATAATTTTTTTGCTAGATGGTTTCTCTGGTTATAATCAAATTCTAGTTCATGAAGATGAGCAAACTAAAACTGCATTTACCACTCCTTGGGGCACTTTCATGTATGTGAAAATGCCTTTTGGATTGAAAAATGCAGGAGCTACATTTCAGAGAGCCATGGATATTGCCTTTGCGAAGGAAATCCATGAATTTTTAGTTATCTATCTTGATGATATTACTGTCTTTTCAAAAAAAAAAATGATGAACACTTGGATCACCTGAGACAAGTCTTTATCAAGTGTAGGAAATATGGTATATCCTTAAATCCTAAAAATACTCTTTTCAGACTAGAAGAAGGAAAATTGTTAGGACACATAATCTCCAAGGAAGGCATTAGGATAGACCCTGCAAGAATTGAATCTATTTTAAACATTCAACCACCAAGGAACATAAAATAACTTCAAGCATTCCGGGGTAAAATAAATTTTTTGAGAAGATTTATCTCTAACCTGGCTGAAATCATAAAAGAACTCAACAATATGCTTAAAAAAGACTCTGCAATAAAATGGACTGTTAAATCCAAACAATATTTTGAATCCATAAAACAGGTCTTGAAAAAAGCACTAGTCCTAATCAGCCCAGATTATACAAAAGATTTCATAATCTTTTCATTTGCCTCAGAACATACCATAGCTGCAGTTCTACTGCAAAAAAACAACCAAGGTTTTGAAAAATCAATTGTATTTTTTAGTAAAGCCCTTAGAGATGCACCTCTGAAGTACAATATAATGGAAAAACAAGCTTTAGCCTTGGTTAAAGCCATAAAGGATTTCAGAGTTTACATACTCCATTCCCACATCATTGCATATGTCCCCAATGTTGTAATCAAAGATATTCTGACACAAGATGGACCTAATGGTAGGAGAGGAAAGTGGATTGCCACTATCCTTGAATATGATCTGGAAATAAAACCTACAAAGCTCATTAAAGGACAGGGTTTAGCCAGATTGATGGTTGAATCCAATTGTAATGCTTTAGATATAAATTTCATTGCACAGATAGATGACCAAGAGGAGATGGCGACTCCATTGATTAGTGATGCCTATCTAGACTCACCATGGTACTTTGATATTATCGTTGTACTCACACATTTACAAGCTCCTCCTGGGTTAACTAAAACCAAAGCCAGATTCATAAAAAAAAAAAAAATGAGGTTTTGTATAGTAAATAATGCACTTTATTGGAAAGAAAATAGTGGGATTTTACTAAATTATTTATTAAAATGAGAGGCTGACAAAATTCTCGAGGAATTTCATGCAAGTGATTGTGGAGGCCACTTATACTGGAAAAGTACATCAGACAAAATACTGAGAGCTGGCTTCTACTGGCCAACTTTATTTTCTGATGTCAAAAAGTTTGTTACCTCTTGTCACAAATGTCAGATTTTTGAAGGGAAAAAGAAACTATTGCCCTTACCTCTTAAGCCTATATCTACTGAAAATCCATTTCAACAATGGGGGTTAGACTTCATTGGTGAAATCCACCCTCCATCCTCAGGCCAACATAAATGGATTTTAACTGTTACAGATTATTTTACCAAGTGGATAGAAGCCATTCATACTAGGCAAGCCACTGATTGAGTTATAATTTCATTTATAGAAAGTAATATTTTGTCAAGATTTGGATGTCCACATAAGATTATTACTGACAATGCAGTTGCATTCAAATCCAATAAAATGATTTCTTTCTGTCACAAATACCATATTACCTTAGGTCATTCCACTGCTTATTATCCCCAAGGTAATGGTTTAGCCGAGTCATCAAACAAAAGCTTAATCAATATCATCAAAAAATTACTTCAAGAAAACAAAAAGACCTGGAACAAAAAGCGAGTCTATGCCTTCTGGGGAGATATGCTTACCACAAAGAAGTCTATTGGAACTTCACCTTATCAGATTGTCTATGGGATGGATGTAGTTTTCCCCTCTTCCTTGGGTGTTCCAGTCATGAATATTATTCAAGAATCACAGGTGGAAACAAATGATATTCAACGAAGAATTAATGAAACCATACATCTCCAACAAACAAGGGAAGAATTTTATGAAAGATCACAAGTTTTACATGATAAAATTAAAAATATTTTTGACAAAAGGATTAAAGAAGATGATTTTTTCAATCGATATCAAGTTTTGAGATGGGATTCAAGAAGAGAGGACAAAGGTAAACATGGAAAGTTTGACTTTCTATGGCAAGGACCTTATGTTATATATGGTTACAGAGGTAACTCTTCCTTTTTCATCAAGAATTTGGAGGGAACTGAACTTCAAGAAGGACCAGTGAATGGTAGGATGCCGAAACACTACTATTCTTCTGATTCAGTCACCAGTTATATTGATTGACTTTTATCATTGCAAATATTCATTGCAAGTGTGTAGATTGGATTGGAGATTTTATCTACAAAGTTGAAGCCCAAAGAGAAGGCCCTAAGCTTTGCAGTATAAAATATCATAAGTATGAATTGTTGTAGAAATCAGAAGACAATTACAGGATCACCAAGGTTAAAATTTGAAGGCTACTGATCTCAAAGTTCTTGACATTCCCCCAGGAAATGCCATCCCCAAGTGAAGCCAATGTTACTAACCTATAAATATAGGATTCATAATTTTGACTTGACTAATGGTAGTCTTGTAAATATGTACAAACTTTTCTTTCTGCAAGTTATTTTCCCATATTTTGTAAAAAAATCAAAAATCAAAAATCAAAAAGAGGGTAAAAAAGTCCTAAAAGAAAAATCAAAGGATTTAGAAAAAATAATAACCCCAAAAGAAAAAAGACGAATAAAACATGAAAGTGTGCAAGTCTAAATGGCACTACTTTTACTTTTTGTAGTTGATTATGGCAGAGTGTCAATAAATGCCATAATCCATGATGAGTTGAACAATTTGATCTTAACTTGTCATGTTTCAATTTCAAATGTTGTGGATAGTGAATAAAGAATTGTCATACAGTTTAATCATGACAATTCAGTAGTTAGGTAGAGAATAAAAGAATCTGTTAGTTTAATCTGGATTCTTGGATGAAATAAGTATAGAATTAGATAATTTACTGCTTTCAAAAATAATAAAATGTTGTAAGGTTGCTAGCTCAAATGCACCTGATTAAAATAGAATAAAAAATGTTAGAAGATATGACTGGGTAGGTAGAATAAGGCAGGAAATTCATTGTAAATATTTTTCACCAGGCTACAAATAACTAATTTCCCCTCCCCATATCCATTTAGCATTCTAGACTATCAGTCAGAGAGGCTCAGGGCTTTTCCCTGACTTCTGTTGGGACCGGACCCAAGGCTCAAAGACTGACTAGTTGAAAATGTTAAGTTTCTATATTAATCCCAGAAATTTTCATCATTTACCCTTCATGCACTCATCACCATTTAATTTCGTAACTGAGAACTCTTTTCTTACTTAAATGTTACATAAAATCCCATTTGATTAATTCCCTCCATTTTACAAAACATGAAAACCCTCATAAAGTACTTTATGCTAAGTGGTGAAATCATGAAATGATAAACTTACTTGAAGATGTTTCACTTTACTTAGTCATACAAATGTATTTATTGAGTATTCATTTTCCCCTATTCATATTAACATCTAACTTATTTTATTAACTCCCTATAACAGATCCTAGTCCTATTAATATAACTTCTTTTTATTTAAATATCCCAAAAACCCCATATTATATGCTCTTTATATCAAAGATATTACTCACTTTTTGAAATTACATCCCGAAATTATCCCTTTGATATAAAACTACCCATAATAAAATATCCCCGCTCCCCTATATTTTTATAAATTTAAATAAATCTAAAACTATACAATAAATATTGAAAAATAAGTATTTTATTTACATACTGTGTATATAAAACATGCGTGCAAAAAAGAGTTTATTTGCCCATTAGTCCCATTCCTGCACAAGCTTTACCCATGGTTACAGTTTTAACCTTAGCCCTTTTTGCCCATTACATATCCCTTTACCAAAGTCCAAACCCTGGTTTAAAAACCTTTAATAACCCGCCCATTCTATGTATAAACTCCTTTTATACATTAACTTCATCAAATAAACCAGCGCCCTCGCACTCATCCTCAACCCTTCAATCTTATTTTCAATCATAATCCAACGGTTCACATTGAACGCGATGAACTTGCCTCATGCCCAATCCTTCCCTGTCGCGTTAAGCCATAACCGTTCGATCCTCAAACTATTTTTAATCTGACGGCTCGCACTGAGCGCGATCACCTGGTCTCATACCCCACCATTCTCATCGTGTCGAGCCATGACAGTTGATCTTTGCTATCAAATCAACGACTCATATTAAACCTGCGTCCCACCTTACCTTTTGCCCGCAACTTCCGAAGACATCTTGACCGTTCGCTTCATCCATCCCAATCCAATGGTGTGGATCTCATATCGTGCACCAAAAGTGAACAGGCACAGTTTGCAAAAATTTACGTGATAAAAGTTGTTTCGCTATACCGCCATCTGCTATGTGTCCAATTTTATTTGGATCACGTTACAAAAGTGAAAAACATCTTACCACGTAAGAGTAGCATGATGACCCTTGATCATTTTCGCATTCAAAATAAAAACCGCTCCCTCTATTGACTGTGACCTGTCATTAATGATACACAGAGTAATAAAATCAAACATTGTAACCTTTTATTTTTCACTATTTTTGCATCGTTTGTCCCCTCACCCATTGAAAAACTACACCCAGACTCCATTTCAAGACCTTTGCTAACTAATTTGTCCCTCTGAAGCAAATTTCGCCACAGAAGACTCTTAATGTTTCCTACTAAGCTACTGCAACTAGTTTGAAGACTGGTACAACCTGAATCCTTTATCAACTGCTACAACACCTGCAAAAGGTATTTTTCAGTGATCTAAACCTACAAATTCTCAATTTCAAAGAGCAAAATTAAAACCTGTAAACCAGTTTGCATGTAGAAACCAAAATTACGAAATGTGAGTATATTCTAAACCTTGAAAAAATAGGGGAAACCCTGGAAAATTTTCCTCAGAATTTTCCATTTCCTTCAAACTCTATTTTAAAGTGTTTTCGGCCATCCAAAGGAAATTTCCAGGTTCAAATTGATTTAAACACACAGAAAAAACATTTTTTTTCCTCTGCACCTAGAAAACCTGTGTTTTCTATCCCAAAACCCTTGCTCGTATTCCCAAATTTCTCCCAGATCCGCTCAATTGACCCCTGTTTTCAAAATTAACTAAGAAAACAGTCTATTTTTTCTTATTTTTCCCTAAAATGACAAAAAAATAGGTCACCCCTAAGACTCAAGGTCCAAAAACCCAAAACCTGCCTCAAGCAAGCTTCTAAGGCCTGAATCTTCTAAAATAAATAAGCCTACCCCAGCCCTAACAGCTGATTCTACTGAAGTGGTCAGACCTTTACAACCACCTATTACTTCTGAAGAGAGCAGTTCCTTAATTCATTTACACTACAGAATTACTGATGCTACATTAGAGTTCGATCTACTTGAAGTGCATAATTGGTATCATGAAAATTTTGTGAAGAAAGTTGAAAATGATTTACCTGTATGGGATTCAAACTTGCTTAAATATGTGATCCCAATCACTCATCCAGCTCAAGAATTGATTATACTATGCCAATTACACTATGTCCCTGACTAGAGATGTATTGTAAACAGAGATAGAGAGGTCTTTTTTTCTATAACTGCAGAATCCATTAATGAAATACTCCAACTGAACCATGATCCAAGAGTAGTCTCGTTATCCATTGAAGATTTAACTTAGTTGTACCTAGACTTGGATTTTCCTAGGAAATTTATGATTCTTCAGAACTTCATGCCTACTCATTTTGATTTCCCAAAAGTAAATCCACCCTATTCTACCTCTGATTTTCCTGAATATTCCAGACAAATCATATCTACGCTTTCCTTCATTCTAGGTCATTCTAATGATGAGTTCACTGATGCATCAATTCTAGGTTTCCTTTCTACTTTATCCCCAGGGAAACCTCCTGCAATGGTATTCAATTTTGCCAGATTCATTGCTGATAATATACACTATGAGTTAACCAAGTTTCCTGAAGAAGGAGTGTTTAGATATTCATCATTTCTATTTCACCTCTTCCTTTTTTTCCAAGAAGAATAGTTCCCAATTGCATTGCAGAAGATGGATGTTGAAGGAAAACCTCTTTCAGTGGTACTTTGGACTTCATTACTCAGAAAATATGGAAATGAATTCAGCTATAAGGACTCCACAGATTTGTTTATCAGACCAGCTATGAGTTTATTGAACAAGACAGAGCAACCAAGGGTTAATGAGGAAATAAAGAGAATTCTACAGTTGTCTGAAAACTGAAAAGTAGGTGACTGATACCTATATGAAAATCACACGAACTAAGGATATTTGGAGCAAACCTCGCCCCTTATAAATTGCCCAAATTTCTAACTATCATGTTTTTTGCTTTGGAGTACTTGAGGAAAATTCTGAATGCAGATGCAGTGAATTTTATGGCTTCCAAAAAGAAGACACAGTTTAAGCTCAAAAATCAATTAGGTCCCTTCATAGTAAATAACAGGGATGTCTTGAAAGAAATAGTCAGCAAATTGTCATAATTCAAGTTCCAAGAAAGCTTTTATTGGAACTATGATCCTCAAGGCATTTTGAGTAGCATAAGGGTAAAATGCAAGTTAACACCATTCTTCCATAAGTCCAGACCAGAAATTGAAAAATATGCAAATAAAATGTAATGGATAGAAAATACATTGATTGATCCTACTGATAATACAGAGAAGCAGAGACAAACAGATAATTCATAGGCAATAACAGTCACTAAGCAGACAAAAGCTTCAAACAAAAGGACCAAGAATGAAGAAGGCTATACAACAGAGACCATTGCAGAAAATAAATTCAAAATTATTTACAACAAAAGGACAAAAATGATTCTACTGAGAAAGAAAAGATAATAGAAATAGATGGCACTGAAGATCAATCAAATAATAATGATCAACAAACTGATGATGAAGCCACTATAATTTTGAATGAGACTTTAGCAGAAATTTAGAAAGAGCAGAGGAAACAACAGGTCGATCAACATCGCAACGAGAAATTGGCGGAGAGAGCAATGGCGAAGGAAGTGTCTAGGGTTAGCAGCTTTGCTTTTCTGGCTTGCGTCGGCTTGGCCTCTCAAAGAGCTGGCCGCCTTCTACTCAAGATCCAGATCGCAAACTTGAATCTGCAGGATTGCAAGCTTCTGCATAGGGATTTTCACAGAATAGATGATGTCGTTGCTTAGACAGCTGCATTCCCTACAAATGATTCAGAAGGCTTTGAAGACGATGCCTTTACAGCTGCTCACAACGCAAATTCCACAGATTTCACCTCAGTAGTAAGCCAGTAGCAGATCTGCCTCTCGAACCGGCTAGATCTGCCTACAGAGGTACCAACACTGGAAATACACATCGACTGGGTTGCATGCTTGAATTTGAAGGTCAGTAAACTTCTGCACAGGGTTCTCCTTGGCTTAGATGATGCCACCGTCTGGGGGGCTGTATTCCTTGCAAACCTTCCAGATGGCTTTAACGCCACCACCTCTACAGTTGCTCACAACGCAAATATGATCCACCCTGAACATCCCTTGGATTTATTCTCTGTTGTAAGCAAGCAGTGGATCTGCCTCTCAAACCCGCCAGATATTCCTGCAGAGGTACCAAGGTTGATAGCACACATCGACTACGACGGTGCTCCTCATCCAGCTTTGGTCAATTCTCAAAGACTGGTGAATCTGGACATGGATTTGTCGACTATTTTCAGGAAGAATATTTCTTTCTTGAACCAGCCAGATTTGCCAGAAGAAGCACCTGCATTTCAGATCCAAGTCACACTCTCTGGCAAGACGACGATGCAATGGGTGCGTGCAACAGACCTTGTGCAGGATCTTCTGCAAAAACTCGAACTCCAGCTGGGGATCCCCTCCTCTTACCATAGATTGCTATATAAAGGTAAACAACTTATGGACCCCCTTCCCCTCTCCTTTTACAGTATTCAAAGGGACGCTTCTATTGTGGTTACCTTTCGTTTAAGAGGTGGTTCCTTTGGGCAGACCTCCTCTGCTCCTTCCTTCTCTTATAAAGATGCAATCCGCAAAGACAATGCCCACCCTCAGTCCTCTTCGAAAGCAGCTCAACCAACTATGGCTCCCAAACCATTTTTGGTGGATAAATCAGAGGAAATTCTTTCTCTCGAATTCACTCATCCTGAGATTAACGATCGCTACCAGAAATTTGCAAAATCTGTAATCATATGTAGATTTAATGGGTTATGGCCTCACACAGCAGATTTATACCAATGGATCCATACCAATTGGACTAAAAGAAGAAAGGTCTACTTATGTTCAAAAGGTTTCTTCATTGTGGCTTTTGACTCAAATGAAGATTATCAGAAAGCCTTAACGGGAGGCCCATGGTTCTGGGGTACGGCTGGGCTTTTCTTCACCCCTTGGTTTCCAGACTTCGACCCTTCTACAATTGTCATCACCAAAATTCCGATTTGGGTCAGGCTCCCGAATCTTTCGGTGCATCTATGGCATGTCTATGTCTTCTTAGCCATTGGAGACACCTTAGGCTACTACCTAGCTACATATTCCTCAAGAAGGGAGAATGGACTCTACACCTATGGCAGAATATGTGCAGAAATAGATATCAGCAAAGGACTGTCGGATCATATCAACCTCAAGATTGGAGATTTCCACTGGACACAAACCTTGGATTACGAAAATACAGCCTTCCGCTGCCACCATTGTCATCAAATGGGGCACCTCCAGAATGCATGTTCCCAGTTCCTTGACAAAAAGAAGAATCTAAATCGCAAACCCAAATCCAAGAGATGGAATCCCTGTGTTCCTCCCCCTCCTATGGAAGATACAGATTCCTCCAGCTCAGATGAGGAGGAAATTGAAGTAGATGGGCAGAATGATGAGATTCCGCTGGATGCGCCTTCAGCCAATCCGGCAGTCCCCTCTGCCCCGCCGATCTCTCAGAAATGCTCTCATGTATCTTCGTCCTTTGACTCTGATAAGGATATTCTGCCTCCAGAGCATAATAGTCTACAACTTGTTATGGCCCATCCAAACTCCACTGGCTGGGTCAAAGTAAGCAATAAAAAAGGGAAAAAATGTCGTTTGGCAGGGTCCGCCCACACTGGGTAGATACCTTAGCTCAGATCTAGCTTCTTTGCATTCCCATGTTTTCTTTTGCTCATTCCTTGATTGTCTTCCAGGAGCGAGGAAGATAGCCTATCACCTACGACTCCCATGCTTTTCAGCTTCGCTTGCATGCAAGCTTTATCGTACTATATGTTTCTTATCTTAATATACACATCGACTGGGTTGCAGACCTGAATCTGAAGGTCAGCAAACTTCTGCACAGGGTTCTCCTTGGCTTAGATGATGCTGCCGTCTGAGGGGTTGTATTCCTTGCAAATGTTCTAGACGACTTTAACACCACCACCTCTAAAGTTGCTCACAACGCAAATATAATCCACCCTGAAGATCCCTTAGATTTCTTCTCTACCGTAAGCAAGCAGCACATCTGCCTCTCAAACCCGCCAGATATGCCTGCAAAGGTACCAAGGTTGACAGTACACATCGACTGCGACTGTGCTCCTCGTCCAGCTTTTGTCAATTCTCAAAGACTGGAAAATCTGGACATGGATTTGTCCACTTTTTGTAGGAAGTAGATTTCTTTCTTGAACCAGCTAGATTTTCCAGAAGAAGCACCTGCATTTCAGATCCAAGTCACACTCTCTAGAAAGACGATGATGCAATGGGTGCATGCAACATACCTTGTGCAGGATCTTCTGCAAAAACTCAAACTCCAGCAGGGGATCCCCTCCTCTTACCAGAGATTGCTATATAAAGGTAAACAACTTATGGACCCCCTTCCCCTCTCCTTTTACAATATTCAAAGGGACGCTTCTATTGTGGTTACCTTTCGTTTAAGAGGTGGTTCCTTTGGGCAGACCTCCTCTACTCCTTCCTTCTCTTATAAAGATGCAATCCGCAAAGAAAATGCCCACCCTCAGTCCTCTTCGAAAGCATCTCAACCAAATATGGCTCCCAAATCATTTTTGGTGGATAAATCAGAGGAAATTCCTTCTCTCGAATTCACTCATCCTGAGATTAACAATCGCTACCAGAAATTTGCAAAATCTGCAATCATATGCAGATTTAATGGGTTATGGCCTCACACAACAGATTTATACCAATGGATCCATACTAATTGGACTAAAAGAAGCAATATCTACTTATGTTCAAAAGGTTTCTTCATTGTGGCTTTTGACTCAAATGAAGATTATCAGAAAGCCTTAACGGGAGGCCCATGGTTCTGGGGTATGGCTGGGCTTTTCTTCACCCCTTGGTTTCCAGACTTTGACCCTTCTATAGCTGTCATCACCAAACTTCCCATTTGGGTCAGCCTCCCGAATCTTTTGGTGCAGCTATGGAATGTCTCTGTCTTCTTAGCCATTGGAGACACCTTAGGCTGCTACCTAGCTACAGATTCCTCAAGAAGGGAGAATGGACTCTACACCTACGGCAGAATAAGTGCAGAAATAGATATCAACAAAGGACTGCCGGATCATATCAACCTCAATATTGGATATTTCCACTGGACACAAACCTTGGATTACGAAAATACAGCCTTCTACTGCCACCATTGTCATCAAACGGGGCACCTCCGGAATGCATGTTCCCAGTTCCTTGACAAAAAGAAGAATTTGAATCGCAAACCCAAATCCAAGAGCTGGAATCCCTGTGTTCCTCCCCCTCCTATGGAAGATAAATATTCCTCCAGCTCAGATGAGGAGGAAATTGAAGCATATGGGCAGAATGATGAGATTCCGCTAGATGTGCCTTTAGCCAATCCGGCAGTCCCCTCTGCCTCGCCAATCTCTCAAAAAAGCTCTCATGTATCTTCGTCCTCTGACTCTAATAAGTATATTCCGCCTCCAGAGCAGAATAGTCTACAACTTGTTATGGCCCATCCAAAATCCACTAGCTGAGTCAAAGTAAGCAAGAAAAAAGGGAAAAAATGTCGTTTGGCAGGGTCCGCCCACACTGGGTAGATACCTTAGCTCAGATCTAGCTTCCTTGCATTCCCATGTTTTCTTTTGCTCATTCCTTGATTGTCTTCCAAGAGCGAGGTAGATAGCCTATCACCTACAACTCCCATGCTTTTCAGCTTCACTTGCATGCAAGCTTGATTGTACTATATGTTTCTTATCTTAATATACACATCGACTGGGTTGCAGACTTGAATCTGAAGGTCAGAAAACTTCTGGACAGGGTTCTCCTTGGCTTAGATGATGCCACCGTCTGGGGGGATGTATTCCTTGCAAACGTTCCAAACGGCTTTAACGCCACCACCTCTACAGTTGCTCACAACGCAAATATGATCCACCCTGAAGATCCCTTAGATTTCTTCTCTATCGTAAGCAAGCAGCGGATCTGCCTCTCAAACCCGCCAGATATGCCTATAGAGGAACCAAGGTTGATAGCACACATCGACTGCGACTGTGCTCCTCATCCAGCTTTTTTCAATGCTCAAAGACTGGCAAATCTGGACATGGATTTGTCCACTGTTTGCAGGAAGCAGATTTCTTTCTTGAACCAACTAGATTTTCCAGAAGAAGCACCTGCATTTCAGATCCAAGTCACACTCTCTGGAAAGACGATGATGCAATGGGTGTGTGCAACATACCTTGTGCAGGATCTTCTGCAAAAACTCAAACTCCTACTGGGGATCCCCTCCTCTTACCAGAGATTGCTATATAAAGGTAAACAACTTATGGACCCCCTTCCCCTCTCCTTTTACAGTATTCAAAGGGACGCTTCTATTGTGGTTACCTTTCATTTAAGAGGTGGTTCCTTTGGGTAGACCTCCTCTACTCCTTCCTTCTCTTATAAAGATGCAATCCGCAAAGACAATGCCCACCCTCAGTCCTCTTCGAAAGCATCTCAACCAACTATGGCTCCCAAACCATTTTTGGTGGATAAATCAGAGGAAATTCCTTCTCTCGAATTCACTCATCCTGAGATTAACGATCGCTACCAGAAATTTGCAAAATCTGCAATCATATGCAGATTTAATGGGTTATGGCCTCATACAATAGATTTATACCAATGGATCCATACCAATTGGACTAAAAGAAGAAAGATCTAGTTATGTTCAAAAGGTTTCTTCATTGTGGATTTTGACTCAAATGAAGATTATCATAAAGCCTTAACGGGAGGCCCATGGTTCTGGGGTATGGCTAGGCTTTTCTTCACCCCTTATTTTCCAGACTTCGACCCTTCTACAGCTGTCATCACCAAACTTCCCTTTTGGGTCAGGCTCCCGAATCTTTTGGAACATCTATGGCATGTCTCTGTCTTCTTAGCCATTGGAGACACCTTAGGCTGCTACCTAGCTACAGATTCCTCAAGAAGGGAGAATGGACTCTACACCTACGGCAGAATATGTGCAGAAATAGATATCAACAAAGGACTTCCAGATCATATCAACCTCAAGATTGGAGATTTCCACTAGACACAAACCTTGGATTACGAAAATACAGCCTTCCGCTGCTGCCATTGTCATCAAACGGGGCACCTCCAGAATGCATGTTCCCAGTTCCTTGACAAAAAGAAGAATCTAAATCGCAAACCCAAATCCAAGAGCTGGAATCCCTGTGTTCCTCCCCCTCCTATGGAAGATACAGATTCATCCAGCTCGAATGAGGAGGAAATTGAAGCAGATGGGCAGAATGATGAGATTCCTCTAGATGCGCCTTCAGCCAATCTGGCAGTCCCCTCTGCCCCGCCGATCTCTTAGAAACACTCTCATGTATCTTCGTCCTCTGACTCTGATAAGGATATTCCGCCTCCAGAGCAGAATAGTCTACAACTTGTTATGGCCCATCCAAACTCCACTAGTTGGGTCAAAGTAAGCAATAAAAAAGGGAAAAAATGTCGTTTGGCAGGGTCTGCCCACACTGGGTAGATACCTTAGCTCAGATCTAGCTTCTTTGCATTCCCATGTTTTATTTTTCTCATTCCTTGATTGTCTTCCAAGAGCGAGGTAGATAGCCTATCACCTACGACTCCCATGCTTTTCAGCTTCGCTTGCATGCAAGCTTGATTGTACTATATGTTTCTTATCTTAATATACACATCGAATGGGTTCCAAACTTGAATCTGAAGGTCAGCAAACTTCTGCACAGGGTTCTCCTTGGCTTATATGATGCCGCCGTCTGGGGGGCTGTATTCCTTGCAAACTTTCCAGATGGCTTTAACGCCACCACCTCTACAGTTTCTCACAACACAAATATGATCCACCCTGAAGATCCCTTAGATTTCTTCTCTATCATAAGCAAGCAGCGGATCTGCCTCTCAAACCCACCAGATATGCCTGTAGAGGTACCAAGGTTTACAGCACACATCGACTGCGACTGTGCTCCTCGTCCAGCTTTGGTCAATGCTCAAAGACTGGCGAATCTGGACATGGATTTGTCCACTGTTTGCACGAAGAAAATTTCTTTCTTGAACCTGCTAGATTTTCCAGAAGAAGCACCTGCATTTCAAATCCAAGTCACACTCTCTGGCAAGACAATGATGCAATGGGTGCGTGCAACAGACCTTGTGCAGGATCTTCTGCAAAAACTCGAACTCCTGTTGGGGATCCCCTCCTCTTACCAGAGATTGATATATAAAGGTAAACACCTTATGGACCCCCTTCCCCTCTCCTTTTACAGTATTCAAAGGGATGCTTCTATTGTGGTTACCTTTCGTTTAAGAGGTGGTTCCTTTAGGCAGAACTCCTCTGCTCCTTCCTTCTCTTATAAAGATGCAATCTGCAAAGACAATGCCCACCCTCAGTCCTCTTCAAAATCAGCTCAACCAACTATGGCTCCCAAACCATTTTTGGTGGATAAATCAGAGGAAATTCCTTCTCTCGAATTCACTCATCCTGAGATTAACGATCGCTACCAGAAATTTGAAAAATCTGCAATCATATGCAGATTTAATGGGTTATGGCCTCACACAGTAGATTTATACCAATGGATCCATACCAATTGGACTAAAAGAAGCAAGATCTACTTATGTTCAAAAGGTTTCTTCATTGTGGCTTTTGACTCAAATGAAGATTATCAGAAAGCCTTAACGGGAGGCCCATGGTTCTGGGGTACGGCTGGGCTTTTCTTCACCCCTTGGTTTCCAAACTTCGACCCTTCTACAGCTGTCATCACCAAAATTCCCATTTGGGTCAGGCTCCTGAATCTTTCGGCACATCTATGGCATGTCTCTGTCTTCTTAGCCATTGGAGACACCTTAGGCCGCTACCTAGCTACATATTCCTCAAGAAGGGAGAATGGACTCTACACCTACGGCAGAATATGTGGAGAAATAGATATCAGCAAAGGACTGCCGGATCATATCAACCTCAAGATTGGAGATTTCCACTGGACACAAACCTTGGATTACGAAAATATAGCCTTCCGCTGTCGCCATTGTCATCAAACGGGGCACCTCCAGAATGCATGTTCCCAGTTCCTTGACAAAAAGAAGAATCTGAATCTCAAACACAAATCCAAGAGCTGGAATCCCTGTGTTCCTCCCCCTCCTATGGAAGATATAGATTCCTCCAGCTCGGATGAGGAGGAAATTGAAGCAGATAGGCAGAATGATGAGATTCTGCTAGATGCGCCTTCAGCCAATCCGGCAGTCCCCTTTGGCCTGCCGATCTCTGAGAAACGCTCTCATGTATCTTCGTCCTCTGACTCTGATAAGGATATTCCACCTCCAGAGCATAATAGTCTACAACTTGTTATGGCCCATCCAAACTCCACTGGCTGGGTCAAAGTAAGCAAGAAAAAAGGGAAAAAATGTCATTTGGCAGGGTCCGCCCACACTAGGTAGATACCTTAGCTCAGATCTAGCTTCTTTGCATTCCCATGTTTTCTTTTGCTCATTCCTTGATTGTCTCCTAGGAGCGAGGTAGATACCTATCACCTACGACTCCCATGCTTTTCAGCTTCGCTTGCATGCAAGCTTGATTGTACTATATGTTTCTTATCTTAATATAATTAGTCTTAGTCTTAGTCTTACACTAGCAGAGCATTTGGCACCAAAAGGAGTATTGACAACTGCAGTGTCAATAACATCTATAGATACCTCTGCCACTAGATCATCTACATCACAGGTATAGCAAGCAACAAGCACAACAGATATAGTTCAATCTATGGAAGAACTGTCACTGAAAAACAAAGAAATCATCACTTTGAAAAAGACTAATCAAAGTCTTGAGTCTTCCTACAAGAATGCTTTAATAACTTCTAAAGGACATGAATAGAGAGTAAAGGCCTTAGAAGAACAGGTGAAGACTTTGAAGAAAGAGGTAAACTTCAGTGAGCAGGTAGCTATATCAAAAATCACCTATGGGATAATATAATTCAAGCTATTCATTTACAGTGGCCCTCAATATAGATTATCTATGAGCAAAGAGATTTATTGCAAGAAGCACTAGTAGAAATTCAGAAAACTAAAGCAGAACTAGCAGTTAAACCTTCACAAGCTGTAAGGCTTATTGGATTCTTGAACAGCAAGAATAGAGCTGAATTGGAGGAAATAAACATTCATGATAGGACTGAAACTATTCTGCAAATCAGGAAAGTCATAACCAAAAGAAATATCATGAATAGTTTAGAGGAGAAATGTGAAACCATGAACTTATCAATCACAAAGTTCCTTGCAATATATATAACTTTACAAGAAGCAGGTCTTCCAGATATACCCGGTTTCCATGAAAAATTGATGGTCCAGACTGATTATGACAAGAAGATCCAAGCTCATGCCAAGGAACAAGTCAGCAAGCCTTTACCACAACGTTCCCCAAGTGGTAAAGTGGTTTTACAATATTTTAAAAATTTGTTCTTTTTACAGAATGAGATCAAACACATGTTTGCTATAAAACCAAAATTTGCAAAATACACTAATGCTGATGAGAGTTACAGGAAATTGAAAGGTATGAAAATACCCAATGTAGAGCAATGGCAGGGATTTACTGATTGGTTATAGCAGCATTGCAAACATAGCAGAATAGGTGCAGTCATATTTTTCATTTTTACAGTTATCAAAGGGTAAAATTTTGCAGTGAAAGTGTATCAGGTGAGAAAAACAGAGTCAAAGAGTATCCAGGAATAAAACATTCAAATCAATATTAACTATTTTAATTCTTTGTTTTACAAAAGTAAAGTAAAAAAGTAGCAACGTGAAAGAGTATCAGAGGTGAAGCACAGGTTAAAGGATATAAATTAGAAAGATTGTCTTCCAAGCTATCTTCTAACAAGATATTGTTTCCAAGTGCCAGCAAGCATCTACAACAAAGCAACAAATCAATTTTGATAAGATAAATCAGTCCTATTTTACCTTGATAAGAGGACAGATTACCAGTTTGTTGGGCAGTTGTCCGTCCTTTTATGTAATAATCTTTATTTTTTCCTAGAGATATTCTCTCATATCTCTTAGATATTTTGTAAACAATCAATTTGTATAAATACTTCACTTTTTGAAGTATTTTGGTGGAATAAAATTTGTCAAGACTACTATAGACATTTTTTCTGAATACATTGGGAGTTTGTGTGAGTTGATTTGTAAAGCAGCAGACTGGAACTAAGTCAAACAGACATCATAACTTAGGATTCTTGTGCCTATCAGATAAGTCAAGTATTTTCCTGTTTTCATTGTTTATCTTTCTAAGTTCCATACATACATTTACATGTTTTATGTCTTAAATGATTGACTAGGAAAGCTTAAACAGGATTAGTGTTAAAAGTTCCCTGTTTTTTACTAGTTATTCATTGATATGTTTTTTGCTGATATCCAGATTAAGAATCCTTAACTGCTCTTAGTCCCTTTTGATCCCTTTCTTTCATCTTCTTTTCTGTAACTTAAGGATCCTTCATTTCCCTTTTGTTCAGATCTTAACATTTCATCAAAAATCCTATTTCAAAACCCTTTGAAGGTCATCTACCCTGCCCTTAGTAAATTTTCTCTTTTGACCTTATTTCCCAGCTCTTCTTGCCAAGAAGTTGACTCCATAACCCAATGGTCTGGTAGATCCCTCTGTGGTTTACCTTGAAGTACCTTTTATTCCCACCAAACATTCAAAACAAACCAATTGTCCAATTATAACTAGCCTAAAATCTTATAACCAAAACAAAGCTAAATCTTCAGGAGAGATCCCTCTCCGAAATTTAAGTAGGCTAGATCCTGAATTTCAGAAGTAGGTTCTTGGTTACCCTTGGTTTTCTTCAACTATAAATCCTCATCCCACAACCTGAGAATTACTAGGGTGATAACACAACTTTTATCAAAATTTTGGCCAAACTTTGTTTTTCGTTAAAACTAACGGGATGGAGTGGCTAAAAAAGTTCGGTCGAACTGCTATAAAAGTTCGTCCGAACTAGAACATCTGCAACTACATTGCAACTCGGCTCTTAACACATTTATTCAACTTTGGAATGGTTAAACTCCATAAAATTTTATGAATTAACTTTTCAAAAAAAGACTAGCATTTCCAGAATTCAATCTACTTTCAAGAGATATAAATTTTATGGAATTCCATAGATATTTACTAATTTTAATTAATTTTGTAATAAAATGGGTGCAAAAAATTTCTGAAGGTCATTATGATTCAGTGAAATCAACATTATGTATCTCCCAAAATACACTGTAAAAAAAAATTTAGAATTTTATGGTGCATTACATTGGTCTGTCGTCTGTAATGGATAGTTTTTTATATTTTTAGTTTATAACTAATATGTTGAGAAACTTGACGCAGACCGAAACATATTCAAATTTTCACCTATATATATATATATATATATATAATACCTTTCATTAACATTTTAATTCATGACCTTGTCTTTTCCAAAAATTAATATTTAACACAATTGTTAGAAATTATTACATATATTTATATAAAAACGAAAGTTACGAAACCCAACCACACCATGACTCACGGTTCCAGCCCTATCCTCACAGCCCATATGTTACATATATTATACAAAAAAAAACATTTAACATGAAGTGGGCCCTCCCACGCCCCTTCCATGTTCGAAATTTTAACTAGGTTCGGTCTTCATAATGACCTTTTGTAAACATGAGATGAATATTTTATATAAAGAAAGAAAAGGAAATAAAAATATTTTTATTTATTTGAAGCATGGGTTTCATGCTTAGTTTAAGTAAAAATCATGTTCTTCGTGCTTATAGGTCTTTCTAGGATAAAGGATAATTTATGTCATGTATTATAGTCCCATTTGGAAGGTTTTGTAACAAAAGAAAATATTTATTTTGAGTCAAGAAAAGCCATTTATTCCTCCAAGACCAAGTCGACCCAAATAAGAATAAGTCAGCCTAAGGGAGGGCTATTCGATCCCTCAAGAAGGCTATAAATAGAAGGATATCTACTCATTTGATGCACCATCTCATATCATGTTTTATTTGCAGTAGAAAATAAGGATAAAGAGAAAGGAAAACAAAGAAAAAAAGAATCAGTTGAAGCCTCTTAGGGATCATATTTTTCTATCAACACATGTGAAGCCACTAGGGTTTATTTGAAGCTACAAATTTGCAAGAGGTTGAAATTGCACAACTGAAATTTTCAAGTCAAGTTGCAAGACAGAAATTCTAGATGTGAAGCTACAACATCGAAGTTTTGAAGTTGCCTTGAAGAAGATCTTGTTGGTGGGCTTATTTGGTGCTTGAGAGGATTCTGGGCTTTGGTATTTGGGTCTTGGAAGTCTCATTGTAAGAAGATTCTATAAGAATAGAAACTTTATTTTTGGATTTTCCCCTTGGATGGGTTTTTCCCTGGATTGGAGCCTATATCTTGTGCACTTTGTCTCGTTGTGATATTCATTGTTTTTTTGGTAATTGCTTGATGAAAAAGATATAATAAATAATAAAATGCTAACAAATATCACAAGTAATTATCAAGTTAAGTAAAATCGCCTATAATTTACAAGTATCTTTATTTTCCAACATGGTATCAGAGCTATTATGCAACAAGACTGAAGATGACATCCTAGTTGGCACTATGGCAAGGTTTATGAAGAAGTGTTTCAAGTTTCTTGGGAATGTTTCTATAACCATCAAGAGTTGCATATTAAATATCATCTCCAAGCTATAAAATGAAGTCACTGAATGGCTATTTATTTTCTGCTTTGTCTAGGAATTTCTAGGACGAGAATGTATGGGTTATTGACAATGGTTCTTCTAGACATATGACAGGTGAATGCAGTAAAATACAGACTTTTTAAAAAGAAAGCTCCTCTCATTTGATTGAATTTGGAGACAAGAAGAGATATCTAGTGAAAGGGAATGGATATACTTCGTTGTCGAGCTCGAGTCTGGTGGAAGTCTTCACCTCAACAATATTCTATATGTTCCAGTTTTGAAGAAAAGCTTTTTTTCTATCTCTTGTCTAGAGGATAAGGGTGATAGAATTTCTTTTGTTGAAGTCAACGTTTTGGTTTTGGGTAAGGACTCTAGTATTGATCATGCTAGGTTAATTGGGATTCGTGAGGGGACATTATATAGACTTTTTACACCTATCTCTCCAGCCCTAGTTCACTTAGCCTATGAGTGCTTCCAAACTATGACATAAAAGGTATGGACACCTTCATTAAAGGATTTTTCCATCTGTAAATCAAATGGTCAACGGTTTCCCCAAATTTATGGAAGAACATGAAGGGACCTGTAAGGGTTGTGCTCTAAGCAAGAATACGACAAATCCATTTGCAAAAAGTGATACCAGATCTAAGGAAGTTTTAGATCTCATACACTTGGATGTATGTGGTCGTATGGCAGTAAAATACCTTGGTGGGAATCAATATTATGTGACCTTCATTGATGATTTCTCAAGGAAAACCTAGTTATATCTCCTCAAGAAAAAAGATGAGGTATTCGATAAGTTTCAAGATTTCAAGAATGAAGTAGATAATCTGATTAAAAAAAAGATAAAAACTCTTAGGTCTGACATGGTGGAGAGTACACCTCCAAAGAACTTATAGTGTTTTGCAAGGAAGCATGGATTAAGAGGGAGTTAATTTCTCCTTATAATCATGAACAAAATGGTGTGGCTAAAAGGAAGAACAAAACAACTGAAGAATGTGTCAAATCCATGCTACATGATCAAGATCTCCCTCAATTATTATTCAGAAAAGCATGTGTAACAACTGCATGCTTGTAGAACCAAAGTCCTCACAATATTCTCTACAACATGACACCAAAAGAAGCATTTACAGGAAATAAGCCAAGTGTGGATCATTTTTGAATATTTGGATGTCATGTTTATATGCATATACCAACAGACAAAAGGAATAAGTTGGATCCTAAATGTCTGAAGGGAATCTTTGTTGGGTAGAATGCTTCATCTAAAGAATATACAATCTACAATAAGGATGATCGTCGTATTGAATTAAGTTGAGATGTCATCTTTGATGAAAATGTGGCTTACAAGAAATCAAAAGATGTTCCAGTTGATTTTGATGAAGAAAATGTACCCATTTTTTAGGTTATCTCTAGGAACAAACATGGTCAAGATTTTACATCAAATCGAGAAGACGTTGAAGGACCTACTGAGTCTATTCAGCACGTGTTATTCCTGGAATACGTAAAATACCTTATTGGTTGAGGAAAACTCTACAAGAAGAAAACTGGCATACAACAAAAGGAGCAATCAGAGAAAGTAAAATACATAAAATTTATTCTGGATATGCAGCATATATGATTAATCTAACTGAAGTTCAACCATCTTCCTCTGAAGATGCAACTAAACATCAAGGGTGGAGAAATATGATGTAGGAATAATACCAATCAAATATGAAGAATGATGTATGGGAAATTGTTGCTATACCAAGTGACAAATCGATAGTCACTTCAAAAAGGATATATCAAATAAATCATGTTGTAGACAAGAGCATTGATAAATACAAGGCAAGGTTTTTCGCAAGGGTCTTCTCACATAAACAAGGTATTGATTGTGAAGAAAAAATATCTCCTACAACTAGATTTACTACAATCATATCTCTTATCTCTTTGACTGCTACGATCAGATGGAACATCCATCAAATAGATGTTAAGATAGATTTTATAAATGGGACTATAGATGAAGAGGTTTACATTGAGCAACCTCAAGGATTTTAAATAAATTAGAGGGATACCCATGTCTGCATTCTGAAGAAATATCTATATAGCTTAAAGCAAGCACCTAGAGCTTGGTATGCAAGAATGGATGCATACCTATTGAGACATGGTTTTTGCAAGAGTTTTGTAGATCCTAACCTCTATATCAGGGTAGTACTAGATTAATCAGGCATCATACTATTATATGTGGATTGTCTACTTGTTATATGTGTATAGCATCGAATTCAGGAATGCAAGAAGCAACTAGTAGTTGAGTTTGATATGAAGGATCCGGGGATTATGAATTACTACTTGGGACTAGAAGTTTGGCAGAAGCCAAGTGAAACTTGTAACTTGTTCAAGGAAAATATGTGATCAAGTTTCCACATAAATTTTGCATGATGGATAACAAGCATATGATGACTCCTATGATTACCAAAATGAAGAAATCGATGAGTTTAGATTCTAGTCCCATATATCCTACTTTCTACAACATTTGATTGGGTCCTTGATGTATCTGGTATATACTAGACCTAACATTTTTTTGCATTAAATGTCCTTAGTCCATTTTATATGGAGCTAAAACATGATCGTTGGATTGCATCCAAACATATATTAAGATGTTTGTGTGGAACCATACATCACTGCCTTCGGTATAATAGTAATTAAATCCAAATCACATTCTGATTGGGGTGGTAGTGATACAGATGGAAGAAACACAACATGTGGATGCTTCATTTTAGGGTCTTCCATGCTCTCATGGATGAGAAGAAGAAGGATATATTTTCTTTTATTAGTGTTGAATCTGAGTATGTTTTTGCACATGAAGTCTATCAGGAAGTTATTATCATATTTATTTACAGGATTTCTTAACCCTACATGTATACATTATGATAATGAAAGTTACATAAGATTGACAAAATACCCAGTTTTTCATGCTAGGATGAAGCATATAAATCATAAGTACCACTACATTGAAATCTTGGTATGAGATGGGGTCATGGAGATATGTTATTTACCTATAGATGAACATGTAGCAAATATTCTGACGATAGAATTACCAAACAATAAGCTTGAGTATTTGAGAGACAAACTTGGTACACTTTTTCCCTAATTGATAGGGAGTAATGTTGGATAGTTCTTCTATTTATGTATAATTCATTGTATTAGGAATAATAACTGTAAGTCTTTGTTATCCTGATGGAGTCTAGAGGATTGGATAAGCATCTTGTTATCCTCCACAATGTCCCAAGGCTGAGAATGGAAATCGACAAAGGTAACCTCAAACCAACCTTTTAGTTTGGAAGCTAGCCCTACCAAACCATAGAGGGATCTCTCTACGATCACAGAAAATGTTTGAGTTAACGAACAATGTATTTTAGGCTAGGTATGTTCAGCTCTAGAGTTTTGAAAATTTAGGGTTTTTGCTGGATCAGGAAGAGAGGTAAAGGAAACTAGGTCAGAGCCAAAATATTACAGTTGCAGGGATACAAATGGGAATGGTTGATATGTTTAATAGCACCTTAGGGTTGAAAATTGTAGTGTAGGGTGGAAGAGTAGAGGATCAAAATGAGCATGACTAAACATGAATTCATTTATCAGAATATTACTAACATAAACATGAATTTCCTATTAAAACAGAGCATGAGCATAAGATTTATGTTTAACATCTTATAAGAAAGTCACTGAAAATCGTAGATATGGAAAGAAGATGAATCAAACATTCATAAAAGTAAACTATAGTAGAAAAAATATGCCACAAAACCATACCACATGAATCCCAATATATATGTTGCAACTGAACTTGTATTTCTGAAAATGTTAACTGTACTCAAGACTCCAAGACTTCTACTCACTGATGTCCAACCTTGATTCTCAAAGAAAACTAGACAAAAATAACCAAAAACCATCTTCCCCTCTCTCAGGGGTCGAATCCATCAAGATAATATCATTTTACATGAATTTCTCCAACAAAACCTAAGACTAGGAAGGTTAAACAAACACCTCCTTTTAGCCTTTGACTGAACTACCCATCATAAATGAAGCTCAAAATTACATCAAGATGACATTAACACACCTATTTACATTCATATACCTTATATAAACTCAGAAAAGGTGAATTACATCATCAAACTCCATATCAAACTAAAAAAACTCGAAAATTTGACTAACATGGAAAAGCACAACACCAACATGGAAAAGCGCAGTGCCACCAGGCATAAGCGCAGTGTTATCTTGCAAAGGAATTTTGATTGCCTTCCTGAGATCCAAATTAATATCTGAAGATACCAATGGAAATCTTAGGATGTCTATCTATAATTAGACACCTCAAAAAAGCAAAATGATCTCTCCAACGCTGAGAAAAATGCATTTTCCCAAGGTCGCTCCAAAAGCACAACGTTTAGGTCAAAAAGGTGGCAGAAAGTGACTTTTTGGCCTCTTTTTTGAAATTTTCTCTCAATATCTTTGCTGAAATGGAACAAAAATTTGATTGTTGTACTTTTCAGGTCAAGAGATATCCAATGATGTAAATTTTTCCTCATTTGGACCTTTGAGGGAAAAGTGCAACGCCAAGGCATTGCAATTTTGGCTAAAGTGGTTTTTCTGTGTTAAGCCAAAAATTACAAAATTTGCAAAATTTCTTCAAAACTGGCCCAAAATTGTCCCATGAAGCTATGATATGATGTTTCAAGTAATGAGGGAGGCCTCATCCAACAAGTCAAGTTTTTCCTTCTCCTTTCGCATCATTATGGCTTGCTTCAATTTCTTCTTCAATTGCTTGATTCTGATTTGGGAAATCTTATTCCTTGTGCAATAATGCATGGCCTTGTGTCTTTGATATCTTTTTTCCTCTTATCCCTCTTAAGCAGCTTCTCCAAGTAGAAATTGAGCTTGTCAAGCCAAAATTCCTTATTTTTCTTAGTTTCAGCTGCAATTAGGTCATCAAAGTCCTTTTGACCTAATGGTGGAGATGGCTCCATTTGTTGCTCTAGTGCCCTCTTGAGACCTTTGGTTCTTGGTCTCCTTGCTTTAACCTGCTCTTCTAGATCCTATAACTCATCAACATCAACAATTGCCTTACCTTTGGTATCATCCTTCTCCAAATCTAGTTTTGGCTTGCTAAGAAAAAGTTGCTTAACTTGGAGTTGTTTGTTTTCTTGCTGGAGGAATTTGATCATGAAGTCTGCCTTAGAAAACTTGTCCTTTAGCTCTCTAATCTCATCCTATTTCTTTTGCATGATCTTCTTA
Source organism: Pinus albicaulis (assembly GCA_034641835.2). Classification (NCBI taxonomy): domain Eukaryota; kingdom Viridiplantae; phylum Streptophyta; class Pinopsida; order Pinales; family Pinaceae; genus Pinus; species Pinus albicaulis. Next base: position 1,061,607,347 of record CM076584.1, on the reverse strand, counting down.
GATGTTTTTACCTCCTTATGTACCTCTAAATCTACCATATGAGTATCAAAATGTACATGTGTTTCTTCATGCAATGGTACCTCATGTGTTGTTGTATCTTCAACTATTGTAGTAGGTTGAGCCCTTGCCATACTGGCAGGAGCAAATGTAGGTATTTTTCACCTCAGCCCTAGGTGTCCTTGTGATAGGTTTTCTTGTGGAAGCCACCTCTTGTTGTATAGGTTAATTCAATGGTGTGGAGTGACTGCTTGACTGAGTTAGAGTAGAACACATATTTAATTAAAAATAGGAAATTTTTACTACAAGGTCATCACTAGAATTGAGTTGTTTGGTTATTTTGAAATTCTAGATCCATTATTTAATTCCAATTTTAATGAAATGTGTCTTGTAGGCAAGAGTGAAGCTGAATACATGAAACCATCCCAATACAATTTTACCTATGCAATTTGATGACAAACAAGGATCTTCACCAAGCCATGATGGAACAAGCTTTCATGGTGATCTTCTCCTTTTCTATGTACCTTCTCTGCCATTTTGACCATGCTTCTGTAAAGCTAATGAGGTAAGTTGAGAACCTTTACACCGATTAAATGCATCAATAGTCTCACATGATATTGATATAACCTGGAGAACCTACCCTCACATGTTAAATATTTCATTATCATTTTCATGATATGGGCATACTTTTCCAGCAATTTTCTGAATGGAAAAATATGTTTTGGAGCAGATTTATATGGAGGTTTCAAAAACATTTTGTAATTTTCAATGTCAAGGTCTCTTTTCTTGAACCATAGCTCACCATTGTTTGGAATCCCTGTAGCTATGGAAATAGCCTATGCCGAAAGAGTGAACAGAATCCCTGCAATGGTCACCTTATCTCTCCTTAGACCAGTGGCAAAAGTGCTTGTGAGCTTGTCATTGCAACCAAGTTCTTCAACCCTTTGGTAAAAAGGCAAGGCAACCTACATCTTGGAAGCTTGATAAATGGTGTATTCATGAAATCCTATGCGATAGTGGGCCCATACCTACTGATTTTACCTCCCTTATGTCTCCTATGCTCTGTAGTCTATAAATCCATAGTAAACCCTAGCTCACTAGGAGGGGAAATTAGGGTTTATTGTAGGGAAAATAGGGGGTTTTGGGAAGCTTTAGAAATGGAGGGGAAATAAGGAATTTTAGGGAGGTAGGGATAGATGTTAGGGAGTGGGGAGAAGTGGAATTTCAAGAAATAAATGAGGGGAAAGGATGAAAAAGGGAAAAACACATCCCTAGCCTAGGAAAGTGGTAGTGTAGACTAGGGTTTGAAGTAAAATGATGAATTTCAGGGATGGGGGTGAGGTAAAATGTTTAGGAAGGTATATGAAAGGTATGGGAAGGTGAGTGAGCTTGAATGTGAGGGGTTTTCTTAGCAAATTGACCAAAGATTCTATGAAACCAAGCAAATGCAGCAAACCTTAGGATAGGGAATTATGAGCTTTCCAAGAATGAAATGAAGTAAAAAGAGGTAGATGAGGGACTGAATTAATTTTACTGGTGTGCTAGAACCTAAAACTGATGATAAATACACTGAAAACAAGAAATTTACCTTCTTAAGGAAAATCGCAGCAAGGAAGGGAAAAGCGCAGCACTAGCAATGAAAAGTGCAGCACAACAATAGAATGCTCTTTTCCAAGGCAAGAAATTGATCTCCAAGGGGTGTCAAGATCCTTTTTTATGGAATGATTTCTTGTGAGAGAGAAAATGAGCAAAAATGATCTTTTTTGGTCTTCTTATAGGCTATAAATCGATTTTCTTTCTTGGTGGTGATGTGGCCCCATCATATCTTTTCACAATTTGATTAGATGGCTTGTGTATTGCAGATTAGATTTATTTTTTTTACATATATTTCATCATGAATAAGATAAAATTACACCTTAGTAACCTTTATTGATCATTTTCCCCTATTAATACTCCTTCAAATGATGATTTTGATGGTGAAATGACCTATTTTCATGATTTTAACCCTATGACTTAATGATGACACTACATGGAAGAATAAATTGAACGATATCCAAGATGAACAAGACACCTTTGTAAAAATTAATGACCTGACCATATTGATGTTTATTTGACCATGGGACTGAAAGGAATAGTAATGACCTAGCTATCCTAACCAATGATCAAATTTTTATTTGAAGACCTACTGAAACTATAAAAATTTACCCTATGACCCTATCAACCATTTGAAAGAGAATAATTTGATCATTGGTGACTAACAAGACTGACAGACACTGACACATATGAGACTATAACTTCTTATGGGTTAAATAATCCATGAAATAAGTTGTATATTGATGCTCTTTGAGGATGAGGTAGGGCTTCCAAGATAATAGTAGTCGAAGAGGATCGATATTATTTGAGGATCCAAGATTGGAAATCAAAGATCAGAATAGTTATAAAATGACATATGCGATGAACATCCAGATGGGGTAAGTCCCTTAGAGCTAGTGTGACATCTCACGTAAGGCCTACCAACATAGTGCTTTCGAATGAAGTTAATCTTGTCTAATTAAGGCTTTCAATGACAATGTTGGCTAAGATATAGATTCTTGACAAATGTCTTATCAATCCGACTCTTCTTATGATGATTCTTCAATATTGAGATTCCTTGTACTTCATGATGGGATTATGAATACCTCCCTAGTTAAGAGGGAGCATTGGAAATTGTTACTAGGTTTGGTTTTCATAATGACCTTTTGTAAAAATTACATTGTATATTTTGTATAAATAAATAAAAATAAAGGAAAATAAATTTATTTTATTCAAATCATGGGTTTCATTCTAAATTCTAGGGCAAAATAATGTTCTTTGTGCTTATAGATATTTCTAGGTCTTTCTGGGACAAAGAAGAATTTTTGTCATGTATTATAACCCCATCTGGACTTGTTGTAATAAAAAAAATTATATTTTTAGTCAAGAAAATCCATTTATTGCTCCAAAACCAAGTCGGCCCAAGTAAGAAGAAATCAGCGAAAGGGAGGGTTATTCGGCCCCTCAAGAAGGCTATAAATAGAAGTAGCTTGACTCATTTGATGCACCATCTCATCTCAAGTTCGATCTGTGATAGTGAAGAGGGAGAAAGAGGAAGGAAGAGGAAGAGAATAAGAATAATTTGAAGTCACTAGGGGATCATATTTTTCTGTCCACACATGTGAAGTTGCTAGGTTTTATGTGAAGCTGTGAAGATGTAGGAGGTTGAAATTACAGGGCTGAAATTATGAAGTGAAGCTGTAGGGTCCAAATTAGGGAAAATTTTGGGGGCTAATATTCGAAAGTGGGCTAATTTTCCATGCTTTTTCCAAAAAAAAGATTCGCCAATTTCCAGTTTCTTCGAAAAGTTATTCGCCCAAATTTTATAGTATAAAATTATTTTACCTAAAAAATCACCAAAACTTTATACAAAATATTATAAAATTATTATAGATCTAAGTATTTTTACAAAAAATATCCCCAAACATTTTTCAATTTGAATATTAGGGACTCGTAAGATTCGCCAATGCTTCTAAACTTTAAGATAAATTCCCATCCTTAAAATTTTCCCTAGTCAAAATTATAGATGTGAAGTTGTAGGATCAAAGTTTTGAAGCTACAGAAAGAAATGGCTAAAATGACACAATACAAAAACATAGTCATATATTATGCACAAATGGTGTATGTGCGCACACACTCACACACACAGATTACAGTCAGATTACTCTATTAAATAGAGTTTTTGAGATCCAACTTATTCCTAATTTAGAGAGAGAGGTTGAGAGAATTTCTCAACCCTCACAAACCAACTTCTTAAATATGGAATGTAAGCATTAACTCCAACATCCCCCCTTAATGATTACATTGCATGAAAATAACAAAATAATCAATCTTATCAGTAGATGCTCCATCAAGTTGCCTCATAACCCTCAGAAAGGTGTAGTTGGCAAGTTGGATTCCCGAGTTCCCTTCCTCAACTCCCGAATCAAGGACCTCCCGAAGTCAATTACTGGACATCATCCCAATCTGTCGCATAACCTCATTAGGAAACCACTTCCATGTCTACCACTAATGAGGGATCCTTCCCTAGATCCGCAACTGCCATACTATCTGGACAACCATCCATATTGAGCCTTACTGCCACTTGATCTTTAAATACTAGCATTAGACACATAGTTGAATTGCTGGTTATTATTAAAAGAGTTTAACAGGTTCACTCTCTTCATTGAATTCATCATCAGAATTCAATTGGTATTCATCTGTGGTTATATTTGCTGATTCTTTCCCTTTTAACACATCACTAGCATGACTTCTGCAATTCCACGCTGTATGCCCAATTTTCCTGCAATAGTAGCATTCAATGTCACTTTTGTTTGCATTTTTCTTTCTCATCCTTGACTTTGTCCACAAGGCATTTTCTACATGAGATTTCCTTTCTGCATCCTCCGGTTTTAATCGTTTTTCCTCCGCGAGAAGTGCTGCAATTGTCTCTTGTAGTGTTTGTGTAGACATTTGACTCAAAGTGAAAACAGCATTACTATAACTTGAAGGAAGACTATTTAATAATATAGCTTTCGCATCTTCATCCTCCACCTTAGTCCCAGCTTCACTTAATTGTCTTAAAAGAGACATTAAATTATTTACATGACTAGACATAGATGTCTCCTCATTCATTTTCAGACTAAATAATTTCAGCTTTATGGAAAATTTTGCATTTGTAGATTTTACACCAAACAATTGAGCCAAATGTTCCCATATTTCCTTTGATGTTTTAGTAAGATCTACATGATGTAATTGTGAATCAAAGAGAGCAAGTCCAATAATAGACTTAGCTTTGTCATCTCTATTTTTCCATTCAAGTAACTCTTTGGCATCTGTAGGTGTTGCTTCTGAACCATTCACTATTCCCCACAAGTTTTTATTCATTAATTGCAGTTGTATTTTTACTTTCCATGAAGGAAAATTCAAACCACTGAATTTTTCTAACACCATAAACTCCATGATAAAAGAAGACAAAATAAAATAACTTTTCTAAAATGGCAAGGAAATTGTGTTTTTCTGTAGCTCGCCCAAAAAACACTACTCGCAGGTTTTAGATACGAATGCTGCTTCTTCAAATACTCCGTTGTTTGACCGCTTTGGCACTTCACTTTTCATTTTGTCTTTTACAAATAAGCGCGGAAAGGAGTTGATAATAATAATGTAGAATGTCAAAGTCCCAAACCATCATATATGCAAGTTGGTGAAATGCACGGCACATTGTTTTATTCTATCAACTCAAATATCAGAGCAGAGGATATCGATCGATTCTATGCTCACCTCAAATAAACTTGGAAGCCTTTATTATTTATATTTACTGGCTCGTATTTAATAGGAGATCGATGCGAGATGTGTGCCCATGGGAAACGTCTGGAATTGTGGTGGTACATCAAGACTTCACATGGCCGATCGGTTCTTTCCTATTGTGTGAAATCACATTTAAGGTATATGGAACTCCGAAGAAATTTTGAATGTCTTCAAAAAAAAATATGGCAGTCCTGCGACTGTGGAACGATGGGAGTATCTCTCACGCAATGCCAAGTATCTTTCGGCCTGAAACGGAAACTAGCCAGCCCATTTTATCAAGCGGCCCTGCACATAGTCACAGTTTCCACGGTCGCAGCAAATGATTCACGCAAGGCAAAGATCTACAACAGCGAACTCCTGGCTGCATCCATATGCAATCCAATTAACACAATCTCCTTCTCCAAAGACATAGACTCACACCACACAGGCCATTCTGCGCTCTGATACCAAGAAAGAAATGGTTAAAATGACACAATACAGAAACATAGTCATATATTATGCACAAATGGTGTATGTGCGCACACACTCACACACACAGATTACAGTCAGATTACTCTATTAAATAGAGTTTCTGAGATCCAACTTATTCCTAATTTAGAGAGAGAGGTTGAGAGAATTTCTCAACCCTCACAAACCAACTTCTTAAATATGGAATGTAAGCATTAACTCCAACAGCTACCTTGAAGAAGATCTTGGTGGTGGGTTGACTTGGTTCTTGAGAGGATTCTAGACTTTGGTAGCTGGGTCTTGGAAGTCTCATTGTAAGAATATTCTATAAGAAGAGAAGCTTTATTTCTAGGTTTCCCCCTTAAAAGGGTTTTTCCTTGCCTTGGAGCCTATACCTTGTCTACATTGTCTCATTTTGATCTTAATTATTTTTTTGGTAATTTCTTGATGACCAAGATATAATAAATAATAAAACACCAACAAATGTTATAAGTAATTATCAAGTTAAAGAAAAATCACCTATAATATATAGGTGTCTTGATTTTCCAACACTCCATACACCCATTAATCACCTATATATATATATATATATATATATATATATATATTCCACCTTCACACCATGTGACCTACCTCATACTCACGGAAAGTTATGTTATATAACATAATGTATGTCGTTATATTGTATATTTGTGTGTGCGTGCATGCAAGGAGGGCTTATACATTACTACACTCACAATTTCTTAACCCAAACCTCATCACTCGCTAGCCCTAACCATCAATGACGGAGATTGTACATATGCACAAACGATGAGGATCAAAATGTGGGAAGTTACCCATGGCGTCAGTTGGAGGTAAGGGGAGGTCCGCTATGATTATTCTACTCTTGGTTTCAACTCTCCGATCAAACGACGAATATTTTTTCGTCGAAATCAATGGGATGTGAGATGGGGAGGATTCCTATTTTGTGTACAAAAGAGAGGGGGGGGTCCACTAATGCCAGCTCCACCCTAACCCAACATGGTTCAATTGCATGTCTTTCAAGGTCAAGTTCATCTCACCTTTGTGGCCTCACACTACAATGCTACCACAGTCACATGACTTCAATGCGTTACCATGGATCTAGTGGTCCCGACCTTCCCCAATACCACAATATAATGAATATATATATATATATATATATATATATATATATATATATATATATATATATATATATAATAAACATGCTTGTATGCCTCCCAACTAGGCTCTAATGTGGACACATGTACAAATATTTATAAAATTTGTAATGCGATATAATCATTAAGTTATACCAATATGTTATTCGATGAAGAGGTTCGAACATGACTTTATAAAACAATATTATATATATAAACTATATATTTGGTTTTTAAACCTTAGGTTATGCATATCCAAGGTATGCATACCAAATTTTTGAAATAAATTTTCAACCAAACTTCACCTCGGGTTTTAATACCTTCCAGTCATCAATAATTTCATATAAAGGATCTTATAAACAGATTATATATACATAATTACATTAAATATGTAATTAAAATCAATTAATCAAAATTATTAAAAATAAACCCTTCCTTCTCCATGGGTGTGATACCTTGCACCGGAACAATAGCCCTCTAATGCTAAATCAAAATTTTCCTTTCAAATTAGCTATGAACTCGAATCAAATTACCCATATTGGGTTTTTATTAGCACTTGAATTCTGATTCCTCAGTGAATTTCTACCATTCACCTTCTAGAAATTTTGTCACACTTAGGAGGAAACCTGTATTTCCTTAATTGTACATTGAACTTGGTTCAATCAAGCTCATAAATCATCAACTTTTAACCAAAATTTTCTTTTAATCATGTTATATACCTTTGATGACATCTGTGTTGGAATATTCACAAGATTTCAACCATTTCCACCACATATCATTTTGTCAAACACATGGTGATCAACCTATAAACTCCAGCCCAATTAAGACCCAATGTTGAAACTCGCTCTGATACCAATCAGTAGTGTCCCTGACCCCCAACTAGGAAACACTACTCAATATTCATACAAAACCAAATTAATATCTCTATAATTATCTTTTTTTCCACCGAAAAAAATCAGTACTTTTTATTAATAAAATGAAAAGTTACATATAGCAGATGCACTTAAGAATTATCAGACAACTTCCCATAGGGCTCATGTGCTATGGCACACAATGCATCGTAGCATGGCTACCATGCATTTGGAAGAAAAAGAAGAGAAGAAAGAAAAGGAAAGAAAAAGAGTCGAAAGAGGGAGGCGAGAGAAAAACTATGAAAAAGCCCATGCTTCCGGAGAGTGAGTAGCAGACTCACACCTCAGGTTTTTCTCCCCTTCTTCTTCTCGACCTTGCACCACTCTCCCTGGGAGGGCTCAATCGTTCCTATGACTAACTGTTTTTCTACTGTCTGGGAACCTGTATCCTTGTCTGAATCTGAAGTATCTGAGGGGTGATGTCGTTTGATCCCTCCAATGCTCAAGTCCTCGCTAGTCTTTTCTGCCTGATTTGGATGGAGTTGTGAAACCTTGTTAGTTGATATGATTTCCTTTTGGGTCTCTTTTCCCTGAGTAGGCTCAGTCTTCTCTGTGGGAGTAAATTCCTCCTCTGCTTCTGATTCATCGTCCTCTGAATCAGGAGGAGGGTATTTCCACCCTTTTCTCTGCTTCCCTTTCTATTTTTTTTTACTGTTTGCTTTCTTGGCTTCTGGACATGTACTTTGCAAGTGTCCTGTCAACCTACAAATTCTGCATCTGAAAGCAGTGTTTTCGTAGTCTAATCCTTGCAGCCAGTTCTGTTGCTTGTAGACCAACTTTATATTTTCCGACAGTCCTTTACTTAGATCAACTTCCACGCAAATGTGTGCAAAGGTGTAGATCCTCCCCTCAATCCTCTCCAGATTTGTTTTGATGTATTTCCCTATGTTGTTCCAAATTCCTTCTAGGACTCGTTCACTCCAAAAGTAAAGAGGAAGGTTATATAGGCGGACCCAGACCGGCATTCTGGAGACAGTCATTGTATTTGGGTCAAAGTCTGGAAACCATGGCGTCAAAAAAAGACTCGTTGATCCCCAAAACCAAGGCCCTACTCTGATGATTGTATCTCTGACTTCCGTAGATGCAAACTTAACAATGAAAAACCCCTTAGAGCATAGATGTATATCACATTCCATGGTCCAATGAGTAAAGATCCAGTGAAATAGATCCATTGGCTTTGGCCAAAAATAGTTAAATCAACAGATTAGAGCCTGAGTTTCATATGACTTGATGTACTCTTCTAATCCTGTAGATTCAATATTAAGGGTTGGGGTTTGCCCAAGATGATCTACTATATATGGCCTAGGTGTATATCCACCTTGGTCTGGAGGGGGCCCTGCATCTCGGTTACCCTGTAAGATGTTTTTATAAGAGAGGCCTCCATTAGTTTGTTGCTGAGATGTTGTCTTTTTCCCCTTATCTCCTCCTGTGGTGCTTGATTGTCCCTGGGGCGCAGCACCCCCTCTCAGCCTAAGGTTTAGGGCAATGGTTGTTTCTGGGTTGATATCATAGTTCTTTAGGGTTCTTCTGTCCTGAAGGGAGCATCTACCACTAACCAAGTGTTGGATCTGAACAAGGTATCCCATCAATGTCCAGATTTGTTGTTTCAACTGTAGAATGGTATTTTCTGCGTGTACCCAAACTAGACAAGATTTCCCCACAGGGGGTTTAATAAAAATCTGAAAGCAGGCTGATGTTACCTGTTTCCTGTGCTCTGAATATACTGGCTTCCCATGACGTTTCTCTACCTCAAGATGCAAGAAAGGGGGCTGATCCCGTAGTGGACACAGATTAAACCTCTTCCTTGCCTCATACCAAATCCGGAGAAGCCAGGCTCGATCTGAATCTTTGACTGTGAACAGCGAGGCTGTCATCAGCCAGAGACCCTTGAATACCTTCTTTTCTGTATGAAAATATCCAATTCCAGCCTGGATCTGGACTACCAGTGCCTGCTGGACGCTAATCAGATCTAGATCTCTGGCTTGGACAGCCGGTTCCTCCACACGACTGCATGGAATAGTGAGACAGGACCTTAAAAGGAACAGTAGAGTCCACCTTCCAGTGTGAGGGCTGACCAGAGAAACCCCAACGCAAACTATCGTTGCCTCCCTGACCAAAAGATTCGCCTGGATCTCTTCAAAGATCAGCACCACTTGTTTTACAACAAAGGACATAAAGGCAATAGGTCCGTTCCCTTGTTGCTGGCCATTGTCTTCAGAGCGGAACGTCGAAGCCACAGATCTAGGCTAGGAGCCAGATCTTACTCCAACAACTCTTATTCTTATGAAACTTTTCAATTCCTTACAGATATACAAGGGATTTCTACCCCCGTAGGCGTTTGTTTCTTTTCCACCATGAGAAAGGCCAGATTCCAAAGCATTTACCTCGTTGCTATCACCCTGGAGAGACTTTCCTTGTGGGTCTGTCTGGCAATAGACCTGTGTTTCAGATTCGTCCCTCTCCTTAGCTCCTTGATCTAGATACACAGCTCGCAAACTGCCTTTGCTAGGTCCCGTAACTGGGAGCCATAGATCCAAAAACAAATTTGGCGCATCGAGAGGTTCGAAGTCTCCTTCAATCCAAAAAACAGCAGCGGAAACCACTGTACTAGCACTGAGAAACGACTTCCCTGGATCTGCATCTCCTAGATTGACATCCTTTGCGGCTGCGGCGGTCTGCAAAACCCTAGAAAAACCCTTGACTGGAGCCATACTCTAGCCTCACGAGTCCCTTCCAAAAATCTGACTTCTCTTCTATTGCAAATGGAAGCACCAATTTGAGATTCGATCATCAATTCATCTCTATAATTATCTACGGAAGCATGCATGTTTATTTATGCCAGCTTGAAACCTATATCTGGAAATTTAATTAAATATGACATGCAACAGTATATGCCATAAAAATTTATATACATAATACAATTAAATTGAACACATCAGAAGCATAAAAATATTTAATCAAACACATTTCACAAGTAATAATCAAGTACAATGTTTCAACACTTATTTGAAGAAAAAGGTTGACTAGCTACAGGCTCTCAATGTTCCTCCCAAACATAGACTAGGTGATTCATAAGCTCAACCATAGGTCACCCCCAAGCTGTGACAAAAACTCTAAAGGAAACAATTCAAAAAATACCAAGCCACGACACCAACCCCAGTAGCCTCTATATCTTGTCACATGTTGATGTCCCCTGACCAACACCTAAGTAGCACAGCTCAAACCATCGGCGGTGCCTACCTTCCAAGGTGAATTATGGTTGGCCAAAATAGTCTCTTCTTGCAACTCGAGGAGCCTCATTGTTGTTGATGTCCAAGTGTTGAAAAAACAAACTTGAATCCCCACAACTAGTTCTAGAGCCCCAACTAGGACTCACCAAATATCTCCAAACAAGTTCTCTACCAGAACTCCATGGCACCAAGCCATAACTAGGGGTAGTACACTAGCCTAATATGTTGAGTAAATATATTACATGATAAAAACAGGTAGGGGTATTACATCACTAATATAAGCATCCTTATCACATTGGAAGGGATGGAAAAAATGTTTTTCTGTTTTCCTAAGGTTGTTCCCATTTGTAGTTCAAGCTAAAAAAATATATGATTCCACTGGTTTTTCTTTTTAGGTGTTGAATATTCCAAGGGAAAAACATAGTAACATCAAATATGAATAGGTGAATAAAAATAAATTATCTAATAATCGTAAATAAGGAGGTTCATAAATTTCTAGACTTATGATATTTTTAGTAAATCTTTATGCAAGAGTTTATTAAAATTTCACAAGGAATGGAACTCTTTACTTGTGAATGGGTATCGACATATAGACAAGCCAAAGCTCTTATATGTCTCTTCCATGTTCAACATCACATAGCTTTCCAATTCATTATACAAATTTGACATCATAATATAACCTTAATCATGATTTCGTATATTTTCAAACAGGGATTTGACTATTTTGTCTATAGAGATATGAATACCCTTTCCTTTTGGATTGGGACCTGTGATTTAGGATTTCAAGTATATAGTGTGTACTTTTTTTTTCTCATGATTGCAGGCTATGTCATAGAATGCAACATTTTCATGGAAGTTTGGAATGTGACTATTCATGGTTACATTGAATCCACAAAATATCAATGAATATAAAAAGGATGTTAATTTAACAACAATATCTCGTAAAGTTTGTGATTTTTGTTATAATATATATATATATATATATATATATATATATATATATATATATATATATATATATATATATATATATATATATATATATATATATATATAATAGCCCAATTGGATCTATTCACAAAAACAAGAGTGATGCTAACAAAGGTTAAGTATTTAGTATTTGGTATAGATTCTGAAGGACATAGAAAATCTGCAAGAACACAATGCTACATAAAAATATTGAATGACATTGTAGCCGATTTTGTAACATTTTTCAAGAGTGTGGATGGTATGTGTAATTGGGATCCTTTTATGCATGCACTATATTTAAATGTTATGCTAGTTTATGTCCTGTTAGGGCCCTATATTACTAGTGTAGTCCCTTATTGTTGTTAGTTTAGCCCCCTTATTGTTATTGTTGTACCCATGTAGTCCCCATTTTGTTATTATTCTACCCCATAATAGCCCACTATTGTTATTGTTGTGCCCTTACTTTATTATTGTTAGGTCGGATAGGATTTTATTGTGACCCCATGGAATCCTATATATAGAAAAGAGGTTTTGTCATTTGTGTCATCCGAGAATTGTTCATTTATGTAATGTAAAGGAGGTTTCCCCCTCGAAGTGTCTAATTTCTAAGGTGTTGATCTCTATTTTCTTCTATTTTGGGAGCTACTTTCATAAAATTTGGTATCAGAGCTTTGGATTCTAGGGTTTCGATGTTCCAAACAGGTCATCGTGGAATTTTTGCTATAATGTTTTTCCTATGAAGGTGCAGATGCTAAAAAAAAAACCCATTTGAGAGGAAATCCTGAGGAACTTCATGTAAACATTTCAGATCTTGGTTCACAATAATTTCAGAGATATAATCTGTGGAAATTATGGTTTTTGCAGGCTCCCAAATTTCATCTCAAAGAGGTGACCGTGAGAAAATCATCATAATTCTCTCTCTTTGAGCATCGGATTGGAATTTTGTAAAAAGTGGCAGAAATGACACGAACTTTAGTTTCCTTTATATCAATTTTAGAGCTGAAGGAGGAAACAGTGACACGTGGCACGTCGTACAAGTTCTCTCTACTGAACCAGTCCATAATTAGGACATTGTGGGAGATTGGGCATAACTTTGCCTTGAAGAGTCCAAATCAGGTCAGACTTATGGCATTAGAAAGAATATTCAGAGGGCTAATAAAGGACTGAATATAAAACCTTGGGGATATAAAATCACTGAGATACTTCAGATCCAATATCGAGCTCCTCAAAAGCAAGAAAAAGGTGTTTATTTTTTTTAAATCACATTAGTCTTATTTGAAAAATCAGTTTGAAGGGATTCCAAGGGCATATTGAAGCATATATATCAGTATTGGGTTCTAAAATTTCCCCTAAAAATAATTCAACATCCATTCAGCCCTCAGAAGGCTCTACTATGACTCATGAAGAAGAAGAAGTGAAACATGATATATCAAAACTACAAGAACAAGTACAACAAATTTTGCTCTCGCATAGAGTAAAAAAAATGAAATGGAAGGTTTGAAGAAAGGCGTGGAAGCTAAAATGAATAGTTTGAAGAAAAGTGTGGAATCTAAGATGGATGGCATGGAAGCTAAGAACGATGGCGTGGAAGCTAAGAGGTATGGTCTAAAAGGCAACGTGGAAGCTAAGATGGATGGTTTGAAGAAAGGCATGGAAGCTAAGATTGATGGTTTGAAGAAATTCATGGAAGCTAAGATGGATGGTTTGACGAAAGGAATGGAATCTAAGATGGATGGTATAGAAGGAAACATGGAATATTTGAATAAATTCATGGAAGGTTTGAAGGAAGGTCTGACAAAGTTGATACAAAAAAGGATTCCTAATGGAAAAAATGTAGTAGAGGAACCTCATGATGAGAAAAAAATAAATGTTAATCGTGATTTCATAAAATCTAATGTTGGATTGAAGACCCACCATATTCCAAAGATTGATATGAGGAATTTTTATGGCAAGGATCTCGTAACATGGATACTACAGATGGAGCAATATTTTTATCACCATAATGTGAAAAACACACAAAAAGTACGCATTGCAATTTTATATTTAGAACAAAATACATTTGTATGGTATCAATGGCTTTTCTCTCGTAAAAAAATTGTCACTTGGTAAATTTTTACGGATGAAATGATAGCACATTATGAGGATACAAAGAGAAACACCTTATTTAGCTAATTGATAAATCTCAAACAAAAGGGTTCAATGGTGGAGCACATTGAGGAATTCCAAAAATTGAATATAAGGTAACTGATATTCCAAAGGAACACATGATTTATGTCTTCATAGGTACTTTAAAGGATAACATCTAACATGAGGTTCGCCTTTGGGCACCTGATTCATCGGAGAAGGCATTCAAGTTGGAAAGAAAAATTGAAAGTAAAATTATGGCGACAAGAAAGCTTACCACTCACATCTATATAGATGGAAGTCTTGCTACTCCTAGACTTCCACAACCTACAAGGTTGACACCACAAAAAATGGAAGAAAAAAGAGAAAAAGTACTTTGCTATAGTTGTGATAGAAAATAAACTAAAGGTCATAAGTGTGCTAAGAAGAAATAATTATTTTACATATATTGTGAAGAGGAGGAAGAAAAGGAACAAGAAACTTCAAAATAAGAGGATATACACCATGAACCAACCATAGAGGAAGAAGAAATGAATATGACCATATCCTGTAATGCATTGACAGGAATTACCACTCCTCAAACTCTCAATATAGAAGGACATATCAAGAAGAAAAATGTAATAGTGCTTATTGATTTGGGAAGTACCCATAATTTATTCATTTTAAGGTAGTGAAGGAATTGAATTGCTTCCTATACCCAGTGCTAGAGTTTCAAGTGATGGTGGAAAATGGAGGAACTATAAATTTCTCTGGAAAGTGTCATAATATCAAGCTTACCATGGGGGAATATCTATTGAATAGTCCAATTCTTTCCATTCCAATGGGTGGTGTTGAATTTGTACTAGGAGTACAATGGTTACAATATTTGGGGATGGTAGCTTTTAATTTTCAAGAATGTTTCTTGAATTTTTTTTCAGAAGGAAAGGAATTTGAATTACGGGGTATCGCAGGGAAACTGGAAAAGATAATAAGCTCTAATGTCATGAAAAAGCTTCTTAAGAAAGAACAACAAGGTGTCATTGCACAATTATTCTCACTAGAATTTCCAACATCAAAATCAACTATTTCTCCATATCTCCAAAAATTCTTGGACAATCAATCCAAGGTCTTGAAACTCCCAAAGGACTCCCACCTATTCGTGATCATGATCATGATGTTCATTTTATTCCATGAAGTTTTCCTCCAAACATCAGGCCTTACAGATATCCTTATTTCAAAAAGAGCGAAATTGAACGTATGATTGCAGAAATTCTAGAGGCTGGTATAATTCAACCTAGTCAAAATGATTTTTCTGCTCTACTAGTATTGGCGCACAAGAAGGATGGATCATGGCGCATGTATCCGGATTATAGGGAGCTCAATAAGCTCACTATTAAAGATAATTTACCATTCCTATGATTGATTTATTATTGGATGAATTACATGGAGAAATTTATTTCACCAAGTTGGATCTTCATTCACGATATCATCAAATAAGAATGAAGACTAAATACATTTCAAAAACAACATTTCGAACTCATGAGGGTCATTATGAATTTTTGGTCATGCCTTTTGGCCCTACCAATGCACCTTCTACATTTCAAGGGTTAATTAATTCCATTTTCAAACCCTTCATTAGAAAATTTGTGTTATTATTTTTTGATGATATACTAATCTACAACAGGTCTCAGAAGGATCATGTTCAACATGTTGAGAGGGTGCTCAAACTATTGGAGGAGAAACAATTATATGCAAAAACCTCCAAATGTTTCTTTGGAGTACAAGACGTGGAATATATGGGTCATATTGTATCTCAGTAGGGTGTTAAGGTAGACCCTTACAAAATTTAATCCATTAAGGAATGGAAAATCCCAACAACCATAAATCAGCTATGAGGATTTCTCGGGTTCACGAGGTATTATCACAAGTTTGTTAAGAATTATGGGAGAATAACAACACCTCTAACAACATTATTGAAGAAATATGCATTTTCATGGACTCCTTAAGCAACTAAGGCCTTTGAACATATTAAATAGGCAATGTGCCAAGCGTCGGTCTCAGCTACGCTAGACTTCACAAAAACGTTTATTATGGAATGTGATGCCTCAGGAAATGGAATTGGTGTTGTTTTAATGCAAGGAGGAAGACCCATTGCTTTTGAAATCCATCCAATCAAAGGAAATTGTTTACAGAATGCTATTAATGAGAAGGAAATGTTGGCAATACTACATGCACTAAAGAAATGGTGACCTTACCTAATGGGAAGATACTTCAAAGTAAAAATTGATCATGATAGTCCTAAATACTTTTTGGAACAAATGGTATCTTCAAAAGTGCATCAAAAATGGGTCAAAAATATGTTGGGTTATGACTTTGAAATCATCTACAAAAAAGGGAAGCTAAATGTTGTTGAAGATTCACTCTCAAGAAAGGATGGGGATGTGGAAGCATTGCTTTGTGAGAATTATATTATCCAACATGATTGGATAACCGAAGCAAGGGAGGAATGGAAGAATGACAAAGAAGTATGGACACTCATTCAAAATTTGTAGCAATATCCCAATACATCTAATACGTTTAGTTGGAAAAATGATTTCTTATGGTACAAAGATAGCTTATATATTTATAATAATTCCCAACTAAAACAAAATATTTTTTGGAATTTCACACCTCCCCCTTAGGAGGAAACTCGGGATTTTTAAAAACTTACCACGAGGTAAAGAAATAATTTTTGGGATGGCCTTGAATCTGATATTCAAAATTTTGTGGCAGAATTTTTGGTTTGCCATAAAAATAAAGTTGATACAGTTAAGTCCCCGGGTCTAATACAACCTTTATCCATTCCAAATCAACATTGGAAGGAATTTTCAATGGATTTTATCATAGGTTTATCTAAGTCCAAAGGAAAGAGTGTCATCATGGTGGTAGGTGATAAACTTACCAAGTATGCACAATTTTGTGCATTATCTCATCCATTTAAAGCGAGTACAGTTGCTACTGCATTTATGGAAACAATTCAAAAGCTATGTTGGAAACCCAAAGATTATTGTAAGCAATAGAGATCATGTTTTCACTGGAAATTTTTGGATGGAATTATTTTCTTATTTGGGTACTCAACTAGCTCATAGCTCATACTATCATCCTCCATGTTATGGGAAAAATGAGATAGCGAAAATTTTTTGGAACGATATCTTCATTGCTTTTTATCTGATAAACAAACACTTCCTTCCACGTTGTAGCAAAAATTACCCCAATTATGGCACTCTATGGATATCATCCGCCATCCTTCACATCATCTTTAAGAGAAAATTCTAAGGTTCAAGCAGTGGAAGATCACATCGAGCATCAAAAACAAGTTCTCCAACTCTTAAAGGATAACCTAAAATTGGCATAGAATCAAATGAAACAATGAGCAGATCAACATCGCAGCAAGAGAAGTTTTGATGTATGTGATTGGGTATTTGTACGGCTACAACCATACAAATAAATTTCCCTCAAGCAAGCTAAGAAGGATAATAAATTATCGCCAAAGTACTATGGTCCTTACAAGGTGATTCAAAATATTGGTAATATGGCATACAAATTGGAGCTTCCTACATCTTCGCGAGTGCACCCAGTTTTCCATGTTTCATGCTTAAAGAAGGTTATAGGTGACAAACTTCTGTTTCAAACAATATTGCTAGAACTTGACGAGGAAGGAAAAATCATATTGAAAGAATTCTACAGCTACGAAATTGATCAATTTCAGAGTATCTCGTCAAGTGGAAGAACTTACCCACTGAGAATTCCACATGGGAGGATGAGAATTTTATACAGAAGCATCCAGAACTACTCAAGCATTGAGGACAACACTTTTTTGAAGGAGAGGGGCATGTTAGGGCCCTATATTACTAGTGTAGTCCCTTATTGTTGTTATTATAGCCCCCTTATTATTATTTTTGTACCCATGTAGTCCCCATTTTGTTATTAGTGTGCCCCATAATAGCCCACTATTGTTATTGTTGTGCCCTTACATTATTATTGTTAGGTCGGTTAGGATTATATTGTGACCCCATGGGGTCCTATATATAGAAATGAGGTTTTGTCATTTGTGGCATCCAAGAATTGTTCATTTATTTAATGTAAAGGAGGTTTCCCCCTCAAATTAGCTAACTTCTAAGGTGTTGATCTCTATTTTCTTCTATTTTGTGAGCTAGTTTCATAACATGTCCACTAAGAGAGTTGTATGACATTAGTAGTTGTGGATAGTAACAAGAAGGGAGAAAATTACATTACACTGAGAGAATTGTAGGTGATATGTAATTGTATGTAGTAACAATATAGTATGGAAAATACATTAAAGAGCACTTTGAATATAGGTAGAAATTGAGGTTCCTTTATGGTGAATAAATGGGGGGAGCCATGTCACTTCTCATCCATTCAAAGCCACCTAAACATTAGACTAAGTGATATGCTTGTCTCCCCTATGTGAAAAGTACACATTATAAATAATTCACATAACTCTAGTTGCATAGATATGCTTTATACAATTTAGTATGAGATGATGAAGTATGTTTCCTCTGTTATTTTGGAAGGGTGAAGTGCTTGTTTCCCATATGTGCATGGTATAAATTACAAATAATACTCATAATTGTAGTTGCAAAAATATGCTTTACGCAGTTCATATGGACAAATGGTAAAGTTTGTTTCCTCTGTAGTTTAAATTTTTTTGAGTTTGAGTTTCAACTGGCTTCCTCTATTACATGCTTGATGAGATGTCTCTGCTATATCACACACTATAATCAACCCAACAGATATCCTTTCAAAAGAAAACTCCAATGAAGCCTTATGTTTGTGCTTATTGAAGCCTTTTGATAAGTTTTTTATGCGAGTCTTAGGCATTTTTTCTGTGCAATCTAAGTTCATAACATATATTATTTTATTTTATTTTTATTTATTTATTTATTTTGGTTCCCGAGAGGGCGTAATTTTTCATTATTTAAATTATATTTTTAAAATAATTTGATTATATTTTTTAATTTAATAAAATGTTAATATTAAAATATGGTGTTCTTTAATAATGTTGATAGGTATGTCTATATTTTCTAGGAGATTTCCATAGTTATTCATGTTGAAAATATCTTCTTCTTCTTCTTTCCGGAAGAGAATTGTGTATAATAGTTAGTATATCCAATGTTTCGGGTGGAACTCCACCCATCATCAAGAACTAGAAAGTTATGTGATGTGAGTGCCAAAGAGTCCTTTAAATAGATAATACTACCAAGTAGTCGTTAGAGAAATTTTATAAGTTAATTAGATGGTTGTTAGAGAGGAGTTATTTAATTAAATAATTAGATGACTAGAACAATGGTTATAAACATTAAATGAATTAATTATTAGAATCCAAAGATCAAAGATACAAAAATAAGTAAATTAAGAAAGGGAATATATATATATATATATATATATATATATATATATATTGAATACAAAAATATATCCAGAGTTAAAAATCAAATAAAAAATAAAAATAAAAATTGAAAATTGAAAAATAGTCATTGGAATATGGGACTGATTGAGAGAAGGAGGGGCCAACAGATGGGAATGGGGGGACATTTATTATATTATATGAAGATATGAATGAGAAACCGATAAGGATTAATAATGAAAAGTATAGATATCATGGAAAAGGGGGAAAAGATGAATCTTGAAATAGATCGACAAAAATAACAAAAAGGAAGAAAAAGGGGGAGAGGGAAGAAAGAGAAAGAGGTTAAATAAGAAACAAATCATTAAGAGAGTTGATGGATTATAGGCTTCCAAGATTTTCTTAGCCTATATCCTTCTTACCTACTAAAATTATTGGAGTGCTTCTTGGATCTCGAGAGCTTCCCTGTTGATATGAGAATCGTGGAAAGGTATAGAGGCAAATATTTTTTATTGTTCAAAGGAAATAAGATGCTTGGAATTGAAATTGTGTTTGATGATAGTAGACTTTGATACCCAAGGATGGTTGGTATCTACAATGTGCTCTTTGATACGAGTTTTGAAGCGATGGCTAGTTTGGCCAATTTAAGACTTCCCACAAGAAGAAGGAATTTGGTAATCTCTAAATCTTAGCAAGGGAATAGATTTTTCTTTGGATAAATGAAAATCTTTCCTAATGGTTTTTTGGGGTTTAAATATGTTTTAATTTTCCTTTTTGCTAAACTTTGAGTGATAGGATTAGTGGTTCCTTTTTTGTATGAATGGGAGACCTAGTCTGAGGGAGGAGAAGAGTCAAAATGTTTGAACTTAGGATTAGGAGCAGCTTGGAAGGATTTATTAATCTAAGGTGGGCTATAGCCATTGGTTCAGAATGCTTGAATCAAGTGGCCAATTTTCAAAGGAAAGGAATTGTGGAGTATAAATTTTAAGGGCCTAAGAGATAAGAGTTCTAAGAACAACACATTTTTGGGAAGAGTGTTGATGATACTACATGTGAAGGTAACTGTTGGTGTCGGTTTTTTTTCTGTAAACTTAATGGTTAAGAGAGCCATCAGGTAAGTGGGTGACAAGGACATCTAAGAAAGGAAGATATTTATTAGATTTAGTTTCCATGGTGAACTAAATATGCGAGGATATGTTGTTAAGATGGGAAAGGAAGGCATTAAGAGTAGGCAATCCGTGTTTCCAAATGACAAAGGTGTCATCCACAAATTAGAACCAACACTTTGGTTTGTGATGCCGCGAGTTAAGGGCTTTATTTTCAAAGTGTGCCATGAAGGTGTTTTCCAAGACTGGGGATAGGGAGGAAACCCTAATAGTACCTTTGGTTTATTCATAAATGATGTCTTTGAAAGAAAAGAAAGTGGATGAGAGGAAAATATGAATAAGGTTAAGGATTTCAACATCCACTAATTCAGAAATAGAAACAATGGCTTTAGTAACATGGATTTTAGTGAATATGAAGACCATGTCAAAACTGACCAAAATGTCATGTTCATTATCATGGATGTTCTTGGTTTTAAGGATGAAATTAGTGGAGTCTTTAATAAATGAGGGGGTAGAGCCTACAAATTGTTGCATCTTATTAGCTAAAAATCACCCAAGAGCATGTGTTGGGGCTCCAAAGCACTAATGATAGGTCTAAGGGGGACACCCAACTTGTGATTTTTTGGTTGACCATAGATCTTGGGATTTGGGGTTTATGAGGGATAAGACGTTATTAAATAGAGGGATCAATAGAGGATATTTTATAGCTTTAGTGACAAGATGAGTAATGGAATTAATGGGGTTCTTAGGAAGAATTTTATAAGAAGAAGAGGAAAGAATATACAACAACTTCGATTCTTACTATGTAGTGTTCATAACAATAGAAACATTGCCCTTATTTGACTTCAGGATTAATTGAACTTCCATAATTTTGATTTAATTATCAATACTTATTATGTGGATGGGAGGATTTAACCTCCATAAAATATTCTAAAATATTTTTAGTAGTATACACAAATAAAATGTCGAGATGGTATTGGCTCATGGTCTTTTAATAAAGCCTCCATAATAAAGTGGAGTGAATCTCCGTGATTACAAATAGTGTTACATGTTTTTTTTAAATGTCTATATGTTTAACTTATATAGTCAATTTTTTTATTGTTAATATATATATATATATATAATTTAGTTAAATTTTTATTATTTTAAAATTTTAGTAAATTGAATTTATGATCAAGTTAGTGTTTTGATATCTATTATAAATTGGTATTTATCGATATTTACCAATGATTTAATTTAGTGTTTATTTTTATGTTTAGAAATTTTTTATTGAACTTATTGGAACAATTTTGCATCCTTTTGTTATTTAAAATTAGTTTTTAATACATATGAAAATAGTGAGAAACTTAACTTTGATCGTACAAAATTCACAAATCAAATTCATTGAAATATTCACTACAATTTATAAACGACTAACATTAAATTCAATTTTAACTTATGCCTTTCAATTATTTATTTTATTTATAATAACCACTATAACCTTAAACCTATGATAACTTCACATTTAAATACCATTTATCAAAACGGATTCTTTTAAAAAATATCCTATGATATATATGAAAGTAAAAAAAATTAGATGGGCACTCTTTCAACTCAATTTTTCTTTTGAAAAGCAAACAGAAGTGGCCGATTGTGTTACTAACAATGGCCAGTTCCAAGAAGATTAAATTCTTTAATTATTTGTATTCCCATCGATCCATCTTGTACTCTCGCTATTAAACCATAATAATTATAAAATAACACTAATAAATAATTTGATCTGCACTCATTTAAGTTCTATTTACTTTATATTTTTGTATTACTGCACAATTAAGAGAATACTGCGCAGTTAATAAGACAAAAGGTTCCCACAAAATTGGTTTACACATACACGAACTTCACACTAAATCCATAAGAACTAATCGCGAAACCGATTTCAACCACTAAATTACAAAATTTAGAGTGAAAACCATGAAAAAACTCACTGAAAGCCGCTGGAAATGAAGTGTTCAATCTCTAGCAGCCATAAATGAAAGGGAAACCCACGCAAAAGCTCTGCCACCACTTGAAATTTATTTAGAAAATCTGTTTATCATTTGCTATGTTCAATTGCTGGATAGAAGAAGATTTTTCTTGCAGGTTTCTGCTGGATCGCTCCTTATAGACTTCACATCCATCTGCTCTGTTCCTAAACTGTAGTTGGTATGGTAAGAAATATGTTTAGATGTGAACTTGCATCAATTAGAAATAGAGTATTTATAGAGGACATAGATCACTAAAATGCAGAGGTTATAGATTCACAAATATAAACATCATGATCACATTACGCAGGATGAGAAAACATAAATTTTAGAAACAGAGTCTTTATTGAGGAGATGTACAAGTTATGGATTCACAAATAAAAACATCCTTAGATCACATTGCAAAGGATGGGAAAAAAATAAAATTTAGAAAGAGAGTATTTATTGAGGAGATAGATCACTGAAGTGAAATGCACAGATTATGGATTCACAAATATAAACATAAAAAATAAATTTTAGATGGATTCCATAAGAAATAGAACTACATTTTTTTGTTTTCCTAATGATGTTGCTCCCATGTGTAGTTGAAGTTAGCAACAAAATATTTGATTCTATTTGTTTTTCTTTTCACACCCTGGATGTCACGACCCCATGTCATCATCATCGCCCTTGGGCGAGTCGGGTGCCCAACAGGGCGCACATGACACTTAAGGGAGCCAGGGGTACGGACATGCTCATGATGTGCAACGGACGTACAGACGTAATGGCGGGTGCACATCACACTTAAGCGAGATGGAGGTACAAGCATGCTCATGATGTGCAATGGACGTACGGACGTAATGGCAGGTGCACCAGGTGCCCGCCCGACTCGGTTTCGGTTAAAGGCGCGTGGATGATCGCGCTCGGTGGAAAGTTCGGTGAGGAGTGACACGAGGAGCAGCAGTGGCAACTCGACCTCGGTTAAACGCGTCGGGGCAAAATGTGTGATGGTGGCACACACTCGGGAAACATGCCCACCTCCAAGTGCGGGCCAACCGAGCGAGGGCAACACGGGAAGACAAAGTGGATGACCGAGCAACACACGCGGTAGGCAACTTAGATGAGCGGTGGACCGACACATGACAGTGGGTGCGCAAGCGACGGGTCGACACATACGTATAAGCGGAGAGGCGTGGCAAGCTCACGGGCAGGTCGTCTTGGTGGGTCGATGCCCCAAGCGATGCGTCCCAACATATTACAACATGGCAGACAACGTATATAATGGAGGGCGCGTGTTGGCTTGAAGACATAAATGTGGAGCCAATATCCCATTTGGTACAGTCGCAAGGCGAGGCACGAGGGGTAAGGTAAGGACGCGAGCAAGTATATGAGACTGAACACATGGCGGGTCAGGTGATGTGCCTGCACCGCGGGCAGGTAGAACACAATACTTGCAGTGCATTCATGTCAAAATTGTACAACACGTTCGGGAGGAACGAGTGTGCAGTGTCTTCAGGTCATGGTTGTGTAACGCGTTTGGGAGGAACGACTATGTAACCCTTCAGGTAACACGACAGTGTGAAGAAAGTAGGGACACGGGCAGAAGGTAACACGACTTCATGCGGGTGGGCACGACAGTAGAACTTAACAGTTGTACAGTAAAATTCGGGTAGAGTTTCGAACCCGGGAAGGGACAGCCTCCTCTTTGTAAATTAATGTAAATTGCAGAAAATTTATAATGAAAGTATAAATTTGAGAAAATCATGTATTGTTCTCGTGTTTGGCATATATGTACTGTTTTGTTATGTATTTTGCACATAACGTAATAATGGAACAAAACATAAATAATAATGGTTGTAGGCGTAGTCCGAAAGATGAGAAAAAAAATAAGTATGGAAATCTAACTGGTACCACATGGCGCCCCGAAGGTGGAACCGAATCAGAGGCGTGACAAATGGATCAGAGGCGTGACAAATGGTATTAGAGCCAGTACAACATGATGCAACAGAGACCAGACATGTATGCAGGTTGGAGTTCTTGTGGAAAGGAATGGTTGGTTGCACAGTTTGGGGTTTCTTGACTTGGAGATTCATGGCAGAATCATCCAAGCTTTGATGGACACTAGTGCTACTCATAATTTTATGATGACAAGGTTAGAAAAGTTGGACTTCAAATTATTCCCAAGGATGTGGAGGTCAAGGCAGTGAACTCAAGGGCTAAGGTGTTGAGATTGGCAAGTGATGTGTCAGTTCATATTGCAGATTGGCAAGGTTGTTTAGACTTCACAATGATGGATATGAATGACTTCGACATGATATTTGATCTGAATATGGGCAAACTAGTTTTGTTGTGCTATCTCCCTCATTAGTTAAATAAAAATGTGTTTAGGATCGTCTCAAGTTATCCAATTGTGAAGGGGTTGATGTGTCAAGTCTTAAGTGTCTTTGGTGAGCAATTTATGAATTAATTAGCTTTTAAAAACTCATGTACAACAAATAAAATGCAGAGAAATAACACACATCATACACATTACACAATAGTTGATAACGAAGTTCACCCCTCCTGGGCTACATCTCCATGGACCTGCTTCAACTGGCTAGGCTATCTTGGAATTAATGGTCAAATGTCTGATTACATGCCCCTACAATGCTCCAATGGCTTTGCAACCTACTCCATTGGCTTCAAAAGACCCAAAAACCTAGAAAATAGACTCTTCGATCTCTAAAAATGGTCTCCAACTGATCTAGGTATGACCTCCTCTCCTAGTGGCCCTAGGCTTATTTAATCTTCAAAGTGGAAAAAAAACTTTCAGAAGTGCTCCAACGCCTCTGCAACCTGCTCCATCAGCTTCAGATTATCAAAAACATCTAAGAATGACCCTTCTTGAGCCAAAAATTGGTCGAAGATTGCTCCAGATGTGCCTCATTTATTTTTCCTAGGAAATTTCCTCCAAATCTGGAGAAGACTCCAGTTAAGGCCGCCAAATTCGGAGAACCCACCAGTTTTGGAGGCGCCTCTAAAAATCTGCCAAACTAATATCGGAGTTAACTGTAGTTTAATTAATTCAAAACTAGATTATATGTGGCTAAATGCACACTAAGCGCGTTTTAATGCAATTTGCATTACAATATGGTTTAATTAAATGTGGTTCTACTCCGTGTAACAAGGAGCACCACTTGGCACATTGGTTAGGAGGTAGAGTTGTTGGGGGGAGTTCAAGGGGTTGAACCTCGACCTCGACCCTTCTCATGCATATAATTTTATCACCTGATATATTTAAAATGAACCTTTGAATATTGTTTGGACCTCGGTATATAGTTCAAATTGCTCCGAAATATGAATAATAATTCGACCTTAGATCGGAATTTGGTCTTAATTAATATCCAACCTCCTAATAAAATCAAATGCGGCCATTGATATATGAAATGTGGACCATAATATAAAATTTCAATTCGGCCTTCCAAGTCCACCAGAGGGGGCATGTGGCGGCCCCTGGTTTCACCACATGTCAACCTTTGGTTAGGTTGTCCCCACCATTTAAAAAAAAATCAAATTCACCCTTAGGAGGATATATATAAAAAAAATTCACCTTCAAACCTTTCCATCAATTCATGTAGTGACACTTGTCATAGTGTCATTGGGCGAAAATGGAGGAAAACCCAAATTTTTGGCCTTTGACCCTATTTGACCTTTTTTTTTAAATTCGTCAATTTGACACGATGATCAGCAGCCTATAACTTTCACATACAGACTCCGTTTTGAGTGAAATGAATTGTGCCAGATTCTTTGCAATGGGGCGGATCCATTTTTTTTGGTTTGGTGCAATTCTGAGAAGTTTGAATTTTTGCCAAATTTTTTACCCTAACCTAGATTTCAGTCACTCCTTCCCACTGACAGGCTTTTGGACCCACAAAAGTCGGTTATATGGAAAGAGTTGAATACAATTCCCTTTCCCAAGTTATATCTTCTTGATTTTACTTAGAAAACTCTCCATGGCAACCACTTGGGTTCACTGACATGCCTTGCCTTGCAAATGGGTTGGCGCTTTAACCAATGTCCTCCTTTTGTTGTTGACCCAATCGAACACTTGTTGGTTGCTTGCTAGCTGATAAAAAAAATTTATGTACCAAACTGATCCCTCAGTGCTTGGAAAACTAACTGATGCCCTTCCCACTGAGAATCATGTTCCTCCTTTGCACAAACATGCACTTGATGCAAGCTTCTCATTGGAAACCACTTTCCCAAGTTAAGCCCATCTGAGTGAACTACATCAATGAGTTCCAACATCAGTAATAACAAGAAAATAAATGACCATTATTTTACCTCCACGGTACCAAATTCCACATCTGGAAGAATGCATTTGCCATCTCTTTCACTTCTTGGTGTGAACACATAAAATGGTCTACAATGGATGCAAAAATTTTAGCTGCAATATTTTTAGCATATTGTCCCTCTTGTCCATCATCCACTAGTGTTTACATGCTTCTCATGCCATGATTTGGGAAGGAAGGCTAATCATGAGGCTCATGCTCAAGAGTGTACCTTCCCAAAATCATGCGACATCTTGTCACAAACACAACCATCAATCTGAAAAACATTTCATGCAAGAAACATAACTTGACAGCATATCCTTTTTCTCCTTCAAAGAAACAAATTTCACATCATGTCAACATCGCCATGTACTCTTACATCTCGGTGTACAAATTTATCGACCAAAACACAAGTCGACAAAACATGCCTCTTCAAACAAATGACTCTCAAGTCAAACAAAAGCATGTATGACAACTCTCAACTCTCTCACAAGTACAGTTACAAGTACAAGAATCCCATTTACATATACAAGTACTTAAAGAGCTGAAATGATAAATCTTGTTGCAAAAAAGTGAGTCAACATACTCCACTTTCAAAACACCTTCCTAGCGTAAACATGCAACATGCATTCAATTGGCAAAGAAATACATCAAACATAAAAAGAAATGCAAGGCCTTAATTGGATAATAAATCTAACCATCTCTTACCAAACCATTTCAATGGTGCTTCTTTCAGCTGCACTTCATCATGTGAATCATTCTGACTCACATCAATTATGGAATCCTCTTTTCCATTCTTGTCAAGATCTCTCTCCACTTTCTTCAAATGTCGTGGAAGACTTGCTAGATACAAAGTCCAACACTTGTCTACAAGATGACCTTGCTTATGGAAATGAGTGCAAAACAATTGCATCTTCTTTTCAACATGGTTTCCAATGTCCAATGGACCTTTGGCTTTCTTCCTCCTTTGTTTCAAAAGTTTCATGTGCATGGCTATCTTCTTCCAACATCTTAAAACATTATGGTATGGAACATGCAAACTCTCTCCAAATATTATGTGACAATTTTCCATGTTTATCATAATCAAAAGAAAATTGATTAAAGGCAAATTTATACCTTGCACATTCACTTTTGTCTCCTTCTTGAGGAGGTGAATTTGATGAGGTAGTGGCTCTCTTTGGAATACCAGCAATGCATTCAATTACTTTAGATCTTTCAACATCATCTTGTTCGCCATTGTGATTAGTTGTATGCTTATGAGCACCTTCTTGCAAAGTGGGTGTAAAAATTTTTCATTCCTCATGAACACAATCTTCACAAGCTTGAGGTTATGAACATGAAATGAAAGTCCTTGGAACACCTTCATGTGCCTCCTTGGCTTTGGAGCATTCTCCATCATTTTGTCCATAACCAAGACTCAAATACATAGGCCTTTCCTCAACAACAATTGGCTCAACTATGCCTTGTGCATGTTTGCCTAATCCTTTACCTTCATAGCCCATTTTCATAAATAATTTGGACCCTATTCCTCTAGTTTGTCTTTCAAAAGCACCTACGCATTCATCTTGAGAATAAATTGAAGATAATTTGATTTGCATACCTCTTTTTCATGCTCATACTTGTCTAATATTTCTTTGGCATCATGGAGTTGAGTCTCCATCTCATGTAACCTTGCTAGGTTCTTATTTTAAATATGGAGTTGAGTCTCCATCTCATGCATTTTTTCAAGAAGCTATTTCTTCTCCTCCTTCATGGCAATCAACTTCTCCTGAAGTATAATTCTCTCCCTCTTATATTTTTACATCTCTTGCACCATATCATTCATGATGTATATTTTCTGCAACATCTCTTTATCAAAGAGTTTTTCTAAGGAAGATTGACTAGAAATAATGCTTGATGAAGCTTCCATCGCACTTGTAATGCACAAAAAGCTTCTTTGTTGTGATTTGAGAACTGGTTCCTCAATTTGACCTTCTCTTCACACACATAAACTTGCACACAATTAAATTCTTCTTGCACAAATTCAAAACCAATAGCTAATTATTCTAGCTAACCTTGGCTAAAATGAGCTAAATTGTTGCTCTTATACCAACTTGATCTGAATATGAGAAAACTATTTTTGTTGTGCTAGCTCCCTCATCAATTAAATAAAAATGTGTTTAGGATCGTCTCAAGTTAACCAATTGTGAATGGATTTATGTGGCAAGTTTTAAGTGTCTTTGATGAGCACCTTATGAGTTAATTAGATTTAAAAACTCACAAACAACAAATAAAATGCATAGAAATAACACAAAGCATGCACATTACATAATAGTTGATAACAGAGTTCACCCCTCCTAGGCTACAACTCCATGGACCTGCTTCAAATGGTTAGGCCCCCTTGGGATTAATGGTCAAATTTTTTATTACATGCACCTACAGTGATCCAATGGCTTTGAAACCTACTCCATTGGCTTCAGAAGACCCAAAAAACTCAAAATAGACTCTTCAATCTCTAAACATGGTATCGAGTTGATCTAGGCATGACCTCCTCTTGTGGTGGCCATAGGCTTATTTAATCTTCAAAGTGGAAAAAACACATTCAGAAGTGCTCCAACGCCTATACAACCTGGTCCATGAGCTTCAAAGCATAAAAATCATCTAATAATGACTCTTCTTGAGCCAAAAATTGGTCGAAAATTGCTCTAGATGTGCCTCATTTAATTTTCCTAGGAAATCTCCTCCAAATCTGGAGAAGACTCCAGTTAAGGCCACCAAATTTGGATAACTCACCAGTTTTGGAGGTGCCTATAAAACTTTACCAAAATAATCTTGGAGTTAATTGTAGTTTAATTAATTCAAAACCGGATTATGTGTGGCTAATGGCACAATAAGCATGTTTTAATGCAATATTACAATATGCTTTAATTAAATGTGGTTTCGCTCCATGTAGCAAGGAGCGCCACTTGGTACATTGGTAAGGTGGTGGAGTTGTTCGGGGGAGGTCACGAGGTTGAACCCTGACCTTGACCCTTCCTGTGCATATAATTTTACTGCCTGATATATTTAAAACCAACCTTTGAATATAGTTTGGAACTTGGTATATAGTTCAAATTGCTCTGAAATATGAATAATATTTCTACCTTAGACTAGACTTTGTTCTTAATTAATATCCAACCTTATAATAAAATAAAATGTGACCATTGATATATGAAATGTGGACCATAATATAAAATTTCAATTCGGCCTTCAAAGTCCACCAGAGGGGGCACGTGGCGGCTCCTGGCTACACCACGTGTCAGTCTCCGGTTGGGTTGTCCCCACCATTTAAAAGAAAAAA
Organism: Pinus albicaulis; assembly: GCA_034641835.2. Taxonomy (NCBI): domain Eukaryota; kingdom Viridiplantae; phylum Streptophyta; class Pinopsida; order Pinales; family Pinaceae; genus Pinus; species Pinus albicaulis. The sequence goes on along the minus strand of CM076584.1, from coordinate 1,061,577,051 downwards.
TAAAATTCGCCCTTGGAGGATATATATAAAAAAATTCACCTTCAAACCTTTCTAGGGAACCATGCAGTGACACTTGTCACAGTGTCATTGGAAGAAAATGGAGGAAAACCCAAATTTTTTGCCTTCGACCCTGTTTGACCCTTTTTTTTTTAAATTCCCCTGTTTGACATGGCGATCAGTAGGCTATAACTTTCACATACAGACTCCGTTTTGAGTGAAACAAATTGCTTTGGATTCCTCACGATGGGCTGGATCCATTCATTCTAGTTTGGTGCAATTTTGAGCACTTTGATTTTTTGGAAAAAAATTTCCCCTAATCCAGATTCCGATCAATATTGGAGCAATATTTTCTAAATGGAAACAAGGAAATCGTTGTCCCGTTTTGTGATGATATTATGTGGATTGGAGACACACGAACGTGGAATTTTCCTACTTACCAGCAGTGTAGAGAGGTGAAGGTGCATAATGTGTCTGCACTAAGTATGAGTAGGGTGATGCGGGATCATGTGTATGTTGAGACATATGCGATATTCATCAGGGAGATCAAGGATGATGATGGAGTGGGTATGCCTATTCAAGCCGATATTTCTGATGTATTGGAAAAATATGCAGATCTTATGCCCGATGAGTTGTCGAAAGTACTACCACCGATATGTGTAGTGGACCATAACATTGAGTTAAAGTCAGGGAAGCAACCACCAGCAAAAGCTCCTTATCATTTCTTAGGACCGGAGTTGGAGGAGTTGAAATGAAAGGTGAAGGAATTGGCTGATGTAGGTTTCATACAAATTTCAAGGTCCCCATATGGAGGTCTAGTATTGTTTAAGAAGAAGAAGGACACGAATGAGTTACATATGTGTTGTGATTATCGTGCACTGAATAAGAAGACAATAAAGGACAGACCATCTGTTTCCACTTATTGCAGATTGTTTTGATAGGCTTGTGAAAGCCCAAGTGTTTTCAAAGCTCGATCTGAGACATGGGTATTATAAGGTGCTGATAGTAGAAGGTGATGAGAAGAAGACCGCAATTGTGACGTGATATGGGATTTTTTAGTTTCTTGTAATGTCATTCGGGTTTTGCGTCCATTCCTGGATACATTTGTAGTTATATACTTGGATGACATCGTGGTGTTTAGTGATAACATGGAGGCTCGTAAGAAGCACTTGGCTTTGTTATTTGAGGCACTAAGGAAGAATCAATTTTTCTTGAAGAAGTTGAAGTGCATGTTCGCTCAGATAGAGATTTGGTTCATTGGACACATAGTGGGTCAGGGTCACATACGGATGGAGGCGAACATGGTGCAGGCGATTGAGGATTCCACTGAGCCGAAGAATGTCCATGATATGAGAGACTTCTTGGGGACGACCAACTACCAGCGGAAGCTTGTAGAGGCAGACCTATTGAAGAAGGATAAGCGATGGAATTGGACAGAGAAGTGTCGTGCAACATTTTAAGAATTGAAGAGGAAGATGGTGGAAACACTGATATTGAGGGTACCTGACTTTGAGAGACCATTTGAGGAGCACACAAATGCTTTTGGTTTTGTGAGTGGGGGATTACCCTTGTAGGATGGGCATCCAGTGGCATATGAGACTCGAAATTTGCAGGATAGAGAGCGACGATATTCGTTTCATGAGAAGGAGATGATTGTTATCATCCACTATTTATAGATATGGAGGAATTACTTGATTGGGAATCCTTTTTTTGTCAAGACTAACAATGTTGCAGTGAGTTATTTTGTATCCCAACCGAAGTTTTCAACGAATCAAGCTTGTTGGCAGGACTTCTTGGCATAATTTTACATGAATATTGAGTACAGGTCGGGTAGACTCAATGCAGTTACAGATGCCCTCACCAGGAAGAGACTGTTAGTTTCACTTGGGCAGGAAGAAGACCGTGTTGAACGTTGTAGGAGTCATGTTAACATGACTGATGAGATGCAGAGTAGACTTCATTCTAGTGCGGAGGAAAATATTGAGGCGAAGAGCATTCTGAAGCAGGTAAAGGAGGGGAAGACTCATAAGTTTTTTCTACGAGATGGACTCTTGTTCTATGCAAACTGACTCTACATTCCAAAGTCATCTGGACTTAGGAGACACCTCTTGAAGGAGTTCCACGATTCTCCATGGGTTTTCCACCTAGGGCAGCGTCATTCTTTGGCATTATTGGAGAGGGGATACTTTTGGGAGAAGATGAGTATGTACATACATGCATCATTTTTCAACAAGACAAATTGGATAACTAGTGACAAGGAGGCTTGTTGCATCCTTTTCTGATTCCTGCGAGACCTTGGAAGAGTGTTTCAATGTAATTCATCACTCACTTACCACAGGTGCATGGGTATAATGGGATTATGGTTGTTGTGGACCATTTTTCCAAGTATGTCATATTCATTCTGACAAAGATACCTTATGGAGTTGAGAATACTGCTAAGTTACTTCAAAAATGTTGTGAAGATTTGGGTAGTACCATTGAGTATCGTGTCGAATCAAGATCCACGTTTTACAAGCATGTTTTTGACCACTTTGTTTAAGCTATTCAAGACAAATTTTCTTAAGAGTTCAACTTACAATCTGCATACATATGGGAAAACCGAACGGATTAATTCACTGTTGGAGGACTACTTGCGACATTATGTGAGGGCTGATAATAAAAATTGGCCTGAACTCTTGGATGTGGCTCAATTTAGCCACAATTTTCAGAAGAGTTCTACAACTGGGTATAGTCCATTTGAGTTGATCGATGGATAGATGTCAGTTGCTCCACACATTGTGCTACCCAGAGGATTTTTTAGGAGTCCACATGTGAAGAGATTCTTGACAGCATGGGAGGAGTCTTTGGATTTAGAACATGTGCACATGCATGATGCTGCAAGGAGAATGAAGAAATGGACAGATAGTGATAGAAATTAAAGGACATTTTAGCCTAAAAGTGGCCTCTTAAGGAAAAATAATAAAATAATAGTTAAAATAACAAAATAAAATTTATGAATTTTGAAGGGAAAAGAAGAAAACTACTTTTTTTAATTGTATTTTCGGCTTATCTCCTTATAGGTTTATTCAAATTTCAAGTTTAGACACTCATTATATACAAAATTAAATTCCACATCCAATGAGTACCCATTATGCGGACTTTTAAGAAGACCCACATTGATAAAAATTGCAGATACATTAAAAAACGTGTTGAAACGCGCTTTTTTAATGTATCTGCAATTTTAATCAAGGTGGGTTTTCTCAAAAGTATGCATAATAGGTACTCATTGGATGTGGAATTTAATTTTGCATCCAACGAGTGTCTACACTTGAAATTTGAGTAGACCTATAAGGAGATCAGTAAAAACTACAATTAAAAAAATAGTTTTTCTTCGTTTCCCTCCAAAATATTTACATGTACCTATTTTTTGAATTTAAATAATTTTTAATGGTTTACATATTATGACATGGAAGTTACATTTGAATTTCATGGGCACTTTTAGGTTGAAATTTCCTCTAATGCGGGACACACACTTCGATGTTGGGGACATGGTCTTACTAAGGATTACAAATATCAATTCCAGCCATCGAAACGGACTGCAAGATCTTTGTCAAGGAAGTATGCAGGGCCATTTCAGGTGAAGAAGTGAACGGGGAAAGCTGCTTATGATTTGGAGCTTCTGAAAAACATGCGTTCAAAACATCATGTGTTCCATATGAGTCAACTCAAGAGATTTAGGCTTGATGCACATCATCCTGAGAGAGAAGCACCACCGAGGGGACCAACCATGTTTATGGATAGACCGAACTTGGTTCTAGATAAGATATTGGATCTTAGAACTACATGTATTGGGAATTTCACACGAAGGGAGTTCTTCATTTAGTGGAAGGGCACACTAGAGGAGATTGGTTGGGAAATAGAGGATTCGACGTGGAGATGGGAAAATGAGATTTTTAAAGGTGTGCGAATGAGTGCGCCTAATGGAAATTTCGGTGAGGAGAGACACAAGTAGCGACGGTGGCAACTCTACCTCGATTAAATGAGATGTAGAAAAATGTGCGACGGGGGTGCACACCCAGTCAGTATGCCCACCCCCGGGCGCATGCCAACTGAGAAAGGGAGAGATGGGAAGATGAAGTGGACGACCGAACAACACATGTGATAGGCAGGGCGGACGAGTGGTGGACCGACACATGATAGTGGGTGGGCAAGCAACAGGCTGACACATATGTATGAGCGAATAGGCGTGGCAAGCTCGTGGGCAAGTTGGCTTGGTGGGCCAATGCCCCAAGAGATGCATCCTAAACATATTACAACACGACAAACAACACATATAATGGAGGGTCGTGATTTGGCTTGAATATATAATCGTAGAGCCAATATCCTATTCAGTACAATCATAGGGTGGGCGCCGAGAGGTAAGGCAAGGCTGAGGGAAAGTATACAAGACTGAGCGCTATTGCAGGGCGGGTTGGGTGATGCGTCTGCAGCGCAGGAAGGCATAACACAATACATGCAGTGCATTCAAGTCACAAATTTGTTGCGCGTTTGGGAGAAATGGTTGTGCAACCCGTTCAGGTCATGGATGTGCAGCACATTCAGGAGCAATGACTGTGCGAAATGTTTGGGTAACATGACTGTGTGGAATTGGAAATGTCGCGGGTAGGAGGTAACACGACAACGTGTAGGTGGGCATGGTTGTGTGTCATTAAAATGACAACATAACTTAACTTTTTTACAGTAAACTTCGAGTAGAGTGCCGAACCCGAGCAGGGTCGGGCTTCCCTTTGTAAATTAATGTAAATTGTAGAAAATTTATAATGAAAGTATAAATTTGAGAAAATTGTGTATTTGTCTTGTGTTTGGCATATCTTTATTGTTATATTATGTATTCCACGCATAATGTAATAATGGAAGAAAACGTAAATAATAATGTTGGTAGGTGTGGTCTGAAAGATGAGAAAAAAACGAAGTAGGGAAGCCTAGTTGGTGTTGCATGATGCCTCGAAAGTTGGAACCGACTCGGGGACATGACACCATATATGCTAGGGGAACAATAGAGTAACATCAAATATGAAGACGTGAATAAAAAAACACGATCGTAACATTCGTAAATAAGTAAGTGTTGGTATTTAGAACAGGTTAAAAACAAATTAAATAGGAAAGAAATGCAGGAAATATTGGAAACTGAATCATACAACTAACACAGGGAATTACATGGTAAAATTCTGACGGTGTGTTAAGGAAATCTCCATGGGGCAAGGGATTGGAAATATTATTAATCAAATATTATTCTCCAAGTTACAAGAACCTTTCAGGAAATCACTAATTAATATGGGTTATTTCATTACATAACTTCCTTTCGTTACAAAAATTGACTAAACGGTAAAAAATCAGATTTACCCAAATATTTGCATCATTTACATTGTTTTCATTTTTCAATAATCTCCACCTTGAAAACAATTTTCCTAGTCCCTTTCCCATGCCCATTCATCATCTCTTATGCAAGCCAATAGAAGCCAAACACCATCACAACTTCTCTACTAAAACTGGATTCGTGAATATTTCTAAAAGGTTCTCCTATGTATGGACCTTCTTGAGAGCTACTTTGTCGCCATCGATCACATGTCTCACAAAATGGTACCTTACATCAATGTGTTTGGTCTTGACGTGATAAGATGGATTTGTAGCTAAATGAATAGGACTATGAATGTCACATAACACATTCACTTTCTCTTGCATCCTTTCAATCTCATTAAGTAGACCTTTCAACCAGATTTCCTCTTTATATGCATTTGAAGTAGCTATATATTCTGCTTCAGTAGTGGACAACACAATAATTTCTTGAAGCTTTGACATTCAGCAAATTGTCCCACATACAAGAGTAAAGACATATCTTGTAGTAGATCCTCATTTCCAAATCAACTACATAATGAACATCCCCATATCCGCAGATTGAACCTTCATTGCCATTAAATATGATACAATGGTCACTTGTGCCTCTCAAATACCGAAGCACCATTTCACTTCTCGCCAATGTTCTTCTCCTGTATTTTCCATGAACCTGCTGACAACTCCAACTGCATGTGAAATTTCAGGTCTTGTAGATACCATTTCATACATGAATTTTCCTACTGTATTTTCATATGGTACACGAGACATATACTTCTTTGATTCATCATTTCTAGGACTCAAAACTGAAGAAATATTAAAATGGGAAGTTAATGGAACATTAACAGGGTTCACATTGTTCATACTGAAATTTTCAAGTACTTTCTCCACATACTTCTGTTGTGATAACCAAAGCTTACCATTTTTCCTGTCTCTTTGTATCTCCATGCCCAAAATATTTTTTTTCACTCGAAGATCCTTCATATCAAACGTCCCCGAGAGCTGAGCCTTTAACCTATTGATCTCTTCCATGCTTTTACTTGCAATAATCATATCGTCAACATATAAGACCAAGATAATGAATATGTCATTGAAACTCTTAAAGTATACACAATGATCATACTCACTTCCAGTAAAATTCTAACTCACCATGAAGGAGTCAAACTTCTTATACCGCTGCCTAGGAGACTGTCTCAGGCCATACAATGTTTTCCAAAGCTTGAAAACTAATCTTTTGTTGCAACCTTGTACAAAACCTTATGGTTGTTCCATATAAATATCTTCATCCAAATCACCATGAAGAAAATTTTTTTAACATCTAGCTATTCTAACTCAAGGCCAAGTAATGAAGTTAGTGCTAACACGGTACGAATGGAAACAAGTTTTATGACTAGTGAAAAAATCTCATGAAAATCAATTCCTTCAACTTGATAGTTACACCCTTTTGCAACCAGTATTGCTTATACATTTCGATACTTCCATCAACATTTCACTTCAATTTGAATACCCATTTGCATCCAAAAACACTTCTCCCTTCAAGAAATTCTACAAGATATCAGGTTTTGTTTTTGGCTAAGGAATCCATTTCTTCATCCATAGCCATTTTCCATTTTTTCTTTATCTGCATCATCCACTGCTTCCTGAAAATAATAAGGTTCCACATCTTCAGCAATCAATGAAATAGATGAAGCAAAATATTCATACCTTTTGGGTTTTCTTCTTTCCCTTGTATAACTTCTTAGAGTGATTAGTTGTTGAACTGGTTCTGGAACTTCTAAAATTTCTTTTACATCTTCTTCACATTTTTCATTAAAAGTCTCTCCTTCCTTTTGAATTTTTGGCAAAGGTTTATCGTCCAAATGAATTTGTTGATTCGTTGATAATTGTTCTTGTTCAACTTTTTCGACGTCTAATTTTAGAATAGAGGATTCATCAAATATTACATCTCTACTAATGCTTATCTTACGTGAAGAAGGATCCCACAACCTGTATCCTTTTACTACATAATCATACCCAACAAATACATGACATTTTTTTTTGGATCTAACTTTGAACGTTGACTCTTTGGAGTAATAGCATAGGCATCACAACCAAAAATACTTAAATGTGAATAATCAAAAGACTAACCCGACCAAACCTCTTTAGAAATTTTACAATTAATCGCAACTGAAGGTGACCTTTTAACTAAATAACAAGGAGTATATATTGCTTCTTCCCATAACACATTTTGAAGGTTAGCATTATTGATCATGCTTTTGGCTCTTTCCATAAGAGTCTAATTCATATGTTCAACAATGCAATTTTGATGAGGAGTATAAACAACAGTTTTATGTTTAACAATCCCTTCATCCTTATGGTATTGTTCAAATTCTAAGGAAGTAAATTCATCGCCATTGTTAGTTCTTAAACATTGAATTGATTTTCCTGTTTTATTTTCCACCATAGCTTTAAATTATTTAAAGACATTAAATACATCAACTTTTCATTTTAACATATAGACCCAGACTTTCCTGGAGAAATCATCAATAATTGTTAAGAAGTATAATGCACCTCCATAAGACATAGTAGGAGATGGTCCCCAAAGAACAAAATGAATATAGTCCAACATCTCTTTACTATTATGATTTATAGTTTTAAATTTATGTTTATATTATTTTCTATATACATAATGCTTACAAAAATACAGCCTCATGGATTTCAAATCAGGAAGAAAATTGAGATTCATCAGTACCTCAAGACTCTTCTCGCTCATGTGACCCAGATGTTGATGCCATAGATGAGTACCTTCTTATGCCTTCTTAGATACAATCACTCCCTCATTGACCTAAGTACATCCTTTGAGTCTATAAATTTTCCTGATCTTCTCTGCCTTTATAACAACCAGAGCGCCTTTTGAAACTTTCATCACTCCATTTTGACCTATAAACTTGTAATGTTTTGAGTCCAATACTCCCAAGGAAATCAATTTTTTCCTCAACTCAAGTACATTTCTAACATCAGTTAATGTTATAACTGTATCATCATACATTTTAGTTTTGACATTTCCCATCCCAATAGTCTGACAAGATATATTATTACCCATAAACTCATAACTATTATGCACAACTTCGTATGAAGTAAACCAATTTATGTGCAGACTCATGTGATGAAAAGCACCAGAGTCTAATGACCAATTTTCATAACTTTGAGATGCATTGAAAACAGGTAAAGCTTCATCTACCATACCTAACTTAGTAGATAAAAATTCACCAATCATACTTGAATCAACTTTATTTTCTTCTTTCTTTTGCTTTTAACCAGACTCCTTTCTTTTCCAACAGTGTTTCTTCAAGTGTCACATTTTTTTCAGTACCATCATTCTCCTTTACACTTCTTTCCTTTTGATTTTGATCTGGAAGAAATCTTCACTTTCTCCCCTCTTCCTTTGACCAACCTCTGGCTACCATGGCTTCTGGTGCAGAAGTTTCAATGTTGGACTTCCTTCGTACCCCTTCAAATAACAAAGCTCCCACAACTTAATAAATTTCTAAAGATTCGGTTGTGCTCAAACTGATAGAAGTCACAAAGTGGTCCCAAGGTTCGGGAAAAGAACACAACAAGGTGATAGATTTGTCTTTTTCTTGAAATTTGACTTCCATATCTAATAATTGAAAAACAAGTGTATTAAAAAAATTTAAACGCTCTCCAATTTTAGTACCCTCCTTCATTCGAAGGTTATATAGTTTCCTCTTCAAATAAATTATGTTGGTTAAATATTTGGTCATATATAGTCTTCCCAATTTCCCCCACAAACCTGTTTTTATGGTTTCTTCAAAAATATTGAAGAGAAATTCATTTCCCATGCACAAACTAATGATACTGAGAGCTTCAACATCCAAATCCTCCAAATCCAAATCTGTCATTCCCATAGGTTTCTTCCTAACCCCATCTAAAGCTTTGTGCAACCCTTGTTGCATTAGTAAATCCCTTACTTTCAATTTCCACAATGCAAATTGTTTTTAACGGTGAACTTCTCCACCTCAAGTTTAGCATTAGTCATTTTACACATTTCTTCCTAAACAAACTCTTTCAAAAAATTATTTTATTTAATGATCCCGTTCTTTTAGAAATTATGCTAATAAAGATTTCCTTCTTACAGGTAATAAATTTCCTGCTAGGGTTTCCTGTAATAAAATTTCTGCTTTCTTGTTTGAAATTTACAACTAGGGTTTCACCTCTCTTTTAATATCAAAAAAATGTTTTATGTTCTTTAAAAGACAAAAAAACTCCACTTCCTTTGACAGAGTTAAAATTTTTCTTCAAAAAAAATCTTCAACAAAACTTTAGAACTTAGAAAACTCCATAAAAATTACCCGGGTGAATGCGGATCCTCTTCACGGATTTCTCAGCGGGAAAGGTCAACTGCTTAACCAATGGTGGAAGAAGAAATGGATTCACTCTTCAACTGACGGTTCTTTTTTCTCTACTCAGGTTTGGTCTCCACACAGACTCCCAATGGCTTCAAAAATGATGTCTGGTTTCGGTTCTCTCTGACGACTTTTCTAATGGCACGACCATGACTCTGCCTTTTTGGCTCAACATAGTGTGTTTCAAAAAAAAAAAATCACTCTATCGCTACTCTGTTTTGGGTCCACACATGATGACATTTTTCTCTAATCGGTGGCTCAGACATGTAGGAACCGATGGTGGGCTCAATAAAAGGTTTCATTGGCCCTAGACTCTTCTTTGCGGCTCAGATAGATGACCTCACTGTATCTTCCTTGCATCACAGATAGACAGCCTCATGGCCTCTAAGAATGCGACCTCCTTTGACTGGTTTTGTTCTCCTCTATCACTGAAAATTTCACAGTGTTATTTTTCTCTCTCACAGACACGACCCTCACAACTTGTTGAACGGATTGTATCTATCATAGCAATGGCCCTCACAACTTGCTATGATACTATTTATTGGTATTTAGAACCAATTAAAAAACAAATTAAATAAGAAATAAATACAGGAAATATTGGAAATTGAATCACACAACTAACATAAGGAATTTTGTGGTAAAACCCTGACAACGTGTGAAGGAAACCTCCACGGGGCAAGGGATTGAAAATTTTATTAATCAAAGATGATTCTCCAAGTTACAAGAAACCTCTCAAGAAATCACCAATTAATATGGGCTATTTCGTTACATAACTTCCTTTCGTTACTAAAATTTACTAAAAAGTAAAAAATCATATTTACCCAAATAATTACATCATTTATATTGTTGTCATTTTTCAATAGGAGGCTCATAAATTTATGGACTGAAGTTATCTAACGTAAATCCTTATGCAGGACTATCATGTGGGTTTGACTCCCATTGGGTCTATCCAAGTTAGGCTTCGTGAGTTGAACTAGTTGGCATGGGCCCCTTTGGATGAGAAAATTAAATAAATAAATAAATAATAAAAAATTGGGACCAAAAAAATCATCAAATGGGGATACATGATCCATAATGGATCATCATAATTTTTCATCTATGTTGGTACTTTCCACATAAAAATATTAGAGGAATAGTTTCATATACCCAATTTTAGGGATAAATCTCAATTTATTGATTTGGGCTCTAGAACTTTCCAGAGTTATTTTGAGGCATTAAATGACACTTTTGTGGGTCAAAACTTTATGAGCTTATTTATTTTCCCTTCATGTGTTTTTACACATAAAAATATCTCGAATGGTGAAAAACTCAACTCAATTGAAATTCATATTCAAAATTTATGTCTCTTGTAAGTTGACCTACCCTATTGACAACCATAGCACCAAGTGGATGCCATGTCAACCCCCATTACTCACACATGTGGGGATAGTCATTTGTGGGTTTTCAAGATGACTCTAAAGGGCCAAAACCCCTGAGAGTTTAGACATACAAAAACCCTAACCCTAGACAAATATTATGATATGTTAAACATTGGGCTACTAGGAAGAGAAGAGGTTCCATTCTTTTGGTATTGTTAATTTTCCATAATTGAGCAGAGAATCTATGAGTCATATATTAAAGCATGTTATCTATAATAGTCATTTAAGTCATAGTGTCCATGGCAACTTTGCCATTGTGAATGCCCCTATTTTTTTTACTTTTATTTCGTAAGTAAGAAAAATAAATGAAAGCATGGACCTCAACTTCATGTTGAGTTTTCTTGTGTGTATTAGGTTTCCTAGGTCACATCTTATGCTTATTTGTGTGAATGATATGCTTATTTTATTTGTTTCTTTAATTTCAGTTTTAGTTATTTCTAGAATTTTAAACAATATGCTAATAATATTAAATATAAAACATATAATAGAATGAATCTTTGAAGAGCATTAATTCTTGGCACAGTTTGACATGACTATTTAGTACACGTCAGGTAGACTCAATGTAGTTGCAAATGCCCTCGGCAGGAAGGGAATTTTAGTTGCACTTAGGGAGGAATAAAAATGTGTTGAACGTTGTAGGAGTCGGGTTAACATGACCGATGAGATGAAAATTATACTTCGTTCTAGTGTGGAGGAAAATATTGAGGCGAAGAGCATTCTGAAGCAGGTAAAGGAGGGGAAGACTCATAAGTTTTTCCTAAGATATGGACTCTTGTTCTATAGGAACTGACTCTACATTCCAAAGTTATATAGACTTAGGAGACACCTCTTGAAGGAGTGCCATGATTCTCCATGGGTTTTCCATGCAGGGCAGCGTCGTTTGTTGGCATTATTGGAGAGGGGATACTTTTGGGAGAAGATGAGGGAGAATGTGGAGGAGTATGTACATACATGCATCATTTGTCAACATGAAAAATTGGATAACTAGAGACAGGGAGGCTTGTTGCATCCTTTTCTGATTCCTGCAAGACCTTGGAAGAGTGTTTCGATAGAATTCATCACTCAGTTACCGTAGGTGCATGGGTATAATGGGATTATGGTTGTTGTGGACCATTTTTCCAAGTATGTTGTCTTCATTCTGACAAAGATACCTTATGGAGTTGAGAAGACTGATGAGCTATTCTTCTAAAATGTTGTGAATATCTGGCAAGTACTATTGAGTATCATGTCAGATCGAGTTACACATTTTACAAGCATGTTTTGGACCACTTTGTTTAAGTTAGTCAGGACAGAGTTGCTTCAGTTTTAGAGTTACCATCTGCATACATATGGGAAAACTAAACTGATTAATGCACTGTTGGAGGACTACTTGCGACATTATGTGAGGGCTGATAATAAAAATTGGCCTGAACTCTTGGATGTGGCTCAGTTTAGCTACAATTTGCAAAATATTTCTACAACCGGGTATAGTCCATTTGAGTTGATTAATGGACAGATGCTAGTTGCTCCACACATTGTGCTACCTAGAGGATTTTTGAGGAGTCCACATGCGAAGAGATCTTGACAGCATGGGAGGAGTCTTTGGAGTTAGAACATGTGCACATGCATGATGCTGCAAGGAGAATGAAGAAATGGGTAGATAAGGATAGACATTAGAGGAAAGTTTAGCCTAAAAGTGGCCTCTTAAGGAAAAATAATAAAATAATAGTTAAAATAATAAAATAATAAAATAAAATTTATGAATTTTGGAGGGAAAAGAAGAAAACTACTTTTTTTAATTGTACTTTTGGCTTATCTTCTTAAATGTTTACTCAAATTTCAAGTTTAGACACTCGTTATATGAGTAATTAAATTCCACATCCAAGGAGTACCCATTATGCGGACTTTTAAGAAGACCCACATTGATACATTAGGGGAATTTTGAAATCTAAAATGGGCCTACTAAGGAAATAATAAAATAATAGCTAAACCAATAAAATAATATTTATGAATTTGCAATTCACTTTTTGCACCACAATTCATGTAACCATAGTTAAATTCAAGTCAAAAGTTGTACCAAAAAATTTAATAAAAAAATTGTATTGATGTGACTATAAATAAGAATAAGCATTTCAAGAAAAAGTCATTATCATTGAACAACTAATGCATTTGTCCTTTGTACTTAAATAACTTAAAATATAAATATAAATATAAATTTATAAATTCTTAATTATGTTATATGTTATTAATTAAAATTTATATTATTTGAATTGTATGATAATATGTAATTAATATACTATATAAAAATAATTTAATATAATATAACATAATAAATGTATAGGGATATGCATTGTTTCTTTCAAGAAATATGAAATGACAATAATATATTTTTATTCAAAAAGTGTGAAATGACATTTATTATGAGTATTTTACTTTGACTTTAAAAGTACTTAGAGCACTACCATGGTTAACCATGAGTTTTTATCCACCATTGAGAATGTGACAAGTAAGTACCTTTAACTCAAGAAATGCCACCTCAGCCAGTAGGGATGATGGCATCCCCTGAAATGTAATTGGTTCTCATGATGTGAATTTTGATTGTACATTTTTCTTAGGAAACCCATTTTAGACCTCAAAATTCCCCTAATGAAAATTGCAGATACATTAAAAAAACGTGTTAAAACATGTTTTTTAAATGTATCTGCAATTTTGATCAAGGTGGATTTTATCAAAAATATGCATAATAGGTATTCGTTGGATGTGGAATTTAATTTTGCATCCAACGAGTGTTTACACTTGAAATTTGAGTAAACCTATAGGGAGATAAGTAAAAACTATAATTAAAAAAAAAAAAAAATAGTTTTTCTTCTTTTTCCTCCAAAATATTTATATGTACCTCTTTTTAAATTTAAATAATTTTTATTGGTTTACATATTATGACATGGAAATTACATGAGAATTTCATGGGCACTTTTAGGCTGAAATTTCCTCTAATGCAGGACACACACTTCAATGTTGTGTACATGGTCTTACTGAGGATTACCAAAGACCAATTTCAGCCAATGGAAGGGACTGCAACATATTTGACAAGGAAGTTTGAGGGGCCATTTCAAGTGAAGAAGTGAGCTTGGAAAGTTGCTTATGATTTGGATCTTCCTAACCACATGCGTTCGAGACATCATGTGTTCCATATGAGTCAACTCAAGTGATTGAGACTTGATGCGCAACATCCTGAGAGAGAAACACCACCGAGGGGACCAGTCATGTTTATGGATAGACCAAACTTGGTTCTAGATAAGATATTGGATCTTATAACTACATGTGTTAGGAGTGTCACACGAAGGGAGTTCTTCATTTAGTGGAAGGACACACCGAAGGAGATTGGTTGGGAAACATAGGATTCGATGTGGAGATGGAAAAAGGAGATTTTTAAAGGCGTGTCGATGAGCACACCTAATGGAAATTTCGATGAGGAGAGACACGAGGAGCGGTGATGGAAACTCAACCTCAGTTAAATGAGTTGGGGGGGAATGTGTAACGAGGGTGCACACCCAGTCAGCGTGCCCACCCCCGAGCGCATGCCAACTGAGCAATGGAGACACAGGAAGATGAAGTGGACGACCGAACAACACACGTGATGGGCAGGGCAGACAAGCGGTGGACCGACACATGATAATGGGTGGGAAAGCAACAAGCCGACAAATATGTATGAGCCGATAGGCGTGGCAAGCTCGTGGGCAGGTCGGCTTGGTGCGACAACGCCCCAAGAAACTTGTCCTTAAAATATTACAACATGACAGATAACATATATAATGGATGGTCGTCGATGAAGCAGAGGTCCAATGGTGGAGACAATTGACTTCCACCCGATCCACCCAGGATCAATCCTCCGCAGAGACATACGCTTGTTGTGTCTTCACTCGAAGGGTAGGTGACCCCATAGTGGACGTCTCAACCCTTGTTGAGGCATAAGTTAATTGCTAGAATGTGGCTTCTAGGCTAGGGTTTATAGTGACAGCCAGATGGATTTGAACCTGAGCGACTAGGCCTTGCTCAGGAGAGCCCCACCAGTTACCTATTCCCCTAGATCTAAAAAAAACATATATAATGGATGGTCTTGATTTGGCTTGAAGATATAACAGTAGATCCAATATCCCATTTTATACAATCATAGGGTGGGGGTCGAGAGGTAAGGCAAGGCTAAGGGAAAGTATACGACACTGAACATTATTGCAGGGCGGGTTGGGTGATGCATCTGCATCACAGGAAGGCATAACACAATATGTGCAGCACGCTCAAGTCACGAATGTGCTGCGCGTTTGGGAGGAATGGTTGTGCAACACATTTAGGTCACAGATGTGCAGCGCATTTAGGAGCAACAACTATGTGGCACGTTTGGGTAACATGACTGTGTGGAGTTCTCTGGGACATGGACAAGAGGTATCACAGCAACGTGCAAGTGGGCATGGTTGTGTGTCGTGAACATGACAACAGAACTTAAGATTTTTACAATAAAATTGAGTAGAGTGCCGAACCCAAGCAGGGTTGACCTCCCCTTTGTAAATTAATGTAAATTGCAAAAAATTTATAATGAAATTATAAATTTGATAAAATCATGTATTGGTCTTGTGTTTGGCATATTTGTATTGTTTTATTATGTATTCTGTACATGATCACATTTTTCTTCCGCAAAACTTCAGAACTTAGAAAACTCCATAAAAATTACCCGAGTGAATGTGGATCCTCTTCACGGATTTCTCAGCGGGAAAGGTTGACTGCTTAAACAATGGTGGATGAAGAAATGGATTCACTCTTTAACTGACGGTTCTTTTTTCTCTGCTCAGGTTTGGTCTCCACACATACTCCCAGTGGCTTCAAAAATGATATCTGGTTTCAGTTCTCTCTAAAGAATTTGCTAATGGCGCGACCATGACTCTGGCTTTTTGGCTCAACATCGCGTGTTTAAAAAAAAAAAATATCACTCTATGCCTGCTCCATTCGGGGTCCACACACAATGAAATTTTTCTCTAACTGGTGGCTAATACATGTAGGAACCGATGGTGGGCGCGATAAATGGTTTCATCGGCCCCGGGATCTTTTTTGCGGCTCAGACAGAAGACCACATGATCTCTTCTTTGCAACACGGATAGACGGCCTCATGGCCTCTAGGAATGTGGCCTCCTTTGATTGGTTTTGTTCTCCTTTGTCACTGAAAAATTTCGCAGTGCGACTTGTCTCTGTCACGGCCACGACCCTCACAACTTGTTGAGTAGATTATGTCTCTCATAGCAATGGCCCTCACAACTTTCTCTAAATATATTTGTTGGTATTTAGAACCAGTTTAAAAACAAATTAAATACAGGAAATATTGGAAACTAAATCACACAACTAACACAAGGAATTACGTGGTAAAACCCTGATAGCGTGTCAAGGAAACCTCCACGAGGCAAGGGATTGGAAATTTTATTAATCAAAGATGATTCTCCAAGTTACAATAAACCTCTTAGGAAATCACCAATTAATATGGGCTATTTTGTTACATAACTTCCTTTCGTTACTAAAATTGACTAAACAATAAAAAATTGTATTTCCCTAGATAATTACATCATTTATATTGTTTACATTTTTCAACAGGAAGCTAATAAATTTATGGATTGAAGTTAGCTGAAGTAAATCCTTATGAAGGAATATCACGTGGGTTCGACTTTCCTCAAGTCTATCCAAGTTAGGTTTCCTGAGTTGAACCGGTTCGCATGGGCCCCTTCGGGTGGAAAAAAATTAATTAATTAATAAAAAATAAAAAATTGGGACCAAAAATCTCCTTAAATGGGGAGACATGATCCATAATGGATCATTATAATTTTTCATCTATGTTGGTACTTCCCACATAAAAATATTATAGGAATAGGTTCATATACCCAGTTTTAGGGACAAATCTCAATTTATTGATTTGGGCTCTAGAACTTTCCAGAGTTAGTTTGAGGCATTAAATGACACTTTTGTGGGTCAAAATTTTATGAGCTTGGTTATTTCCCCTTCAAGTGGTTTTACACATAAAAATATTTCGAATGGTGCAAAACTCAACTCAATTGAAATTCATATTCAAAATTTTTGTCTCATGTAACTTGACCTACCCTATTGACAGCCATAGCACGAAGTGGATTCCATGTCAACCCCCATTACTCACACATGTGGGGAGATTCATTTGTGGGTTTTCAAGATGACTCTAAAGCACCAAAATCCATAACACTAACTGAGAGTTGAGACATACAAAAACCATAAACCTAACCCAAACCCAAACCCAAACCCTAGGCAAATATTATGATATGTTAAACATTGGCCTACTAGGAAGAGAAGAGGTTCCATTCTTTTTGTATTGTTAATTTTCCATAATTGAGCAGAGAATTTATGAGTAGTATATTAAGGCATATTATCTGTAATAGTCATTCAAGTCATGGTGTCCATGGAAACTCCATTATGAGTGCCCCTATTTCTTTTACTTCTATTTCATAAGTAAGAAAAATAAATGAAAGCATGGACCTCAGCTTCATGTTGATTTTTCTTGTGTGTATTAGGTTTCCTAGATCACATCTTATGCTTATTTGTGTGAATGGTATGGTCATTTTATTTCTTTCTTTAATTTCGGTTTTAGTTATTTCTATAATTTTAAACAATATGCTAATAATATGAAATATAATATAATGAATATTTGAAGAGCATGAGAGGGTTGGGGTTTCTACAATTTGGGATTCATAAAAATACATTTTCCACATTGTTAAGGGGTTTTTTCTTTTTCTTTTTCTTTTTTTTTTTTTTTTCTTTTTTTTTCTGAAATTTTTTCACCTAAATTGTTCTAGACTAACACTAATAAGGAGCAATGAGTGG
Organism: Pinus albicaulis; assembly: GCA_034641835.2. Classification (NCBI taxonomy): domain Eukaryota; kingdom Viridiplantae; phylum Streptophyta; class Pinopsida; order Pinales; family Pinaceae; genus Pinus; species Pinus albicaulis. The sequence continues at coordinate 1,061,558,996 of CM076584.1, read as the reverse complement.
CTCGGGAGGGAGGGGTGAAATCCCATCCTATAGAAACATTATGAGAGGTACTCAACAAAATAATTATGGGGGTTTTAAAAACCTTGTTGTTAATGGTAATAAGTGGGATAACCCATACTTGGGACTCAGTGAAAAACTCAACTCAGGGATTAATGTCTACCTAAAGTAGTGGTAAACCCTAAGTTCATGACTCCCCCTAATAGGCTAGAAGGATACCACTCGAATATGAAGGACCATGCCCTCCTATGTAAATTCATAGGAATCTAGCCAACAAAGAGGGATTTAGTGAAATGGATTGTTGTGTAACCAGCTCAAAAAATAGAAGAAAAGAGATATCTACGCCTTAGAAATAAGCCACTTCGAGGGGGAAACCTCCAATACATTACATGAATGAACAATTCTTGGATGATACAAATGACCAAAACCTCCTTCTATATATAGGAGTCCAAGGGGCCACAATATAATCCTAGTGGGGCCACAATGTAATCCTAGCCGACCTAACAATAATAATGTAAGGGCACAATAATAACAATATGGGGGTTACAAGGGTACAACAATAACAATAAGGGGGGCTACACTAACATACTAAGGGACTACACTATTAATATAGGGACTTAACATGCCCCTCTCCTTCAAACAAGTGTTGTCCTCAACGCTTGATTATTTCTTGATGCTTCTGTATAAAATTCTCATCCTCCCATGTGGAATATTCTACAGGAAATTTCTTCCACTTGCTGAGATACTCTGAAATTGATCGTACTTGTCGAGTTCTTTTTTCTATTATTTCTTCAGAACTTCTTTCAATGTGATGTTGATCTTCCTGTTGTTTTATTTGGTTCTGCACCAAAGTTAGGTTATCCTTTGAGAGTTGGAGAACTTGTTGTTGATGCTCGATGTGATCTTCCACTACTTTACCATCCATATTAGATTTTATTTGATCCTTAAAACCATCCAACTTAGCCTTCATTTCTGTTTTTAAAACATCTATGTCATCTTCAGTTGCTCTTCGTAAGATCGAAATTTTTTGCACTTGGTACCGTAATTTTGATATCTCATACTACAATTCTTCCTCTTCATGCATCATTGTATAGATTTTTGAGGGCTTAATGGGTATGGAATTATTTTTTGGAGGCATAATATAACCCATTACTGACAAAAATTCTTCAATATTCCCTTGGAATCAATTCAACTTGATTCTTCAAACAAGACTTATGGAATTCGGAAAAAAACAATACACACTTTTTTCTTTCTTTTGAGGAGCTCGATATTGAAATTTGATTATCTCTGTGATTATGGCCCTTAAATATTTGAAATTTGGCACTGAATTAGCCCTCTAAATTTTCTTTTGAATGCCACAGGTCTGACCTGATTTGGATTCTCCAAGACAAAGTTGTGTCCAATATCCCACAATGACCTAATTCTGGACTGGTTCAGTAGAGTGAACTTGTAGGACTTGCCACGTGTCACTGTTTCGTCCTTTTTCTCTGAAATTGATAGCCAAGAAACTAAATTCCATGTACTTGCAACCAATTTTTACGGCACTCCAATCCAATGCCCAGAGAGAGAGTTATCGAACTTTTCCCACGATCACCTCTTTGAGATGAAATTCAGGAGCCTGAAAAAGCACTACCTTCCACAGATCATATCTCCAAAAAATTTGTGAACCAAGCTCTGAAATTTTTTGACGAATTTCCTTAGGATTTCAGCTTCACACCATACAAATTTCAGATTCTGAACCTTTGTAGAAAAATATTTATAGCGCAAATTCCACGATGACCTATTTAGGAGCTTGAAAAAAGACCTAACTTCCACAGATGATATCTCTGAAAATATTACGAACCAAGCTCTGAAATTTTTAGAAAATTTTCCTCAGGATTTCGGCTTCGCACCCTAAAAGTTTCAGCTTCTGAAACTTCGTAGAAAAAAAGTTATAGCAAAAATGTCTGACTTGTTTGGAGCAGCGAAACCCTAGAATCCAAAGCTCTAATACCAAATGTTGTGTAACCAGCTCCAAAAATAGAAGAAAAGAGATATCTACGCCTTAGAAACAAGCCACTTCGAGGGGGAAACCTCCAATACATTACATGAATGAACAATTCTTGGATGATACAAATGACCAAAACCTCCTTCTATATATAGGAGTCCATGGGGCCACAATATAATCCTAGTGGGGCCACAATGTAATCCTAGCCGACCTAACAATAATAATGTAAGGGCACAATAATAACAATATGGGGGTTACAAGGGTAAAACAATAAAAATAAGGGGGGCTACACTAACATAATAAGGGACTACACTATTAATATAGGGACTTAACATGGATACAATCAAAATGGATGGAAAAGGGAGATATATATCTGAAGTTGGTGGAAAAATGGATCTTATGACAATATTCTCGAACCTGGAGGACAAGACCAGGAGTTTTGAAGGAGGCCCTTCTTTCCTCAACAATGCAGCCTTGTACATGAGACACTGAGAGGAATGCTTAACCCCAAATAAGGAATAATTCTTGCCAACCCTAGTTTGGGTACAAATGTACTAGCTACTGGTCAATTGTTTGGGCCTTGAAATTTTAGAAGGTATCAAGAATGCCACAGGGAATTTTGTGAATATTTTGGAGACCAAAAAAGGAGGTTTTGATATGTTATACATGATAATTTTTGGGTATGTGAACATCTCTCAACCACTACCAGAGTTGACAGAATTGGTATATTAGGATGAAACTTGGCTTCAACCACTCAAATATGAGCATGTACCATTTAGGTGCCTGAGAATCCATGAACATGGATCGTCGAGGACTGTTGATGGCTTCTGCAAGGTAGTGAATAGAATAACAAGCCATAAGATGCAACCACAACATACATAATAGAAGAAGGTCATGGAGGATAATTCCTTCGCAACGTTTGAAAACATATAGGAGGATATAGTGTTGTTGTATGACCTCATGGTAGTGGAGAAGCAACAAAGGATTCCCCTGGGGGAAAACCCACCTCTAAGCAGAGATCCCCCGAGGACTCAACTACGGGGGCAGGAAAGCAAAGGAAACCTATGTTAGAAGAAGTTGAACCAACGATGGAAGAATTCATTGAAACTCTAAGCTCAAAGGAACAATTTATGGTGAAGTTGATCCAATAATGGGAGCATATGGAACCAAAAGTAATTCCAAAGGATCATAAGAAGCTTTACTATCAATTGTATGTATAGTTGAGTCGTCAATGTGGATCGCAAGAGGGGGAGACCAACATAGTGGTTGGTACACTAATAGAAAGAGACAAAGGAAAAGTTCAAAATGCTAAGGAAGGAAAATAAAAGGAAGAAAAACTTCAAGATAAACAATTCAAAATGTGGGAGAATACATGATAAAATCAAGTCATGTGGTGGTGCTTCTAGAGATTTTCTCCTCCTCTTAGCACTTTACTCAATGAAGATATTCACATAGAAAATTCATGGTATAAATAAAAAAGGTAAGAAGAGGTATCTAAGAGAGAGTGTCATTAAATAAAATTTAGAAATAATTATTATACAAGAGACTAAAGTGTCTGGTGAGAAGGCATATGAGATAGTGGAAATATATTGGAGGGGTTGTGGGATTATAACACTTGATGTATGAGGCACAATGGGAGGTATAGAGTTTCTATGGAACCTGCTATAAGTTTCATTCTAAGAATGGTTAGATTTCTCTAGAATGTTATCTAGAACCTTATGATAAATAGGCTCAAAGGAAATGACTAGCCTTACTACGGTATATGGTCCTCATCACCCTACTTAGAAAGGGGAATTTTTGGCTAAATTGGAAGAGATAAGAAGGCTCCTTCGGGATGAGTTCTAAATAATAGGCGACGAATCTTATAAGTTAATTGGAAGAGAATAAAGGCAGGATAAGGAGGTTAGATCCAAAAGCCAAGGATTTTGAGGAAGTAATCTAGGAATTGAGAATGGTGGAAATTGAAACAATCAATGACACTTTCACCTTGAAAAATCGTACCAAGTGGCGAAAAGACTAGATCAATTCCTAATATCTGAAGCATTTCTTGGAAAATATATAATTGTAGAAGCGATAACTACCCCATGTTTGGGTTCAAATCACTGGCTTGTGCAACTAGAAATAGATTTAAAAGAAGCCCTAAAAATCATCCTTTTAGGCTCGAAATATTTTGGCTACAAGACCCAAATTTCCTGGATAAGGCCAAGGAGTGGTAGGATTAAATTGAAGGTAGGTGAAGAAAAAAAATTCTTACATTCCAGCTGAAGTTGAAGGAACTCAAATAAAAAACAAGGGAGTTGAATAATAAATAATTTTGACAAATAATGGAAGATGAACAAGCTTTAGAGTTTCATATGCAAGAAATACAACATAAAATTATTATAGAAGGGTGCTGAGAAGAATTAATTGAGGAAATTCAACTTTTAAACAAGTGGAATAAATATGAAAGAAAGAGGAGACTCTATGGAAACAAAATTCAAGAGTATAGTGGATTAAGGAAGGGGAGATGAACCTGAAATTATTTCATAAGTCAATGATCAAACATCAACACTACAATAGGATTCACCCTCACCTCAAAAGAAGGGAAGAGATTGTTACAACACAAGGAGATAAAACATGAACTAATAGAGTATCACCACGATATGTTGATGAAACCAGAGCACACTAGACAACATGCCATAAATAGAATCATATCCTTCATTCATAAACTTATCGATCCAGAGGCATTGATGAGGGAGATATATTTTGCAAAAGTGGAGGAGGTGGTAATGGCTATGCCCAATAATAAGGCTCTGGGACTAGAAGGATTTACTAATGAATTCTTTAAAGCATGTTGGAAATTTTTTGGAAAGGAATTTCATGCCTAGGTGGAAGAATATCGACGCCATTTCAAAAGGTATGGCCATGTTTGAATGCTACCTTTATAACTTTGGTTCCCAATTCAAGTAATTCAGAGATTCCAAGTGGGTTCATACCCATAACCTTTTGCAATGTGATATACAAGATCATTTATTCCATCATTGTCAAACTTCTAAAGCCCTTACTTAATGGTCTTATTTCCTCAGAGAAAACACATTTTGTGGAAGGATGACATATTGAAGATGGGATATTGATGATCCATTAGGTTGTCCATTCTCTTAAACATTTGAAGAATCCTAGAATGTTCATTAAACTGGATTTTTCAAAAGCTTATGATAGGCTAAATTAGGATTATCTGACTCAGGCCCCAGATGTCTTTGGGTTCTCTTGGCAATGTGTATCTTGGATTATATCTCTCATATCAATACCCTTCTATTACCTATTGCTTAATGGATCCCCCCACCAGGACCTTCAATACCTCAAGGGCATTGAGACGGGCCTTGTCACCATTCCTTTTTATTTTATCAATGGAGGGATTAGGCATATACCTGAAAGAATATTTTCCCAGGGGTTTTATCAAAGGTTTGCACAATTTTTGGAAATGATCTACCATTTATTGATGATATTTTTATATTTTTCCAACCTTCCCTCTGGGAATCTAGATTATTATGTGTCATACTCTCAGAAATGGTTTCTTCTGACAGATTAATCAACAATGAGAATTCAAATATCTTATTTTTCAACACCACTTCCCCAATACAACACCATCTATTTTGGTTCTTGCTGTTCCATATTGGTAGCCTCCTGGAAAATATATAGGAATTATGTTGGTAACTAATTCTATGATAGCATAATGTTGGAAAGGGGTACTATAGAAGATATATAACAAACTAAATAATTGGGATTTTCAAGCACAAAATTTGGCTAGAAAGCTTGTCCTGCTTGAGGCGGTCCTCCAGGCATTATTAGTGTATCAATTGTCAGTTTTAGTGTCCCCAAAGATAACTTGTAAGGAAACTATATCAAGATTCAAATATTTTTTATGGAGAGGGGAAATAAAGCCAAGAAATGGTCGTTTGTAGCATAATATAAATTGTGCATTTCGAAGTTGGTAGGGAGACTTGGATTGAGAGACCGAGAGACACTGAACAAATCATTGGGTGCTAAGTTATGGTGGTGATGGATCCAGGGGGTGAGGAATTTTGGATGAATATATGGGAAAGAAAATACATCACAATTGTATCCAAAATTGATAAAGTCAGAGAGATGACATTCACTCCTGGATCCTCCATATAGAATTTGGCTTAAGAAAAAATTAGCCTAGTTCAAGAACATGTCTTCTGGGAAATAATAAAATGGGATACAGCCTTCTTTTGGGTTGATTTATGGCAACAACTCCCATGGTTGAGTGAAAGGGAATATTTCAGGGAGATAGAAGCCTTTGCTACTGAACATGAGGGGAGAAAGGTGGAAAATGATTGGAAGGCAAACAATAACTCCTCTCTTTGGAGAGAATGGGAAAAAAATGAGGACTGGCTATATCATTAAGACAGGTATCCATGGTACAGCTTGAGCGAAGAATTGCATGATCATAAAATTCTGATTTCTCAGGATGATAAGTTATGATTGGTCTACCAAAAAATCAATGTTTACTTTGAAGGAAGCATAATCTTTGTTTGGTGGCCTTCAAGATTTTACAAGAGGAGTACCATGGCGAAGAATATGGACCAATATTATTTGGCCTAAAGTGGCCCACCTCCTTTGGCTGGTAGGGAGAAGAAGGTTGTTACCATGGGATCACATTAAGAATAAATGATACTAGGGCCCATCCTACCGTCACCTATATAGAAACTAGGAGGAGAATATGGAACATCTCCTAAATTCATGCCCATTTGAAGAAGAAATATGGATTCGCATTTTTTCAATATTTGGTCATAGTGATTGCAATCAACTAATCTTGTTGCTGTAGTTTAACAATGGAGACAAAAATTGTTCAAGAATCCTATAGTGAACATAACATGGATACTAGAAACATGATTCACTACATGAGCTCTATGGAAAGAGTGTAACATGAGAATATTCAAGAATAAGAGGAAATATATAGAGAATACTTGGGATTTAGTCAAGAAGAATATCAAAGAAACAATATTAGTAAAGTTCTGGTCCACAAAATATTGGAAGACTAACCATAAGGAAGCTGAAATCCTGAGAAAATTGGAGTTAGCCCAAACTATGATTTCTCCTGCAAGATTTAAGATTTTGGATACTAGAAGATCTACCCCCACCAGCTTTACCCCTCTCCCATCAGGATTTATCAAATTGAATTTCAATGGGGCTTTGAAATGAAATCCAAGGATTGCAATATTCAGAGGTATTTTGAAGGATTGTAATAAGAACACCATAAGGGTGTATTCTCAAAGTTGTGGAGCTACTAGAAACAATGTGGCAGAGTTTTGGGCCCTGAGAAGAGGTCTCCAAATAAATATTGCAAAAGGATCTCATAGATTACAAATTGATGATGACTTAAATCTAGTGACAACCATAGCTGGGAGACTTATCAATGGAACACCCTCATATAAATTGGCCAAAAGTTGGCATTTGGAACTCCTCATTGACCACATTAGTGAACTAATCCATCAATTGGATCACATAATAGTCTTCCTTTCAAGGAGATCGAGGAATAAGATGGCAGAATTCAAGGCTAACTTGGGTTGCTAGTGCCAAGACCCCTATCTAAATGAGATTTGGCCATTGTTAGAACAAATCAATTGGGTTGAATCACTCCAATTCATTTTGGAAAGTAACAATAACTCCCCCATGGGGGTGCGAAAAATCTACAAGGGGGGTCTCGTGGTGTGAGCCCACCACCCTATTAAAATGATGGGAATTAAAAAGAAGGGGGCATTGATCTCCCCTAACATGAATATGCATGTCATGAAGCAAATTAATGGTAGAGGGTGGTGGGGAGAGACATGAACTTGGAGGTGAGTGAGGGAGGAAGGGTCGAGAGCAAGGCTGAGGAGTCAACCACCCTACTATTGGTATTTTGTTTTAACTCCCATGTTGTGGGAATTGTGCTTATATTAGAGGTCAATAAGTTGTGGAAAGTGGCGAATGTATGTTGTGGAAGCATAGACTTGCAGAAGAATATGACAATAGTTAATGGAAGTCGGTGATCATCCCTCCACGTCAATTTGGTTCAATAGCCCAGGTTTTGTTTTCTATGGAATTTCTCTGTTTATCTGTTATTATTATTGGAAATTTGAATCCTAATTTGGTCAACCTCTTAGTTAAATTTAGTTTGTTGGTATTTGGAGTTGATACGATAAAATTGGTCCATGTTCTAGTTATTACTAGATTGAGGGTCTAGTGTTATTGCCTGGTCAATGGTTCTTAAAATTCATATTTGGTTTTTTTATGTCATGCTGTAGCCCCTACAACACCCTCCAAAAAGACCACCATTTCAAATTTTTGGAGCCCCTTGAAACTAGAGAAAAACCAAGTGAGAAGCAATAAAGTTAAGTCGCAAAGTTGCAGCATTCATTTTTTAGAAAATTACGACCCTACGACCTTGCGACCCCGCGACCTAAAGGTCGCAAGGTCGCAAGGTTGCTAAGTCGCGAAGCCCAACTTTTAAATAAAACTGTGACCCTGCGACCTTGCGACCCCGCGACCCCAGGTCGCCAGGTCGCAAGGTCACAAATTGTAAATTTTAATGAAAACTGCGACCTCGCGACCTTGCGACCCCGCGACCCCAGGTCGCCAGGTCGCACGGTCACGAGGTCGCGGATCCCCTAAATCACGAAACTTGCGACCTAGCGACCCCGCATTTATTGCCCACACGTGCGACCTTTTATATAAAGGAGGTCGCTAGGTCGCATTTTGCACATTCAGCGAATTGAAAGAAAACGCCTCTGACAGCTCGACTGGCGCGATTTTCCCGGGTAAGTTGCCATTTCCTCCTGATTTTTCCATTATGAGCATTTCTTACCAAACCCATGTCCCCTTAGGCCTTTAAATTGCCCCTTGTCTGAGCTTTTACATTTTTGTTTCAGTTTAGGAGTGTTTTGTGACCCTGCTTTCACCACAAATGTCCAAGCTCACCGCACTTCTGGTTCAAACTCTCATAGCCTTGCCCCTTTCTCCTAAAGCCATTCCTAAACTCTGCCTGGACCCAGCTAGCTTATAATTTCTTAGGAGGAGGGATAAAATAAACCTTAAGGTCGCGCGTGCGCAAAACCCCGCGGCAAACCCTATCGCGACCTGCGACCCAGCGACCTAGTCGCGAGGTCGCAAAGTCGCATTTTCTTCAGATTTCTGGAATTTGCGACCCAGCGACCCAGCGACCTAGTTGCAAGGTCACAAGGTCGCATTTTCCAATTTTTAGAGAGTTGCGACCCAGCGACCTAGTCGCAAGGTCGCAAGGTCGCATTTTCCAATTTTCCGGAGAGTTGCGACCCAGCGACCCAGCGACCTGGTCGCGAGGTCGCAAGGTCACATTTTCCTCGATTTTCGTAATTTGCGACCCCACGACCCTGCGACCTAGTCGCAAGGTCGCAAGGTCACACCTAGGTCTCTTCTTGCAATCCGCGACCCTACGACCTAGTAGCTAGTAACCTAGTTTTACATGCGTCTCAGCTAAAATTCATCACTAAGCTGTAATTGGTTTTATATTATCATGTCGTTCTTATCTTGGGATTCCTTTATGAATTTGACAGGTGAACCTCAAGAAGACATAGAGTGCATACTTGTTCTATCAGATTCTAGCGACATGGCACCCCCGCTGTCCCGAAAGAAAGACAAGCAAGAGGTGGAAGAAGTTGAGGAGTTTGACATGGTATCCCTGCCCCCGATATATAGGGATATGCTATGTACGTTTGCAAAAGAAGACAGTATGCGATGGTACCAAGTGTATCATGAGTTCGCCATACCGGAAGAGGAATTCCCAGAAGATCTCCCAGACCGAGAAATATATTTGGCAGTCAAAAGGTCCAAACTACATCTTGCAAGGGCGCATCCAGCCATATTTCCATGCCCAGAGGTTATAGACTGGATCATACAGAAAACAGATCCCAAGAAGTTCGTGATTCGGGACAGCGAAGGCTGGGCATTTTCTACGCTCGTAGGCTCGGATGCCCACCTTTATTACTCGTTGCCTCGCCCAGAAGAGTACTTCACACCAGAATGGGCTATTGCTCATGCAGTTCCCGTAGTTGATACTATTAGACAATGGTGGGAGGAGCCCGAGAAATTTAAAGTCAAGAAAGACCAAGAATATCTGGTGGCTAGCCTGAGAAAGGTTTATAAATTAGTTGCCGCCATGCTTTGTAGACTTTATGGGGGCTCTGATTGCTCCACTTTCAACGGTAGTTGGGCTACTATTATGGAGCATGTAATGGCACATGGCACCCGTTTCAATTGGGCCGGCATATTGATGACTTCAATACAGACAAACTTGTCTGCAGCATTGGCCCCAGATGATGGAATGCCTTCTGAGTTTTACATGGCTTCTTACCTAATAGATGTTGTCTGCGCAAGGTTACACTTTGAGGGATGGGCACACAACTGGGATTCCGAGCAGTCTCGTGCAATTCATCTGCAGATCAAGGTGTTTTGGGAGTCCAGGTACAAACAGGATATAGAGCAGATCTCCCAAGTATTTATCCCCGCTCTCTACAGACAACTATTTGGCCAAGACGCCCCCTGCATGTCTTGGTGAGCCAAAGAGACTCTAGTCCAAGTGGCACATTGGTTCCCCTTCGCCGGATATACTTTCATACGAGTCTTTGGATCTTATAGGGCACCACATGCTATGCCTCGCTTTGTTACAGACAAAATGCTCATTCAGGAGGTATGCTTCCAAATGTCTCAAGGCTTCTCCAGCGTCCTATAAGCCGTGGCCCACGCTACCCCTCACCATCAGCGCGTGCACAGTTAAAGACTTCAAAGAAGTAGCAGCGGAGGGAGAAGCGATGAAGAGCTATGGGCTTGGGACGCTAGAACACCGAACATATGACCCGGAGGGAATAGTTCCTGAACACTGCATGAAAGCTAAATTCAAGTGGACTTATCAGCATATTGAGCGCCTGGCAGAAGACGAAAGAAGGAACTGGTATAACGCTGAGAGACAATTTGCTCCAGAAATAGATTTGGGCAAAGAGGATCCGAATGACCAGAGCCTGAAAGACAGAAGTCGTCAGTTGGGAGGTGCCTCTTCCTCTTTACCCAAGAAGTCTCTGACCAACATGGGGCTTACTACATCTATCCAACAGAAAGAAGCAGAAGAAAAAGCCCAGCAAGAAATGGAAAAGAAGATAAAGGAGGATGAGTAAAAACGCCAGAAGAGTGCGACGGCAACACAGAAGAAGAAGCAGGCCAAGCAGGCCAGGAAAGAAAAAGAGGAGAAGGAGGCACAGGCCGCAGCAGAACGGGCACTCAAGGCAGAACTGGACAAAGCAGAAGTTGAGCGCCAACAGAAGGCCGAACAGGCTGCTGCAGCTGAACACCAGAGGAAGGCCGAAATAGAAGAAGCAGTAGAAGCTGAACACCGGTGGAAGGAAGAAGAAGAAAAGAACAGAGAAGAAAAAGAGGATGACATGATAGAAGACATCGAGATGATTCCCTTCGAAATACCTCTGGGCAGTACCAAGCTCTCTGATGTTAGTTCCCCCCAGGGGTAAGAAGAGGAAGTATTCGACCTCACTAGACTTACATTCGATCAATTCTCTTTCAAGATCAGGCAAGAGAAAAGAAGAGCTCTGGCGCAAAGCCCATTCGCCAAATCCACAGTGGCAACAGGTAAAGACATAGTCCTTGATACCAGGACTAATCCGGTAATGATAGCATCGGTGGGCACTGCTTTCGCCGCAGCCACGGAAGAGAACGTAACCAGAATGAGCAGAGAAATAGTCTCTTTGCAAAATAGACTGCAAGCAGCTGAGCAGCGCGAGAAAAGAGCAGAACAGGAGAAATCAGAGTTGAGAGCAGAGGTTCAACAACTCCGAAACCAAACTCCACCGGTAAATGAAGTCCCACTGGCCATTTCTAAAGAGTGTGAAGTGTTCGAAGCAAACATGAGGCAGGTGTATGGAGAAATGTTCACCATAAAACAAACAGTCGCCCCACTGGTAAGAGCATGAGCAGAAACCAAGAAAAAGCACGAGCAACTCAGGGAGGCCTCACAGGCCTTAGACAGAATAATGGGCTGGACAGTACAATACCCTCAGGCACCTGAGAATTTTCCCAGGAGGGATTGGATGCATACACAGGACGCTAAGGTTCAGCTCCGTATGGCAATACAGTCTAAGGACAAACTATCTAAGGACCTGGACAAAGTAATGTCTTCATACAACCACCTGATCAGTGGCATCGACTCAATGCACACTTTGCACCACATTCCGTCGCTTGGGGCATTGGAAGAAGAGAAACCCTGGGAACAAGTGAATCAGGAGATCCATTCATTTCTGCAGCCTATCAAGAAAGCCGCTGCTGCTCCCGAGCCCGCAGCATCTCAAGAACATCTGGGTCAGTTTATTTCCACTCCGGTTCGGATTTATACCAAGCTTGCCTCTCTTTCCAACCAGATCTCACTGAAAAGGGAAACCCTAGTGCCAAACGCTTTGGAATGCATGCATCGGTTGAAAGAGGAGGTCCCTCTTGTTTCCCCCATAGCGGCAGAGTACCAGAAATGGCAAGATTTTCTCAAGGAACAGCAGGTTGACGCCCCGGACCTCAACATTGCGCGCCCATCTCCGCAGCCCGGTACCAGCAAGTCATGAGCAGCAGTTAGATGCAGGTCGCAGGTCGCACCGCCCGGGAAAGTCACAGGTCGCACTGTCTATCCAGGTCGCAAGTCGCATATACCAGATAGGTTGCAGGTCGCAACCTCTTCAAGGTCGCAAGGCAACCCAACAGGCAGGCAGACGAAAAGTCGAGAAGCCCAAAGGGCAAGTTTTGTGCTATAAAACTCCCTGCGGGGAAAGTGTAAAAGGCTTTTTCTTTTTGGAGACTCAAGAGCTACATTGCATTGTATTGAAAGATCATATTCTTAGACATATGAATACGAATACTTGTTAAAACCCCTTTGTCGGATGATGTGTTTTTCTGTGACAGCACTGTGTGTATTCCTTGAACAATTTCAGAACATCCTATGATTAATGAAACTGCATTTTCAATAACATCATTTATGCATCATGTTTATCTATGCTTGTGTTAATGATGTTCAGTTTTATCGCTTTCTAAATGGATGTTAATACCTTTGTCTATTAGCATTTCGTTTTATCTTTCAGGAAATAAAGGGGAATCTTGCCATTAAGAACTATTTCCTCTGTGGTCAGATACCTTACAAGCATAACCCCAAAGACGTGTCGTTAACTGCATTCTCTTCGTGCGTATATGTTTTATTTATTCTCTTGCTACGCATAGTGTTGTGGACATGTTCCATGCATCAATCATGTATTTTGTATACTATGGATAAGTGTGTGCCTGCAAGTTCAATCAGGTTCTTTTGAGACTGGAAGGGAAGGCGTCTTAAGCGGTAGCCGGACCCACACCCCGGACGGGATCCCTACTCCAAACGGTTTAAGGTCTAATTGGGACTTTCTACCGGGGAGATCCCCTACTGTTGGCCGGACATATTTTCCCGTCAACAGAATTGGCGCTAGAAGGAGGGCCATGGCATCCTCCCAGCATACGACCGATATTCCATCACAAACTCCCCACCGGGAGGTCATAAATAATGAACTCATCCCTCCTCCTCCAAGATATCCTGCAGAGGGAGACTCGACATTACAAATCACCAGAGTTGCTAGCTGGAGAGCCTTGCTACCCAATGCCGCGATCCATCGTAAATTTACACATCTAATCAGAATACCTTGCCCACACTCAAACCCCTGCTGAGAACATCACCCGTAATGGTGCCCTTGCAAGTACCATACCCAAGCTCGTAAATCTCATGTTGGAAGACCTCGGCACTGCTGTTGAGGAAAATGACCCAATTCTCCAAGAGGGCGAAGAATTTGGTGACACCGAACCTTTCCCCGACTCCCAGCCTAACCAGAATCGGCAAAACAACAACCAGGCACATCCCCTACCAAGGGATGGTGAAGAAGATAGAGGCCGAGGAAATGTAGACGGGGGAAATAGGGCTCGCAGAAATGAAGGAGAAAGGAATAGAGCTTGCAGAAATGAAGAAGAAGGAAATAGAGGCTGAGGAGCTGGGGGTAGAGGAGATAGAGGCCGAGGCCAAGGAAACCAGGCTCGCAACCGTCACCCAAACCCAATTATGCCTCCTGTCCACAACTTGGGATATCTTAGAGACTTTCTTTACCAGGGGAGACACCAAGACGAACACTCTCGTCATGAGTCAGAGACATCGGTCTCAGGTTCGGGAGGTGAATCTGAGCCTGAGTTTAGGCACCACCAGCGGGCTAGGAGAGTGCAACCCCTAGCCTGGATGGCTCAATCCCCATTAAATCTTTTGGGCCCACTCCACGATCTGCCTAGGCATCCGGAGAAACACCTCCCCAAGTTTGACCCTGAGAAAGGAACCTTAGCTGAAGATCATATCAGCAGCTTCTATTTGTCTCTGCAAATCATGAGAGTCCAATCCGATGATGTCACATGTTGACTATTTCCCCATACTCTCAAAAACAAAGTGGCCACATGGTATCGCTCTCTCCCCAGTGCCTCTATCACTTCATGGGACCAATTCCGTCGTGTATTCCTGCAGAAGTTTTCAGAAGATAAAACTCTTTCCATGCTTCTTACGGAATTGAGCACCATTAAGTGTCATAAGAAGGAGAAAGTTAAGGACTTCAACCAACGTTTCGCTACCATACTGCAGAAATTTCCACCTAACCTGGCGTTGGAGGACTCAATCACCATCGATTACTATACCAAGGCTCTCCCTAGGGACATTGCCGTTTTCGTCAAACGTGAAGCCCGCGCTACCCTTACGGCTAATTATGAGGCTGCTCTTGCTGTAGAAAAGGACATGCTTTCGATAGGGGCCATCGAGCATGAAGGGAGAGATGATCACAAACCTAACACAAAAAGGGGTCAGTCCTCCAATCCTAAAACCACCGATAGGGATAAAGATGCCTTTGATTTTGAAAGCATGGCAAAAACCCTCAAGCTCTTAACGAATGAAGTCACTGACCTAAGGAGAAAGGGCACAGAATCTACAACTAGCACTAAACCGCCCAAACCCTTTTTCAGAAAAAGTAATCCCAACACTAACAGACCTCCGTCTAACCCGAATACTGCTCTCAATGTGGAAGAAATAGGGAAAGATAACTTTTGTTCTTTCCACCAAGCTGCCCACTCTAAAAAAACATGCCCTCAATGGATTGGCAGCATGACAGCAGTAGTTAATCAGCTTTTAGATGACCAAACCCCAGGGGATGTGACAGAGGATGATATTTCTGATCACGATGAGGATCCACCCTCGAATGAAGAGCCAGGATCCTCTGTCCTCACTTTTGACATAATCCGAGGTGGGGAGAGCCTTACCTCCATTGATATCAACATGGTAGATACTCCCAAAGACCAGCCCATGCGGAATTATAGTCTAAGGAGCAAAGGACCTATTCCCGAGCAATCTTATGAAGACAAGAAAAGGGCTTTCCTAAGGAAAATTCTGCCCCCAGGAAACGGAAAACAATCTGCTCCGGAGAAGCCCACCAACAACATTACCCGAGCAAGTCAAAAGGGCAAGCTCCCGACAGAATCTCCAAAACCATCTACCGAGCCTAGCCCTCAACCAAAGTCTAGCTATAACATTGTTGAGGATATGAAAAAAACAAGAGCAAACATCTCTCTCTACGAGCTGGCCCGCATTACTAACCAAAGAGAACTCATTCTAAAGGCTTTCACAAATACTTCAGCTACGAAAAATGTGAGCAACACGTCTGTGCAAGCCGGTCCAGATGTACATTCTATAGTAAACGCCATCAATACCAACTCAAGAGGATCCACGCCTCCTTTCCTTCTGTCCTTCGAGATTTTTAACTTCAACGTCCACAACTGTCTAGTCGACTCCGGTGCCTCTACAAACGTCATGCCCCTATCTGTCTGTAAGAAGCTGAACATTCGCCCGGAGAAGACTGACGCAAAGATCATACAACTTGACAGATCACAAGTGCCAGCCGTAGGAGAGTTGAACAATGTCATCATCCGCCTGTCGTCAGACTCTAGGGTTCATCAATGCATTGACATTGTGGTTGTCAACATCCCTGAAGCATACGGCCTATTGCTTAGCAGGGACTGGTCCAGCAAGCTGCAAGGCTATTTCGCCACCGACTAGTCCCACTTGTGGCTTCCTTACAAGGGGTGGAATAATCAAATCAGGGTCGAAAGTGAACCATATATGAAACACACCGTGACTGATTTGGATGTCGTTAATGAACCCATCAGCTTCGCTCAGGAGGAGCTTGGCATGTGTTTTCTGGAAGCCATATTCGGATGTTACCAACTCCCTCAGTCTTCCGTAGGCCCCGAGGTCCAATCTGAACTAGCACTTGTCATGGAGGAGCAAGTTACCCCTGTCTCACCACCAGCAGAAACCCCTCCACAACCTATTACCCCAAAGGAGCCGGAAAGTGACATGTGGACCTTGTATTATGACGGTTCCAAGACCCATGACGGAGCTGGTGCTGGCTGCATTTTTCTTGACCCGACCCTCACAAGAATAAATTCTTAATCTCATGCCGGCTAGAGTTCCAGTGCACCAACAACACTGCCGAGTACGAGGCTTTAATCCTCGGACTTAAGAAGGCGCTGGATCTGGAGGTAAAATGCTTACAGGTCATTGGAGAATCCGAGATTATCAATTGCCAGGTACGCAACACTATTCACTGTTTATCTCCGCATTTAAAGGCGTATCAACAAGAGGTATGGCGATTGATTTCTGCTTTTGATGCATTTGGAATTAAATCTGTTCTTAGAATGCACAATGCAGCAGCTGATACTCTGGCTAATGTTGCTGCTAGATTCACCCCTTTGAGGGACAGTTTTTCTATTGAAATTATATATAGACCCTCTGTGCCAGACAACATTACTAACTTACACGTCTTTTATGATGATCAACAGGTACTGGAGTTTATGTGTAACTTCGAAACATTCAAAGACGCTGCAATAGATGAAGATGATCACGATCAAGCTGTGCAGGAAGAGTATGAGAAACGCAAAGGGAACCCCATGCCAAAGGGGGTAGTGTCACCTGAGAAACTCTTCGATCTGCAGAGCCGTTTTCGAGGGCCCCCGAATACCAAAGTGCAAAGCTCCATCTTGGCCCATCGACAAGTGAACTTGGGATCAGAAGATAATCCTAAGTTCATCAACCTTGGGAAAGACTGCACCACCCAGGAGGTGTAGGATTTCACCCAGCTATTTCGCAAGTATCGTGACGTATTTTCTTGGACATATGATGACTTACTTACGTATGATACTAGAATTATCCAGCATGTTATACCCATGAAGGAAGGCGCAAAACCGTTTCAGCAAAAGCTCAGAAAAGTACACCCTACGTTGGAACCATTGATTCTGAAAGAACTCAAAAAACTCTTAGACACGCGCATCATCTTCAAAGTACGCCATTCCACATGGGTGTCCAATTTGGTCCCGGTACGGAAGAAGTCAGGCGAAATCCACTTATGCATGGATTTCCGAAATTTAAACCGAGCCTCAAATAAAGATAATTACCGGGAACCCCCCATGGAACAAATATTGCAAGCTGTGTCTGGGTCAGAAATGTTCTCCTTATTGGACGGGTTCTCCGGGTACAACCAAGTGCTAGTGGCTGAACCGGATAGATTGAAGACCACCTTTCGAACCAAGTGGGGAACTTTCACGTTCAGACGTATGCCTTTTGGATTAATCAACGCAGGGGCAACTTTCCAAAGGGCCATGGATATAGCATTCAGGGGGCTGATAGGCCAGAGTGTGGTTGTCTACTTAGACGACGTCACCGTGTTTTCAAAACACCGGGGCGACCATGTACGCCACCTTAGGCAAATTTTTGAAAGGTGTAGAAAGTACGGGATTTCACTTAACCCGAAGAAAAGTGTTTTCGCCGTGGCAGAAGGAAATTTACTGGGCCATATCATAACTAAACAAGGGATTGTCGTCGATCCGGAACGGGTGAAAGACATTTCTCAAATTCCTCCCCCCAGGAGTAAAAAAATGATGCAATCTTTCTTGGGAAAGATAAATTTCGTACAGAAATTTATATCAGATTTCGCACAGATAGTCAAGCCATTACAAGGAATGATCAAAAAGGATGCTATGTTCCAATGGAATCTGCCAGAAAGGGAAGCCTTCGACAAAATCAAACAGGCTATAGCTGAAGCTCCTTCCCTCCAAAGTCCAGATTTTGGCAAAGGTTTTATCCTGTACACTTTTGCTTCAGATTCCTCACCTGTGGCTATCCTTATGCAGAAAGATGGCAATAATGATGAACGGCCCATTTCTTTCATGAGCACCAGTCTACAAGGAGTTGAGCTGAACTACCCAGAAATCGAAAAGCAAGCCTATGCGGTCTACAAAGCGGTTAAGCATTTTAGGCCCTACATCTTGAAAAATCATGTCACGGTTTTTGTTCCACACCCAGCTGTCCGCTCACTTTTCGTGCAGCAGGAGCTAGGCGAAAGGCGAGGCAACTGGGTGGCGTGCTTGCAAGAATACGATTTATAATTTAAACCGGCACACACCGTTAAAGGACAGGGCTTATGCCAAATGGCCGCGGAAGCTGCAAGTTCCCATGGAATTGAAGAAGAATGTTGGGAACAAGAAATTGAAATGTATCAGAGCGACCATGTGCCTCAGCAAAGTAGCCCTTCTTGGTATTCTGACATTTCAAGATATTTGGCCCAAGGCACCGTGGACCCTGCTCTTACTGCCCGGTAGAAATGCGCAATAAGACTCAAAGCCGCATCTCACCAACTGATCCGAGGTAAGTTGTTCAAGAAACATCACGATGGGGTCCTGTTACGCTGCTTGGAAAATGACGAAGCGCAGAAAATCTTGACCGAGCTGCATGACGGACCGGCTGGAGGTCATTTTGCAGGAGATACTACCGCCCATAAGATAATGCGCGCAGGATACTATTGGCCTACTCTTTTTAGAGATGCGCATGCGTATGTTCGGAAATGCATCCAGTGCCAGAAGTTCGAAAATCGAGAAGCACGGCCAGCCGCCCCCTTACTCTCAGTAGCAGTGGAGGAGCCTTTCCAACAGTGGGGTTTGGATGTAATTGGTGAAATCACACCTCACTCTTCCAAACAACACCGGTATATCCTTACAGCTACTGATTATTTCACCAGGTGGGTCAAAGCAACACCTTTACGCCAAATCAATGATCAAGAGGTAATAGAATTCCTCACGCATTCCATCATCACCAGGTTTGGCGTTCCAACCTCTTTGGTTTTCGATAATGCGACTTACTTCTCATATTTTAAATTATATGATTTTGCGTTGGAAAATGGTATTGTTCTGAAACATTCTGCAAATTACTATCCCCAAGGAAATGGATTAGCTGAGTCAACTAATAAGAATCTTATCTGTATCATTAAGAAGACCCTGCTATCCCACCAGCGCAACTAGCACAATGCCCTTCACAATGCACTTTGGGCTGACCGTATCACTCCCAAGTCCTCCCTAGGCACCTCCCCATATTTTCTCGTGTATGGAAAAGAAGTTGTTCTTCCTCCTCATTTATCTCTCCCTGCCCTTCAGCTGTCCCAAGAATGTCATGGTACCCCATGCCCTACCTTGCAGACTCGAATCGACACCTTGCTGAAATTGGAGGAAGAAAGGCAAAAAAACCAGGAAAAGTTTGCCATTCACCAGAGCCGAATCAAGAGATGGTTTGATAGAAAGTCCGCAGGGAACAAAAATTTTGAGGTAGGAGACTTGGTCCTCAAGTGGGACAAAGCCCATGAGGAAAAGGGGAAGCATTCCAAGTTTCAAGCACTATGGACAGGTCCTTTCCAAATCAATGAGAAGTTAGGATCCCACACATTTAGATTGCAAACCCTTGATGGACGAGTCGAGGTCCTCCCGGTAAATGGGCATGACCTCAAACACTATTTCACCTAGCTGCCCTTAGAGGGCTATATTATCCTTGTACCATATTTTCTTTTCTCGTACTTGTTTAAAAAAAAAATATATATATATATATAGTAATAAAAATTTTAAGGAAGGATTTGTTAGAGCCACGCAATTGGCACACTGCAACAGGTTCTATGCTGATGGAAAGCCTTTTCCGATAGACTCAAAGGCGGCAAAAGCTTGCCTGTTCACTGCACCTAAAGGTAGCATATCACCGAGCTCGAGTCATCAAGCGGGAAGCTTACCTCGCCAGTTTGAGAGGGTGTCCGCAAAAGAAAATGCAGTGTAGTGGTAACCAGACCAGAAGGGAAAAGAGGTACTCTATGCTACAACAGGGTATCTGGGAAAAACCAAAGTCCTCATACCATACCAGGAACAACCTCTCTGCAAGAAAAATAAGTCGGGATCCCTCATCTGCCCAGGCTAAATTGCCATCTCAAATAAGTGCCACAAGCACATCTAAATAAGTGCCTCAGGCACATTCAAAATAAGTGCAATAGCACACTAATAAAGGGTAAAGGATTGAGAAAGGCTTCCTGTGCAGAGAGGTGATGTAACGACTCCGCCGGGGTACTGACCAGGCTCGTTGGCAGTGGAGCAACATTCACGATTCCTAGGCAGTGACTCCGCCGGGACCGAGAGGTTCGCTGGCAGCGGAGCAACACGATGAGGACAAAATAATCGTACCAGACCCTGTAGCCGCCTGGAGTTCTCCAACCCTTCCAGTTTGGAGACCTGAAGAAATGAATTTGGTTGAACGACACTCGAACAGGCCAGCAGATTGAGCAACCCAGCAAGGTGCCAAAGGTTAGGAAATTTCAACCGCAAGGTAAAAGAAAACAGTTAGCAGAGGCCCCTCCCTCCCCCCGCCAAGACTAACCATCGGCAGAGACTCTGAGTTCGTCCAGTGAATCACCATTTATTGTAGCCCCTACAACACCCTCCAAAAAGACCACCATTTCAAATTTTTGGAGCCCCTTAAAACTAGAGAAAAACCAAGTGAGAAGCAATAAAGTTAAGTCGCAAAGTCGCAGAAGTTCGTTTTTAGAAAATTGTGACCCTGCGACTTAAGGGTCGCAAGGTCGCAAGGTCGCTGAGTCGCGAAGCCCAACTTTTAAATAAAACTGCGACCTTGCGACCTTGCGACCGCGTGACCCCAGGTCGCCAGGTCGCAAGGTCGCAAGGTCGCAAATTGCAAATTGTAATGAAAACTGCGACCTAGCGACCCCAGGTCGCCAGGTCGCAAGGTCGCTAGGTCGCGGATCCCCTAAATCACGAAACTTGCGACCTAGCGACCCCGCATTTATTGCCCACACGTGCGACCTTTTATATAAGGGAGGTCGCCAGGTCGCATTTTTCACAATCGGCGAATAGGAAAAAACGGCTCTGACAGGTCGACTGGCGCGATTTTCCCGGGTAAGTTGCCGTTTCTCTCCTGCTTTTTCCTTTCTAGACATCTCTTGCCAAATTCATGCTTGCCCAGACCTTTAAATTCCCCTCTGCGTGAACTTTGATGTTTCTTTGCCAGTTTTGAAAGTTTTGTTAAATCCTGCTTCATTACATCTGCCCAAACTCATCACATTTCATGTTCAGCTTTCATGGCCTTGTCCCCTGCTCCCAAAGCCACTCCTCAACTTTGCAGGGACCCTTTTAGCCTTATATTTTTCAGTTAGAGGGAGGAAACCTCCACGCCGCGCGCGCCAAAAACCCCCTGGCAAGCCCTAACGCGACCTGCGACCCAGCGACCTAGTCGCGAGGTCGCAAGGTCGCATCTTCTTCAGATTTTGGAATTTGCGACCCAGCGACCCAGCGACCTAGTCGCAAGGTCACAAGGTCGCATTTCCCAATTTTTCGAAGAGTTGCGACCCAACGACCCAGCGACCTGGTCGCGAGGTCGCAAGGTCGCATTGTCCTCTTTTTTTTGTAATTTGCGACCCCGCGACCCTGCGACCTAGTCGCAAAGTCGCAAAGTCGCACCTAGGCCTTTTCTTGCAATCCGCGACCCTGCGACCCAGTAAACCAGTGACCCAGTTTTACATGTTTCTCAGCTAAATTTCATCACTGAACTGTAATTGGTTTTATATCATCATGTCGTTCTTATCTTGGGATTCCTTTATGAATTTGACAGGTGAACTTCAAGAAGACATAGAGTGCATACCTGTTTTATCAGATTCTAGTGACATGGCACCCACGCTGTCCCGGAAGAAGGACAAGCAAGTGGTGGAAGAAGTTGACGAGCTGGACGTGGTATCCCCACCCCCAATATACAGGGATACACTATGTACATTTGCAAAATAAGACAACATGCGATGGTACCAAGTGTATCACGAGTTCGCCATACCGGAAGAGGAATTCCCAGAAGATCTCCCAGACCGGGAAATATACTTGGCAGTCAAAAGGTCCAAACTACATCTGGCAGGGGCGCATCCAACCATATTTCCATGCCCAGAGGTTATAGACTGGATCATACAAAAGACAGATCCCAAGAAGTTCGTAATCCGAGACAGCGAAGGCAGGGCTTTCGCTACGCTCGTAGGCTCGGATGCCCACCTTTATTACTCGTTGCCTCGCCCAGAAGAGTACTTCACACCAGAATGGGCTATTGCTCACGCAGTTCCTGTAGTTGATACTATTAGACAATGGTGGGAGGAGCCCGAGAAATTTAAAGTTAAGAAAGACCAAGAATATCCGGTGGCTAGCCTGAGAAAGGTCTATAAATTAGTTGCCGCTATGCTTTGCAGACTTTACGGGCGCTTTGATTGCACCACTTTCAGCGGTAGTTGGGCTACTATCATGGAGCATGTGACGACACATGGCACCTGTTTCAACTGGGCCGGCATATTGATGACTTCGATGCAGACAAACTTGTCCGCGGCATTGGCCCCAGAAGAGGGAATGCCTTCCGAATTTTACATGGCCTCTTACCTACTGGATGCTGTCTGCGCCAGATTACACTTTGAGGGATGGGCACACAACTGGGATTTCGAGCAGACTCGTGCAATTCATCTGCAAATCAGAGTGTTTTGGGAGTCCAAGTACAAACAGGATATAGAGCAGATCTCCCAAGTATTTATCCCCTCTCTATATAGAAACTTATTTGGCCAAGACGCCCCTTGCATGTCTTGGCGGGCCAAAGAGACTTTAGTCAAAGTGGCACATTGGTTCCCTTTCCCCGGATATACCTTCATCCGAGTCTTTGGATCTTACAGGGCACCACATGCTATGCCTCACTTTGTTACAGACAAAATGCTCATTCAGGAGGTAAGCTTCCAAATGTCTCAAGGCTTCTCTAGCGTCCTGTCTAAAGGAAAAAAGAAGCCGTGGCCCACCCTACCCCTCACCATTGGCGCGTGCACAGTTAAATACTTCAAGGAAGTAGTAGCAGAGTGAGAAGCAATGAAAAGCTATCAGCTTGGGGCGCTAGAACACCGAACATATGACCCAGAGAGAATAGTTCCTGAACACTGCCTGAAAGCTAAATTCAAGTGGACTTATCAGCATATTGAGTGCCCAGCAGAAGATGAAAGAAGGAACTGGTATAACGCTGAGAGAAAATTTGCTCCGGGAGTAGACGTGGGCAAAGAAGATCCGGATGATCAGAGCCTAGAAGATAGAAGTCGTCAGTTGGAAGGTGCCTCTTCCTCTTTACCCAGGAAGTCTCGGACTAGCACAGTGCTTACTACATCTATCCAACAGAAAGAAGTAGAAGCAAAGGCCCAGCAAGAAAGGGAAAAGAAGATAAAGGAAGATGAGGAAAAAGGCCAGAAGAGTGCGACGGAAACACAGAAGAAGAAGCAGGCCAAGGAGGCCAGGAAAGAAAAGGAGGAAAAGGAAGCATAAGCCGCAGCAGAACAGGCACTCAAGGCAGAGCTGGAGAAAGCAGAAGCTGAGCGCCAAAAGAAGGCCGAACAGGCTGCTGCAGCTGAGCGGAAGAGGAAGGCTGAAATAGAAGCAACAACAAAAACTGAACATCGGCGAAAGGAAGAGGAGGAAAAGAATAGTGAAGAAAAGGAGGATGACATGCTAGAAGACATCGAGGTGACTCCCCTCGAGATACCTCCGGAAAATACCAAGCTCTCTGATGTTAGTTCCCCCCAGGGGTAGGAAGAGGATGTATTTGACCTCACAAGACTCGCATTCGATCAATTTTGTTTCAAGATCCGGCAAGAGAGAAGAAGGTCTCTGGCGCAAAGTCCCTCTGCCACATCCACAGTTGCGACAGGCAAAGACATAGTCCTTGATACCAGGACTAATCCGGTAATGATAGCATCGACGGGCACTACTTTCGCCGCAGCCATAGAAGAGAACGTAACCAGAATGATTAGAGAAATAGTCTCTCTGCAAAATAGACTGCAAGCAGCTGAGCAGCACGAGAAAAGAGCAGAACAGGAGAAATCAGAGTTGAAAGCAGAAGTTCAACAACTCCGAAACCAGACTCCACCGGTAAATGAAGTCCCACTGGCCATTTTTAAAGAGTGTGAAGTGTTAGAAGCAACCATGAGGTGTATGGAGAAATGTTCACCATCAAATGCAACACACGCACCGTAAGAGCACGAGCGAAACCAAGAAAGCACGAGCATCTCGTTGAGGCCTCACAGCTCAGACGTGTGGGATTTCCTGACAAAGACATCACCCTCAGCACCAAAATTTTCCCTTGAGGGATTGATTCATACAATGTGATGCTAAGGTTCAGGGTTCAGATGGCATACAATCTAAGGACAAACTATCATGACCTGACAAAGTAATGTCTTCATACAACCACCTGATCACTGGTCCGACTGGAGGCACGGCTTTGCACTACATTCCGTCGCTTGGGGTATTCGACGAAGAGAAAGCCTGGGAACAAGTGGATCAGACAAAAATCATTTTTGCAAACTTATCAAGTAAGCCACGTCCTGATTGACAAAGATTTCAAGAAAATCTCGAGTCATTTATCGATTAATCTACTGATTTATACCAAACTTGCCTCTCTTTCAAACCAGATCTCACAGAAAAGGAAACCCTAGTGCCAAATGCTTTGGAATGCATGCATAGGTTGAAGGAGGAGGTCCCTATGGTTTCCCCCATAGCGGCAGAGTACCAGACATGGCGAGATTTTCTCAAGGAACAGCAGGTTGACGCCCCTGACCTCAACATTGCACGTCCATCTCCGTAGTCCGGTAGCAGCAAGTCATGAGCAGCAGTTAGGGGTAGGTCGCAGGTTGCACCACCCGGACAGGTCGCAGGTCGCACTGTCTATCCAGGTCGCAAGTCGCACATACCAGACAGGTCGCAGGTCGCAACCTCTTCAAGGTCGCGAGGCAACTCAACAGGCAGGCAGGCGAAGAGTCGGGAAGCCCAAAGGGCAAGTTTTGTGCTATAAAACTGCCTACGGGGAAAGTGTAAAGGGCTTTTCTTTTTTGGAAACTCAAGAGCTACATGGCATTGTATTGAAAGATTATACTCTTGTGCATATGAATATAGATTCTTGTTAAAACACCCTATGGTTATGATGTGTTTTGTTGTGCGAACACTGTGTGTATTCCTTGTACAGTTTCAGAACATCCTATGATTAATGAAGCTGCACTCTTCATGTCATCATTTATGCGTCATGGCTATCTGTGTTGTATCAATGATGTTCAACTTATCATCTGCTCTATTAATGAATGTTAATGAACTATTTTGTTAGCATTTCGTTTTATCTTTTAGAAAGTAAAGGGATATCTCATCATAAAGAACTATTTCTTTTGTGGTCAGACTACCTTATAAGCATTACCCCCAAAAGATGTGTTGCTAATAACATCTCCTGAGGTGTACATGCTTTATTTATGATCTTGCTACGCATAGTGTTTGATTCGTGTTTAATGCATCAATCCTGTATTCTGTATCATGTGAATAAGTGTATGTCCGCAGGTTCAATCAGGTTCTTTTGAG